>CM054177.1:30143563-30743563 GCA_028829895.1 Sinotaia quadrata | reverse complement strand
ATTAAAAAGTAAAAGTCATCTAAAAACCAAAATATATTTAAACACAAATAATAATACTATATGTAAAATTTACTATTAGCAATTACATTTTGAATGTTTAAGAGAACAGTTGTAAATTCCATGTACAAAGACTAATTATTACATGTACAAGTAAATTATTAAATAGATACTAATTCATACAATATTTATAATATATATTAAGTGTAATATTTGTAAAGCTAAGACCCTGAAGATATAATTGTTTGATTAAATTTTATCACTAAATGCAGAAGACTTCAGCTCGAATGTCACAGTTACTGGAAGCATGCTCTATTCTTTTTCAGTTGACTCTTCAACCAAACAAATTACAGAAAATTGCATTAAAAAAAAATTGTCATGATCTCAGTAAAGTTTATCTTAAAGAGTAAGATATATTATTAATCAAATAATAAGAAAGTCTCCCAAAATTGAGAATAAATAAATATTATTATAAAACAAAGTTAAAGTTTTATTTTTACCGAAGCGTGCTTCATATATAGTTTAAAAGTGGTTTGAAATAGAGTAAGGTTGTCACAAAGAAATAATTAGAAACTATAGAAATGAGGATCAGAAGACATTGATCTTGCAATCGTATAGCTGCTAAATTTAACTTGCAATTACTAAATAAATTCTTACATAAATAAAGGGCTATATCTAATGGAAGCAATAGTGACTGATATAAGCGTAACAAGTGTCACTTTCAAAGTTTGCTGCAGCTCTAAATTTTCTAACACACATGATGCAGCCATTTCTAGAATTTGAAGCAGATGCCTTTTCGGTTACCTAATGGAAACTCTTTGCGCTTAAGCACAACTAAAGCTACATGATATTCTAAATACTAATTTCACAGAAGAATGAAGGTTTCAGTGGAGAAAAATTTATTCAAATGTGGTAAGCAGCAACTATTTTAAAATAACCAATTTTTTAATTGATTACCAAAGTTTGAGTTTTAAAATTATGCTAATAAAAATGGATCAGGCCAAAGATAATGTTGCACCTTTATTTTTTATTCTTACTGATTTGAAAGAAAGTCATATGCATCAATAAATTATCAACAGTCAAGAAAATATTCACATGTAGGCAATATATTAACAACAATCAAGAAAATATTCACCAGTAGAGAATAAATGTTTAACAGTCAAGAAGAAAAGAGTACCAGTCTGAACAAAAGAAACAAAGAGTATTTCTGAATACCTGAAAGAAAGATGTTCTTCAGCTTTACCTCAACAGCATCTCCAACAAGGTCATGACAGTTTACCTGACAATAATTAAACTGCCTTCAATCAGTGACAAAAATAAATGAGCAGGTCTTGAGTTATTTTAATTTTATATCAACTTTTGAAATAAAGTTTGTGCTGCCTACCATATTTCATGACTTGGTACATTTCACATATCTAAACTTTTACACAATCGATTATGAAATAAAGTACAAACTCTATGTTTATATCTTCTCATGCATATCTGTAAAGTTTAACAAGAAATCTTACATATAGCCAAAAGTGAGTATAAAATGTAAAATGTGAAGCTAAACTTTTACACAATCAATTATTAAATAAGTACAAACTCTGTGTTTATATCACTCATGCATATCTGTAAAGTTTAACAAGAAATCTTACATATAGCCAAAAGTGAGTATAAAATGTAAAATGTGAAGCTAAACTTTTACACAATCAATTATTAAATAAGTACAAACTCTGTGTTTATATCACTCATGCATATCTGTAAAGTTTAACAAGAAATCTTACATTTAGCCAAAAGTGAGTATAAAATGTCAAGTGTGAGGTTAAGGTTTCAGTTAGAACAAGTCAGGTTTAAAAATTACATTAGCTATTATAGTGTTATTAATATATTAAAAAACAAAACAAAAATAAACATAATAAAGGTAACTGGCTTCAACGAATGAGCTATTATCTAAGACTGTTAATAATATCCAAAACATTAAACAGTTTCTGGCTTCAACGAATGGAGCTATTAAATTACCTAATACAAAGTTAATAATATAAAGGAATAAAAATGTTAATAAAATCAAAAACATAAAATATTAAAAGTTACTAGCTTAAATGGAGCTATTACAATACTGGCTTAACAAATGCAGCTATAACATTACCTAATAAAGTATTAATAATATAAAAATGCATAAGGTTACTGGAACAAATGGAGCTGTTACATTATCTAATACAGAGTTAATAATATCAAAAAGCATAAAACGGCTTAATGGAACTCAGCAGCAGCAAGGTAAAGGATAAGCCTTACATGTAAAAAGATTTTGGGTTCAAATCTTGTTTATTCATTGTGATTTCTTTTCTCTACATTATGAATGCTAAGCTCAGCATCCCTGAGTACAAATGTTTAGAGCTCTTCAAGAATTAGCAAAAATAAACACATTGTTATTATTATTATGTACTACCTGCTGAACATGCACGTAGAGTCGTCTTGCAACTGTTTCTACAATGGTGGTCTTTCCAATGCCTTCGGATCCGGTCAAGAGGATAGATGGCAGAAGCTCCAGCATGTGAACACCATCTACACTGTGATTACCACCGTAACAAACATCTTCAGTCATGGAAATTTATATTCATCATACAATAATGCAAATTGCAAAATAAAATAAATACATGTGTCAAATGTATTATGAAATTTATTATCAATAATGGAGAATGGATCACACTTCCAACTCTACAAAGTCAGTAAAATTGCACTTGTCAGGAAAGAATTTTGTCTAAGTTTTCTAGTGGAAAGGAAAAATTAACAGTAAGAAGAATTCTTTAAATAAAAATTAGGGTATCTATTCATATTCAAACAACATTCAATGCCACTTAAGGCAATATGTGACAGAAATATTAATTTTTTGTTCCCACATATTTTTTAAAGTTTCTTTAATATTAAATTGTCATATTTGGTGCTGTGAATATAGAATAACTATCAAGTTTGTATTATAACCATCCATTGCTATGGAAACCAAGGAAAACAGCCACCATATTGGATTTCTTAGAAACAATTTCAAGAGCTTCCAAGTTTTTTCTTTTTAAATTTATTTTTATTAGTATAGCTCACTGTCAGTAATTGTGATGAAGTGGGAAAAGGGTGAGGGGTAATTAAAAATCTTAAGTAATGTACATCATCATTTTAAAACTTGTACTGTATACCCTTAAGTAAGATGCTAAAACAAACAATAGAATAAAATTGGTTCTTTCAACAAGCGTAACTGTTAACATAGAAATTCTTCTGATGGTAGACTTGACTTTGTACTCAAAACTGAAACATCTTTAATATAGGAATTCTAAATTTTGCGAAACTCTGGATACCACACCCAGAAATTACAAAAGCATATTCACATGTACACAAGCAGACACAAGCATTCATGCATGCGTTCACACATGGGGAGGGGAGCAAAATTGAGAAAAAATAATGTATGTTGTATATAATATTTCATTTTCCATACCTGATAATAATCTTAACTAAGTCAGATGAAAAGATGTCAAAAGTTATATAAAGCTATACTATAATTTAAAAAAATAAAAGTACCAAGTATATGTAGTTTGATCAAACTTTCTGTGTTTCAGTGGACAGAGTTATCTGATCCCTACAATAATGGATTATACTAAGACTTATTTGTCAGTTGCATGATCCTCATGAGTGACTCATCTGTAATGAAGACTCAGAGTATGTATCTTCAAGAAGATACAATTGCTTGTTAACTAGTTCAACAAACAGCTACTGAGTGAGAAGTAGCTAGACCTAACCTCAGTCTGTATACTCCAAGAAGATAGCTTGTCATTAGATCATGTTACTTTGTTCAACATACAGCTACTGAGTGAGAAGTAGCTAGACCTAACCTTTGTCTGTATACTCCAAGAAGATACAGCTGCACTATGAGAGGATTTTTCAGCATATTTCTTTAACTGAACTACATAAATCATATATATTAAATATTCAGAAAAATTAAATTCAAGCCTAATTCAGAGATATGTATAGTATTGGTCCACCAACATTATTTAAAAGAATGAGTGTGGTTGCTATATTTCAGGAAATAAACTATTCATATTAATAACCACAAAAAATGCCCCAAATAATGAATCATGACACCCAAAATTACTAGAATCATGTACTACAACTAAAAAGTACCACAAATATGCAACTCACGCATGCTGTAAGTGTGGCAAAACCAAGGTCTCCAGGCGACTGATGTAGTGGTCCAGCCCTGGGCATAAAATGCCTCGGCCATATGCTGCATCATGACGTGACAGATAATTATCTGCCCCCAATGGCACATAACTGTGAGTTGATCCTCTCTGAAAAAAAATATTAGCAGACCAAAACAAAGTTTGTTTACACACAACTATTTGCCTTGGGGAAGAAATAACTGCTATATATGACATTTTATTATGTACACATATACAAAAGGTGCAAGCTGTTATATTCCTGTTATATTCTTAAATAATTGGCAGATTCCAGGTTGTTATATCTCTGTTATTTTATTTAAATAATTGGTAATTTCAGGCTTTTATATCTGTAATTTTCTTTAAAATTCTGGCAGATTGCTGGTTGCTATAGTGCTGTCATTTTCTTTAAATAACTAACAGAATAGTATTTTAAAATATATATTCTGTAATTTTTGCCTTTATTGTCAAGGTTTATCATGATTATGGTCAAATACTAGGTTAAACTGAGCTAGGTTATAGTTCTGATTTATAAATATTAAGTTCTCCCTTTAGATGTTTGGTTTGCAAAAGTGGATTCAAAGAATCATTCTGCTGAGAAAAAAGGGAAATCATTTTAGCTAATCTAATCTTCTGTATCAGCTCCCATCAAGTAAATATTGGACATTACATATTACAATTTGGCTTATAGATTCAAAGAACTTGCACTTGAAATAAAAAGGAAAATGAAATTTCTAAAAGCAAACTTTAGTGGAACAAAATTAATCTATGTATGAACTTTGTAAGTTCATATGTGGAGAAGTGGTTTAGTAAGTATGATGTAAAAATTGATCTGCAAAATGAGAAGGATAAACAAGGCTGAAGTCACCAACCTGAGAAACCACAGTAAAGTTGATGCTGACATAGTAAGGATAATTTTCAGGCTGTCGAGGGCCCAAGTATATCACTTTAAAAAACATTACAGGCTTTCGATGGCCTGTGTCCAGTTTAGCATCCTGCCAAAACTCAGGATCATCTGCAATATATATAGAGAGAGAGTGGAGAGAGAGAGGGGAAGAAAAGTGCACTTAATTAGAACTGCTTAATATTAGGGAAATTGTTCAAATTAACCACATCTAACCATTCCACCTATCTCCATAATCTACTAATTGAATATCATCCATTTTTATGAGTGCAGTTTATTGCTTGGTACCAGGAAATTGTTCAAATTAACCAAATGTAACAATTCTACCTATATCAATAATCTGCTATTAGAATATCATCCATTCTCATGTGTTCAGTTTTTATATCCACATACAAATATATGAAAATATATGTACATAAAAAGAAAAGTACAAAAGTATTACTATCAAAGTAAATGATTTTTATAGTATGGCAGCACTTGATGAGATAAGAGAACTTGCAATGATTCACTGTCTTAGGCCAGGAGTGCACAAACCGCGGCCCGCAGGCTGCTTGTGGGCCGAGACAGGGCTCTATGCAGCCCCCCAGAGGACTTTTGGATGTTACCATTATTAGTATACGAATGTAAAGCACATTATTTCATTATTTGTGTTGATTTTTTCTACTGAGCCATCCTTGTGGTGGCCCTCCATAAACTATCAATGGGAAATTTGGCCCTCTGGCCTAAAAAGTTTGTGCACCCCTGTCATAGGCTGTATATGTTGTTCATCTTTTCAGTCGAATAATGTGTAAGATGGAAACTTTAGGAACAGATTCCAATAACACTATTCCATACAATACATAGAGTTGCAAATGCTGTTTGCCTAAAGAGAGTAAAAGAAAGAAATAACTCAGACTTGTATCTAAGAGGTAATAACACAGTTAAGTCCATGCCAAATGGATATGCCTGTTAAAGGTACAAAATCTCAGTGTTTATAAACAGAAGATTCAAACAACTGGAAATTTAGATGACTAGAACTTGATATCATATATTTATACGCAAATTTACCATTTTGATTTTGGAAAGTGTCAACAGTGGCATGTGGAGAGATCATGAGAACAAGAATGCAGTCTATAGCACAAGTTTTGTTTTGTATGCAGTTAAGTCAATAATATAGCACAAGTTTTGTTTTGTATGCAGTTAAGTCAATAATATAGCATACATTCGTATAGAGTATATATGCAGCCCAATCATACAAGAAATGTTTAGAGGAACAAGTTCTTTAAACTGCCTACTTTTATTGAAATATCCACTGGAATTGATTTTAAAATTTATTATCTACAATTAAACACCTATCATTATTGAGTTCGTTACTTACAAGATAAACTCAGATTTACAAGTCTTTAAAAAAAAAAAAAACCACTGAACTAGTTGTTTTATATTTTTTATTTGTTCTAGGAGAAATAATTTGGTTTCAAAACTGAAAAACTATATATATATGAATCTGATAACAATCATGTTTTATAGTCAAATCATATTAAATTATAGATTGAAAAACTATATATATTAGTTTTTACTAAGACATTAAAAAATTAAACAAAATTAAAACAACAGATATATACCTGAACTGGGCACAGCAAAAACATCACCCACAGACAATATTCTTGGAATATGAAAGTGTTTTTTCAGTGCTTCTGTGTAACTGCATTTAGGACTGTAAGAAGGAGAATTCACAATAGCTACATGCATTTCTGTAGCTTTCTTGATAGTGGATAAGAGTGATCGTGAACGGCTATTTATTCGATGATAACCATCACCTGCCTCATCTTCAGTACCAGGTTTTGATTTCTGTACATACAAAAACTATGTCATATTAATTATTATTATTAATAAAATTTTTGAAAATACCCCCAAAATATATTTTAGTATGCATAAATGTAATTCCCCCTAATAGTCTTAACTAAGAAGACATCTATGATTGTGACCTAACATATATTAAATATGTATGAATTTTAAGAGAAAAAAAAGTCTATTATTACAATCCTTAGCTAACATGAGTTTACAGAGAGAAAATATTATTATGTCATGAGTGTACAGAGAGAAAAAATTATTATGATTATGATTATTATGTCAATCATTTTCTAAAAGTGTTCCTAAAATTTTTAGTACCAACAAAAAAATAAAAAATTCGAAGTAATCTGCAAATCATAAAAATAAATTCTAATATAATTTTGAGTGTATCAGGATTCAGTACATTTTAACAAAACAGGAATTAGTTTAAAATAATTAAACTCAGTATAATACAGAGTTTGTTATCGTGCAGTATACTGCAATTTATCATATACATATTTTTATATGAAATATATGACTCTTTTAAATACTGTAATACCCACTTTCAACACTAACAAAAATATTTATTAAAAACCTGGCACCTTTAAAAAACTGTGTGGTAAATTCTGTTACTTTGTCTAACAAGATGTTTAATGCAACCATATATAAAGTTTTCGGTGCTTAGGCATGTAAACCATTTATCTTCATTTGTTGTTGTGTTGTCTGTTGTTCTAGTTTATTTTTCTGTATGAGCAATGATATCTGTTGGTTTGCAGTGGTTTTTGTGATTTTGTTGCTCTGGGTATGATTTTCTTTTCTTTTTTAAAAAAAGGTAATTTGTGTCTCAGCTGATTGGATTTCTGATTTGACCATGTGGGTGGACTTTTTGCATCTTATCTGAAGATGGAAGAGTAATCCCCTCAGTCCCTTTTTTCTATAGTATTTATGCATTGGTGACTTTTTTTTCTCCATCTGCCATGACTGGTTTAATCCCATTTTGGCCTTGCTTCTCATAGTAAGAGCTGTTTAAAGGATGATAAGTATTGCATAAAGGAATTAATAAGTAATCATTTGGCCACTATTTTGATTACTTCACAAATTTTTATTGCTGCATTCATAGTATCTTGGAAAGTCAAAATTAATTCTTGAGTTGGAAACATGATATGTACAGTTGGTGTCAACACCCCATTCTCCAACCTTTGCCAATATAGAAAGCCATGTAGGGCAAGATGGGTTGAAAGGGGGATGAACTTTGAGATGATAGGAAATCTGGCTATTTCTCATTTCTCTTATCTGGAATGGATTATCATAAAGCAGGAGTCCAATAAAATTAAGACCATACATGTACTTTTTCTGGAAAAACAGTAACAAACTTCAAGTTGTTACATGTCATACTGAAGAGACCAGAAGTATGTATCTTATATATATTATAATATATGTAGTTTTGTTAAATTAGCAACATATATCAAACTGGAAAGATCAGATGTATAGATTACATTTTTATTACATAGTTTTGTGAAATTAGTAATTTGTGTCCCCAAATTATATCATCAGTATTCATTCTCCAAGCTTGGTTTGGAAAGTAATAAAATAATATTTGTCATATGTAATTTTGAATTGGATCAAACTCAATGATTTTAGCTTATTCTGGTTACTCTCTTATAAGTTATATCTAGTGATTACTGACCCAAACCAACCCCTCCTTTTCCTAGCTGCTTCAATGCCAAAAAAAAAAACTGAAGGAAAAAAATCAAACCTTCCCTCTCCCCAGATCATAACCTGAACAGTTGATGTATATGTACATATTAATTACTATTAGTTACCTCAGCTTTGATTACAGGTGCTAAATTTATGGGAGGTGCTTTCTGCAAATTGAAGAGAATTATCGATGATATAAAGACATTGTTAGTTTCACTCAGCTGCTTGTATAAACATTTCACCCGAACAAATCTCTCCCTAGGACTACTGTCTGGTTTTGCACCTTTAACTAATGATGACTGAATTACATCAGGTGAATGTGACAATGATCCAGCATTTTCCTGCAAAGAAACCTTTAGAAGGCTTCCATCAAAGAGTCCATAATGAAGCATTAAACTACGGGGAATGCCTATAACAGTATTAAGATCAATGTCTTCACAATTGTTAAGAATGATTCGCCAATTTCGCTGCTGTTGTATTACACAAGCATTGAAAATCATTTCATCATTTGACTCTAATTGTGGAAAGACTGGTCTTTCTAAATCAAGTGACACAGATCGATTTGAGTGGCAAAAATCTGACACAAACAATGCTCCTGATACATATCTGTCCAGACCATATGTGGACAGGTGTCTATGATCTGAAGGTAAACGTGGTCTTTCTTCTTCAAAGCAAATGATAATTTCTGTGTCTGCTGACATTAAACCCATTAAGAATGGTGCACAAGCAATAGCCTTTATCTTGAAGTACCAAGATTTGTTAAACTCAGGATCACTATAGAATGCTTCTGGGTAGGGTGCAAGCAAGATATCATTCTGGACAACCAAAATAGAGTGTTCACATATAGTTACCAAGAGACCGGTGCTAAATTTGTCTCTTTGAATCCATTCATATGCCTTAGCATCAGATACAGAGAAAACTGCTTTAGTTATCTGGTACACCTTTAAAGCACGAATGTAAACTCTGTCACATTCTCGCACATTATAATGCGACAAAAACTGTCGGGTACAAAATAATTTCATTTTCTCTTCGGTTACCGACTCATCATCTGTATCGTCCTCTAAACTTGAATAGTCATCACTGAGCATAGATTCGTCGTCTTCGAGTTTTGGATTTGCCCAGACACATACTGCTATATCTTCTGCTGACCAAAATGTCGAAGTTGCTTGGACTGGTGCAGGACTTTCAGGAATATGACTGAAATCGGGGGCTTCTTTCGATATTGATGAGCTGTTTGGAGAATCGGCTATTGAGGAACTTGGTGATTTTTCAGAGCGAGATACGCGCATGGCGCAAACAAAAGTATCGTCATCATTCTCTTTCTTTAATAGTTGAGCGTTTTTCCAGGATACCGTAAGATGTAGGCTGTTGATCCGTTTATCAGAACTTTCTTTAATAAAAAACCTAGCACGATATCCGTGACGGACTCGTCTGCTAACAATTTCCGCCATCTTGTTTCAAAGTCAACAAAAATTCAATTTCCGGTTCTGTTGCTGCACATGCTTCCGGCACCAACAACAATTGCAGACGAACTTTTTTGTATTACTGTTGCAAAAACTTTTTATTTTAAAGAGAATGAAGTAAGTAAAAAATATTAAGAAAGCCGCAATGATTAATTCTAAAGTTATATAAATCGCAGTTCTTACGACCTCTTTGACATTATGAATAATAATTTATATGTTGATCTACATTAATAGAATGTGTGTACTACTGTGCTAACTTCTTACTAGGGTCTTGTTCTCTCATTCTTAATCTTAGTATTTTCTTGCAACTAAACACCATTGTAAACACACTTATGTTTATAATTTTATAGAAAATTTACCTTATGAGAATCTATTGTTTGAGTGTATATATTAGTTAAAAAATCTTTAGATACCTGAACTAGCAGCTTTTGTTTTTTTTAACATTTATATTAATGCACATCTTCAGGGTCTGCTTTATTTGGTTTAATACATAATAATTAATATGAAACCATTTTCTTATTTTTCTACTCATGAAGTTGTGTATGATAATTAATATATATATAATTCGTGTTTAAATTACTTTTATTTTGGGACATCAAGCAATTTAAGAATTAAATCCCACCTCAATTTCTTCTGTTGCATCACACTTCACAGAAGATGCATTATGAATAATGAAAATTTCATATTGATTTTTGTTACTGTTTTAGACAAAACATGTTTTGGTTTTTCTCAAGGCAAACTTAAAAATGGAAAATGTTAAAAATTGGATTAAATATGTTTTATATTTAAGATAATTGAAACTGTTATTATTGGAATTATGTTGGATTAGTATTTATATAGTAAGCACTAAAATTTAAACTTTTGTTGTAAATATAATGCTTTAGAAACTTATTTCTTGTATATGCACTGCACCATTAATATAATCTGTAAACTAGCAGCCTTGGGTGATATAATTATCAACACACAGTTGTAAATCAAATAATTAGTAATGGGAAGAAGAAAGAAGATTATGATTTGAATAGTTTTTGTTTTTGTGTTTTATTTTTTATTTAATTTAAATTTTTGTGTGAACGTGCAAAATAGTGTTCCAGGTGCCTGCTAAAATGCCTTATTCTACTTCTAGATAATGATTGATTTCTAATGAACGAACAATTTGGTTGTCATTTGTCCGTACCTTGATGTATATTAAAGTACATAGACACTTAAGTATAACTAACATGTGCTGTTTCCATTTTTATTTCAATTCATTTTGTGCATGTGCAGAGTTTAACGACTGATTTTTAAAACTTTAATGATATTGTGCACATTTGCTGGCATATAGTCTACAGTCTAAGCTTATTCTCATGGACACTGATTAATTTCTCTGACTCTAACTCTAAGTATACTTTTCAGACTTTACAAAGATGGTTTAATAATTAACTCACAAACTTCCATGATCCATTTTTACATTGTTTATGATAAACAGGTCATAGGTTTACAAGATGTATTTGTATTTATTTTAAATAGGTTAGTATTTTAATACATTAATTATAGTTTCATTTGAGCCTCTAAAGTTATCTTAAAAACAAATAATAATTTACCGGAATAGATCCGAATATAATTTAATGTTTTAACACAAGTGACAGTGTTATTCATTTTGTTTAGTTTATTTTAAAGCATGGTTGCACATAACACTTGTTTCATTCATTTGTTCATAGTTAACAATCAGCATTTAGAGTTGTACATGTCTTTGATAAGTATTAACCTTTCTTCTTTGCAACAGGCACTTGGGTCTATTTATGTGCACATGATTAAGACATTTAAGACCTAAAACTTTAATTTCTCAATATTGCTAATTAGACAAATTTATTAATTTGTATTACATGTATTTTAGAATTATTGGTTGAATGATAAATATTAAAAGTTTTTCCTGTAAAATCTAAAATTAAAACGAATACATTTATGTCAAAAAAGAAACAAATAGTTATCTTTAAGTGTAAAATATGTTTTTCTAAAAATATAATATATTATATTGACTGCATTTTTATGCATATTTGTACTGAATAATATCTGGTTAAATCAAGATTCAGTAACAACAAATTCATATTAATAAATGTAAATTCAGCATCATAAATATTCAATAAGCATCTGAAATCAACTTGATTCTCAGGTGGAATTAGGAGTGTTGTTTTTTTCTATAAATGCTTATTGTGCAATGGATTCAGGTGAAGTTTTGCTTTGACAGTATATGCTTTGTGATGTTAGCCTGTTGATTACAAATTGAAAATAGATTGTGTTGGTTTTTCATATACTGTAAATGTTTCTCTTGCAATGGATTCAGGTGAAGTTTTGCTTTGAAATATATACTTTGTGATTGTCATTCTCCTCAGAGATAGAGTTATTAATTTAAGCCCCGACACATTCAGTCAATATTGTAATATTAAAATATGTAATTTAAATGCTTGAGATGGACTGCCATGAAAGCTAAAAGACTAAGCATGTAAATGTTTAGCCATTCAATTCATAAGTAAAAACAGGTTTTACCATAGGAATACCATGTAGGCATCATTTGTAATGTGAAAGCGATATTATTAGTAGAAGTCCACCCAAGCAGTTATGAATGTGTGTGAAATAAAAACAAAACAACATCCTGTTGATTGTGCAGGTGTAATTAGATAGTGCATTGTTTTACACATATTTGTCATATTTGTGAGTTCACCTTCTTGATTGTACTGATGTAATTAGATAGTGCATTGTTTTACACATATTTGTGAGGTCACCTTCTTGATTGTACTGGTGTAGTTAGATAGTGCATTGTTTTACACATATTTGTGAGGTCGTTCTTTTGATTGTACAGATTGAATGTAGATGAAGTGTTGGTTTTATTCACACTATTTGAGATCACCCTATTGATTCTTTTTGTGCAGGCTGAATGTGGATGGATTGTTGGTGTATTTTCCATATGACTATATCTACCCAGAGCAGTATCTATACATGCTGGAACTCAAACGTACACTGGATGCCAAAGTGAGTGTAGTGTGTTGTGAGTCGTTTTGTGTGCATAATGTACCATGCATGTTAATAATTATGGGTTGGAGTCAGTGTTGTGTGTTTGAGTCACATCATGTGTATGGTGTACTGTCTGTATGAATAGTGTGGACTGAAGTCAATGTAGAGTGTTTTGAGTCACATCGTGTGTATGGTGTACTGTCTGTATGAATAGAAGTTAGTATGAACTGGAATGCTATGTGTACTCAAGTAGTAGTGGTATTTTGGAAGAGATCTACAATATTCTCATTTCTTGTCTGTTTAAGTCATAGGGGATCCAGTTTGTAAAGAAAACAAAGATAATAATTTTGTAACAGTATTGCCCAGTCATTCCTTTCAGCCATACTCAAAAAGTATCAAATGTTGATACTGGATGAAGGATGCCTATTGATGATTATATAGTTTGTTTCATCAAGAATTATCCAGCACTTTCACTTTTCTGAAAACTGACATAGTCTTCTAAGATTGTAGTGTATAAATATACAGATATTGACCTTATTACTGAGCAGTAAAATAAATATACTGTATAAGTTAATGTGTTTGTAGAATGGAAAAATAGATATGATAAAACTTTGCAGGGCCACTGTGTGTTGGAGATGCCATCAGGGACAGGCAAGACAGTATCACTTCTCTCCCTTATTGTGGCATACATGAGGGTAAATTTCATTATAATTATTTTAACTTCTATATTTATTCATATCTGATTATTTTATATATATAATTAAATCCACGTTTGATTAGATATGTTTCTTGTGTTAACTATAATATTTTCAAATATTAATTGAAGAATTTCCATGAATTGTATGAGTCATCACCACTTCTTCTATTTGAAATAAAGATTCTGCAGCATTCCTATTGAGTAAGTTATGCAGGAATGGAATCTGTTACAGATTAAACACTATTTTCATTGTTTTCTTCTTTCTGATCACTATAAATTCATAACATTTGATCTAAAATGTTAACATATTTTAAATTGTTTATGATCTCTATAAATGCATAAAACTTGAATCCAAGAAAAGTTACCACTATTTCAGATTCTTTAGATCTGGTTTATGTAAATTAATTTATAATACAGCATACCTATCTTTAACAGGCCAATCCACTGGAAGTGACAAAACTGATTTACTGTTCTAGAACTGTTCCAGAATTGGAAAAGGTAATATTTTGGTAAATGGAAGGGTTCTTTGCTGTTTTCATTTTGCATGTGTCTTTATTGTGTTTTTTTTCCTATTTTGGTTTTCTGTAACAGGTATTATATTAGTAGTTAAAGTTAAAGACCAATGTTTTAACTTAAAGCCTTGAGTTCAAGCAAAAATATCCCTCTTGGCACCATATTAGTATTCATATTGGATTCAAGAATGTAATGAATGGAGGTAATTTGGGTTGGGAGATGAGTTTCATGAAAAAAAAATAGTGAATATAAATATAAAAAGAACAATTTAATTAATCTCATAACTTTATGAGCAGGTAATGAATCATTTGAATTACTGGTATCAATAACAAAAATCAGTCCTGTTCATTAATGCTACTCTAAAACATTGGGTAGGAATTGCCATAATATTCTTAGCCTTTAACATTTACTAACTCATATTATACAATGACAGAATTTTTTGAGTGGATCACTGTATACTTTTACCTGTGTCATTTATATTGAACTGTATACTTGATGATAAAGAAAAGTAAATATTGCACTAGATGACAAAATTAATAAGTTTTATACTAGATAACAAGAAAAGTAAATATTACACTAGTTGATGAAATTAATAAACATTGCACCGGATAACAAGGAAGTAAATATTACACTAGATGCAGAATTAATAATTACTATACTAGGTGACAAAATTAATAAACACTACACTGGATAACAAGGAAGTAAATATTACACTAGATAATGTGAAATAAATATTGTACTAGATGACAAAATTAATAAAAACTGCATAACAAGGAAATAAATATTGCACTAAATGATAAAATTAATAAATATTGCATTAGGTAATACAGAAAATAGATATTATACTAGATGACCAAATTAAATAACTATTACACTAGATAACAAGGAAAATAGACAAATTATAGATGACAGAATTAAAAAGTATTACACTGGGAAACAAAGAAAACAGATATTACACTTGATGACAAAGTAAATAACTTAAATGTCTTGATAGCTTCTGGACATAGTTTGCTTGTCTCCTTGAGGGAATTCTCAGCAGTGTTGGAGGGAATCTGTTGATGGCTTCTGCCCATTTTTGGATTTGATATTCTGCTCATTTGAGCTATAGGTACTAGAATGCCAAATTTGAGACTCATACAATTTTGTACATTAGATGCAGCTGTCCATAATTTGATTGGTAGTATCTTGGGGTCCGTTGTATGTGTTGTTATAATTGTCAACAGCTTCTGTTCCAATGGAAATTTCATTGTGTTTTGAGTTTGAGCTGTGTTGATTGTGTTTGCTTGGTTGTTATAGTTGCTGTTGGCTTCCACCACATTGAAGTTTGTTCACAGTTATATTTTTATTTTTGAAGTAGATCAACAGTGGCATCCATTCTGATGGGTGTTTCTTGGCCATGCCTTTGTATTGTTGTTGGCTGTATTTGCCAGCCACCATTGGAAGCACACTGATCATTACTTGTTCAGTAGATGTGGTATTTTGTTGTGTTGGCATGGTTTTATCTTGCTTAGTTCTCTTAACCATTTGGGCAGCCAATGTTTCTGTCTTTTTGCTGTTTTTATGTTTGTGGTCATCAGTCCTTTTAAAGCTAAAATTGCTTGCTGAAACAGAAGTGGATGAAGCACAGAAGAGAACAGACAACATGGCCACACAAACTTCATACTACTTAGACAAGTGTAAAAAGTGAACTGCAATTCCTTTCCACAACCATGGACTAAACACCCAAAATTTGCATCTCATCTAATGATCTATTCACAATGATAGAAATACCCTGCACACTCTCGAGAGGACACCAACATCAACACCTAGATGGCCTCTGTTGTATCAAAGGCAACTGCCAAAGAAATAGAATACTGCAACAATATCCAAAGAGGACACAGAAATGCTTTGTATTGCCAACTTCATCAGAACTAATGTACCAACTACAACAAACTGCTCATGATTGACAAGTTCTCAATTGCTTACCTCCTTCACTGAAAATACCACAGACATCCAGATGGATGCCACTATGGAGACTACAAACAAAGAAATCCAGACTCAACAGACACCTAAATGACATTTCTGTGCTTCTTCTGTTTCTGTTTCGGCAAGCAATTTTAGCTTTAAAAGGACTGATGACGTTATTTTTGCTATGTTGATGTGAGTGCAGCGAGCAAGTGTGCATAAATGTGAATGAGAGATAACTTACAGCAAATGGATTTTTTTCACTAGGTTGTGGAGGAGTTGCGGAACTTGCTGGAATACTATGAGAAAGAACTTGGTGAGCAACTGGAGTTCATAGGCATTGGGCTCAGTTCACGCAAAAACATGTGCATCCACCCAGAGGTATTTTCTACTAACTTATTTATTTTATATTAACAAAATTATTATGATATATATGTAAGATTCCTTGTCAGCATGCCTACTAAAATATTTAGTATATTTTTATTTAAAAGTTTATCTTTATGACAGAATCTTTAAAATATTTCTTGTGTAATTTTATATTTAAAAGTTTACTTATAATCCTTGAAATCTCGATTCCAAAATATCTAATAAATATTTACTCATCTTTATTGGAGTTTTAGACATTTGTTAAGATGTAGAGTGATTTGATCAGTCAAGACATTATTTTAATTTATACATTTTTATGCCATTCTCTTCCAGTGTGTATATTTTAATTTTAAAAGAACAACAACATGAAACATAATGTTAAGTTAAAAAGATTGATTTTATTGTTTATTTTTGTTGTATTCTTGTGTGGTGTTTTGCTATAGTGACTGGAACATTTATTCAAAGTGACTGTAGATAGTGAATTTTCCGCATATTATTTTAAAAAGGTAAGCCAGGATAGAGATGGGAAGACCGTGGATGCCCAGTGCCACAAGCTAACTGCATCTTTTATTCGGGCCCAACATAAGCGTGACCCTCTGGTACCT
This sequence comes from Sinotaia quadrata, assembly GCA_028829895.1. NCBI lineage: Eukaryota > Metazoa > Mollusca > Gastropoda > Architaenioglossa > Viviparidae > Sinotaia > Sinotaia quadrata. Next base: position 30,726,398 of record CM054177.1, on the reverse strand, counting down.
GTATGTGAATTCTATGAAGTGAGTTAAACATTAAGGCTAGTGTTTACAATTTATTTCTTTTGCTGTTTGTTTAGTGGTTTCTTTAACTGTAAATGTGTCATAATCAATATATTCTTTTTAGTGTAATTGTTTACAGGTAGCCTTTAATTAGGTAGAGCCTAATGTACTCCTTTAATTTACAAGAGGATTTTTTTATGCTTTCCTGAATGATGTGGAGTGTCATTTTTAATAATATAATATGACCACTTGATCTATGTACGAAATGGTGTACTGGATTTTGCAGCAGAATAACAAAGGCAGATATTAAATAATTACAAAAATTCCTAATAGTCTGTCAAACAATCAAGCTATATAACAAACACAAACTGTAGAATCAACCTATATGGGCATGAACAAAATCCATTATGAAACAATTGAATTTTTGCTATAATTCTTTGGGATTAACTATCAGGCTTTTCCTCCTCTTTCTAGGAGTTTGATGCTCATGGAAGAGAGGCACCATTGCCTCCAGGAATATATAGTCTGGTAAGTGAATACGGAGCATTGAAGAGTATTTTAACATACTCTGATTGCTAGATTCATTTTCTGATAATTCAAGTTAATTTTTTGTTGACCATTTTGAGAGTTATTGTTAATTTATATTCAGTTCTTTGCTTGGTAACTGTTTTGATATTTTCTAATTGTTAATAATATTGTAAATTAGTTACATCAGTTTAAGAAAATACAGTGTTAATGAATGATTCATTTAAATAATTTTTTCAAATGTCTCAAATTTATTTTTAATTAAAAAACTATCTGAAATTAAACAACAAAAATTGTTTTGCAGATAAAATATTTTTAAATATTAAATGGAGATTGGTTGTGGAGGTCTTTATCTTTGGAATTAGCTGTGCTGACACTGCAGAAAAAAATATCACTAGTTTGATATGTTTGACTTACTTATCTCCTTGGATTTCCCATGGAACAAAGGGCCTCAACAACAGTTCTCCAGCACAGTCTATTCTGGCAGCTTTTTCAGTTCGCCCCATGACAGGTTGCAGCTCTTCATTTCCTCTTCGCAGGATCGTCTCCAGGTGGTCTTAGGGCAACTGACCCATCTCTTTCCCTGGGGGTTCCACTGCAAAGCCTGCCAGGTGATGTCCTGTAGAGGTTTCCGCAAGGTGTGTCCTATTCATTGCCATTTACACCTGGCAATCTGCTGATTGATGGGATCTTGGTTTGTCCACTGCCACAAATCAGTGTTCTTTAGTTTGTCTGTTCACCTGATCTTTAGTATGTTGCAAAGGGAGCCGTTGACGAATACTTGGAGTTTGTTGGTTAGGGTGTTAGTGACTCTCCAGGTCTCTGAGCCATAAAGGAGAACAGACTTAACATTGCTGTTGAAAATTCGTAGTTTGTGGCGGACAGATAGGGATGTTGACCTCCAGATTGGTCTCAGGTAAATAAAGGTATACTAAGCTTTCCCGATTCTGGCTTTGATATCCTCATCAGGACCACCTATTGCTGATACAATGCTGCCCAGGTAGGTGAAAGAGGTGACTTCTTTCAGATCACTGTCTTCAAGGGTGATTGGCTTCTGCTGCTTTTTTAACAGGGTCATGATTTCAGTCTTCTCTAGATTGATCTGCAGTCCAGTCTTGGATGCTTCTTTGATATGTTTAATTTGTTCAATTATCCATTTCTTTTTGCAACAGTGTGTCTCATTATCCAAGACATTTTCATAATACAAGTCTTTAATGCTAATATAATAATATTAATAGAATATTAATTACAGTTCATATATGTGTGTCTAAATATTACTTTTAAAATTTATTTAGTCATTCATTGATTTTCTTATGAGTTTAAATAATTTTGGTATTTTGTTTTACTTCAGGATGATCTCAAGGAATATGGTCATAAAAAGGGTTACTGCCCTTACTTTCTTACCCGCCATGCAGTAAGTCTTTGTAAATGATCTTTTCTTTATGTATTTAAGTCATTATTTGTTAAGCCTTTGAGAATTTTCTCAAGGATAGAGCTTGTATAATGACTGATTTTCATTTGCATTACCCCCTTAAACACAATGGTCATACAAGAAACCCCATTCTGAACACAATTACTTGCCCTGTTTTTTGTTTTTTTTAAAATTCATTCCAAAGGAACTGATATGTCCCATAAAAAGAACAGCATATAGGGATGACTGCTAATGCAAGGCAGGTGTGGAGAGGAGCAAGGTCTGGTCTTAAAATAAATGTTTTTACCTTCTGGCCAGCCAGGTCTGATAGAGTGTTGTTTATATCATGCAAGCAGGGTAAACAGTGTCAAATGGATTAATGCTTTAGGTGATTTTGTTTATTTCCACAATCCCCTTATCTTGACAAGGATTTGATTCTGACGAAGATACATCAATTTTAAAGAAAGTCCTAAACATTGTTAGGAAATTTTATCTCTCCTAGAGAAAAAATATGTAGAGAAATGAGAGATGATACATCTTCAGGCTTTTATTTCATACTTTTATTGGTACCAGATTTGTCTGAAGAATGGATGCCAATCATAGATATGTTTGTTCCAGCTTCTCACTTCAAAATGTTGTCCACCAAAGATGTGCACATTTTTATTTTTAATTTAGAGATGTTTTATTGTTACTTATATGTGTACATTTTATATTTTAATATCTTAGAAATAAATTAAGATGTTGAATGGTTGTATTTTTTCCTACAAACATAATATATAATATAATCAGCACTTGAAGACAATAGCAAAAATGATTGAAAACTATTTGATAAGGATGTTGTTCATTTAAATATACAACATCATATATATCATGTCGACAACCTTACATCCACCAGGCAATGAAAGGGGTTAAAATGTTTAATATAGTTTCTTTTACAACTGGCTTTAATTTTGTAATGGAATATTGTTATGAAATTTTTTTAAATGTATAGTGGAGTATTATTAAGATGTTATTTGTAGAAAGTTTACTTTTATCTATGAGTTTCATTTGCAGCTCTCATATGCCAATGCTGTAGTGTACAGCTATTATTATCTTCTTGATCCCAAAGTAGCTGAGCAAGTTTCCAAAGAGTTGGCTAAAAAATCTGTAGTGGTCTTTGACGAAGCTCACAATATAGGTAAGATATGCCTATGTCAAGCAAATTAAATAATCTTCAAGATGTATCTTTCTTAGCCTTTATACACTCAGCACATTTGCACAATATTATTTATATTTAGACTGGAGGTCTAATTTATAACTAGATTGGGGATTAGCATTTTTTGAATGTTGACAAAACATATCTTCATTATCAAAGAATCTGCTGGAACAATCTTTCCCATTTGTCCTGCATAATATTAAGACTACTACTATGTGTGTGTGTGATTGTATGTGTATACGCGATTGTGTGTGTGTGTGTGTGTGTGTGTGTGTGTGATTGTATGTGTATACGCGATTGTGTGTGTGTGTGTGTGTGTGTGTGTGTGTGTTGTGTGTTGTGTGTGTGTGCTTGTATGCATTTGTGTGTATGTGCATGTGTGTAAATTCTTGTTTTATATGCACTTTTGTCCTTGAAAGAATATAAGCTTTAGTATGCTTTTATTGGTCATGGCAAGTTGCCTTACTTCACCACTGATTTTTATTTTGTTTTTATTTTCTTAAAAAAAGAGATTTTAACATTTTATTTGCAGACAATGTGTGCATTGAATCTATGAGCTGTAAAATCACCCGACGAACAATTGACAGATGTAATCAAAATATAGATGATATTTCCAAACACATCAAAAGGCTTGTATTACAGTTTTATGTTTGATATTGTCAGTAGTCTGTGACAGTGAACATAATGATATATTTCAGAATACTTAAAATATTTTTTTGGTTTTAGGTTTGGGTTTTATTAGGTTAGTTTTTTCTTACTATTAGTAGTTAGGTAAAGAATTTAAAGGAATATAGCTATAGTAAAACATGTGAACAACAATTGAGTAATGTTGTTTATTAATATTTTTCTTACTATTAGTGGTTAGGTAAAGAATTTTAAGGAATATAGCTATTGTAAAACATGTGAACAACAATTGATTAATGTTGTTTATTAATTTTTTTCTTACTATTAGTGGTTAGGTAAAGAATTTTAAGGAATATAGCTATAGTAAAACATGTGAACAACAATTGAGTAATGTTGTTTAGTAAGTTTTTTTTCTAGTTGTGAATGTGCATATCTGGAACGACTATCACTTTGTACAATATATTTTTTGAACATAAATATTTATCTGGAATTAACAATATTGTATAATGTATTTTGTGAACATGAATATGTATATCTGGAGGTTAACATCACTTTCTATATTAATTTTGTGAACATTAATATGTTTATCTGGGAGTTAACTTTTGACATACAGTTTGTAAACATGAATGTGTTTATCCTGAGCTAAATTTTTGGTTTACTACATATTTTTAGCACCTATTTGTTTAAGTAAAAATATGTCATTATTTTGTTTGAGTACACTGATAAAAACTAACAGCATTGTCACTCAGAAACAAATTGTCAGTTGACAGCAGTTTTTATTCTTCAACTTCTTCTTATTAATTAGACTGTTTGATAACATATGTCTGCTCTACTTTAGTTGGCATTCAGAGAAAAATTATGTGATATAGATTTTATGAGCTCAGGTTTAATGTTTGAAATCATATTGCACAGATCTTGACTTCCATAATGTTTGAGCAAGGTGGATGGATGCCAAAGCATATGGCCAACAAAGACATTATAAAAGTTGCACACAAACCCTTGTATCATCAAAATAATTGAAGGGTCTTTTTGTAATATCTCTTTCCACTTGCTTCACAACTTGTTGTGGTAAAATGTTACCACTGAGCATTGCTTCACAACTTGTCGTGGTAAAATGTTATCACTGAGCATTGCTTCACAACTTGTTGTGGTAAAATGTTACCACTGAGCATTGCTTCACAACTTGTTGTGGTAAAATGTTACCACTGAGCATTGCTTCACAACTTGCAGTAAAATGTTACCACTGAGCATTGCTTCACAACTTGTGGTAAAATGTTACCACAGAGCATTGCTTCACAACTTGTAGTAAAATGTTACCACTGAGCATTGCAATCAGTTGATGCATGTAGACAGTGGAGTTGACATCTTATATCACAATCATTTTTGGTAACATCACAATAACTTAACTTGCTAATTCAGGGCAATACTACTGACAATAAAAAATTTCCATAGTATTTGACCTTTCCAAAGGAAATACAAAACTATGTTTTGTGGATATCTTTTATCTTATATTCATATTAACATTACAGAGCCTTTGTACAGTGTATTTCATATTGTTATTGTTTTATACCTAATTCTTGTGTATTTCCCTCTACTAACTTTTTAAAATGAAAATGACGGAATAAGTATGTTGATGTTCATTAGAGACTTACATTTGTTTTTTGAAAAATACACACAAACCTTCAAGCCGTTTTTCCAGTTCTACAGTGAGTATGTAGCTTTAAGAAATTGTTTTAATCTGTTGAGCAAAATAATGTAGATAGAGCAAGCTGTATTATTTATTTTACATGCCTATGAATGTGGATGCAGAGAAATAATTTATCTTATTAAAAGACTTTGATTGTGCAATAAATATTTTGTCCTTATATAGGGCCATGAATGTTGACACAGAAAAACTTAAAGATGAATATCAAAGAATGGTGCAAGGTTTGCGTGATGCCAGTATTGCTAGAGAAACAGACGTTGTCCTTGCAAATCCAGGTATTATTCTTAACATTGGAAAATTTATTGCTCTTTATAAAGTAAAATTAGATTAAAAAGACTATAATGTATCTTCTTTTTTCTTTTCTAATTAAAAAAAAATTTAGTTGCTAGACACAAAAGTGCTGCTATACTTAAAAGCTAAACAGAATCAGTGAGAATTGCTTCTCTTTCTAGCTAGCTCCATCCCTCCTTTTTTCCACTTCACAATCCATTCACAGTTACATGCTTTTCCATTCTTTTTATAGCTGAGAAAATTGCTATGATTATACTTTATAAGGAGAGTTGATGAAACTAATATTTCTGATAAATATTATATTAATACATATTTTTTTCTTATGTAAGATTCAAGAAGAAAAATATTGTTGTGTTCAACTTAATCTTCACATTGTCACATTCAAAGCATTTAAAATACTGTCACCATATATATATATATACATACATACATATATATATTATTTATTGTGTACATGTGTATATATTTTAATTTTAAATACACTAATAGTTTGTATAATATATAAGTTATGTATTTCTCTCTCATTTTATCAGTTTAAGTATAATTTATGTATTTCTCTCTCAGTTTATCAGTATAATATGTAGGTTGTAAATTTCTCTCTCACTTTATCAGTTTAATATATAAGTTATATATTTCTCTCACAGTTTATCAGTATAATATGTAGGTTATGTATTTCTCTTGCACTTTATCAGTATAGTATATAGGTTATGCATTCTCTGCCATCTGATTAGTATATTCTGAAGTCTGTGGAGTAAGAAGTGATCAATTTCCTGTAAAGAACTAAGACTAAATTGATACCTAAGATTGAACACAAATTATGGACCTTCAGGTTATTAAGTTAACTTTCATTGACTTTTTTAAAGGATGAAAATTGTGGGACATATATTTGAAATTCCTTGTTTCCAAACTAGGCATAATATAGTGAGCTTCCTGAGTGAATCTGCTATATCCTATATTGTGCAGTTTTAATCTGTTCTAAACACTTTACAAACTTTAATTCATACACATTTCACTTTTTACTATTATTATTTTAATTCATTCTTAATTAGATTTACAGTCTTCTTCATACATTTACAGCATACATCTTAATTTTATGTTAGATATTATATCAGTAGTGTTAAACATCAATGTTCATCTGAATGATACAGTAAATCTTGACATTTCTCTCTCCTTTGCATGTATTGTGAAACATATTATGTAAATCTGTTTACTTTTTCATTCATTAACAGTCTCCAATTTTTATCTCTTTATATTAGATTCTTGGTGATCTCTGAGTTAAAATTAGAATTTCTCAAGTATTCACAGGGTTTGACATCACTAGCATTGATTGTAAAGATCATAGGCCTCTCTAAAATGTAACCTGTGTCTATGGGGCTATTTTTATAGGACCAAAAACATTCCACTGATAGAGCTGTCAAGGAACTTGTTCACCTCTTAAGTTATAAACTTCACTGATAGAGCTATCAAAGAACTTGTTCAATTCTTATCTCACAAACTTCACTGATAGAGCTATCAAAGAATTTGATTAAATCTTATCTCAGAAACTTCTGATATGTATATTATACAATTTTCTCTGAGTTTATAAATAAAATGTATAATTATCCATCTATCATATTATTAGCATAGTTTTACTGTTAATCCAACATTCTGTAATAAATGCTATTTTATTCCTTATATATATATATTAAGTTATTAGTACTTTAATATCAGTCTCTCATGTTATTCATATAAAGTATAGGTTACCTGTTTCACTATCATATTATTACAATTGTTTGTGTAATATATAGATTACTATCTTACTCTTATGTTATTACTTTATAACTGTTTTTTATAATGTATCATCTTCAGAGTAGATTTTACTAGTAAATTGTACTAATGTTACATGTGTGTTTATATTGTTCCAGTATTACCGGATGAAATCCTCCAAGGTATGTGAAAGTTACTCCTCAGGAGTTGGAAGGGTCATCTTCTACAACTGTTGGAAGAACTTAGCCTCTGAATATAAATATTTGATAAAGCATTTAATCTTATTAAAGCACTAATCACTTTACAATAATTATATGTAAAGTGCACAAGGTCTTTGTACAAACTACTTTTTTTTTTTTTTACCAAAGATAAACATAATTTACAGATATACAACTTAAAGCAAACAATGGAACTTTGAGAATAATATTAGCTGTAGTGTTTTGAACCTTTTAAAGTTTCTTCATTACATACATTGGTAGCTAAAGAGAAGAGAATTAACGTTAACCAAGTCAAGATAGTACCTATGAACACAAGATTTGTAGCAATAACAGTGAGAAGCTTGTGAATGGCACTGATTCATCTCAGTTATACAAATGCTGTTCTATAGGTATTGAAGATATGTTTGATAGAGAGAGTTGTCAAAATGTCACCCAGATTTCTAAGACTGTCTAAATTTAATGAGAATGTCACTGTGGCGTTTATTTACATGTGAATGCAGGAGGAGAGAAAGACATGAAAGAATACATCGTCATTTAAATTAGTTCCTCTCAGTTTGCTGGAAATCTTAACCCCATTCCCCAGTCATACATGTGCACAGTCAAGAAAGGAATACAGGGACACCCAATGTGTATGATGATCATGAACCGTCTAGCCAATGCTTGACATCTAGCAATTAGATTAGCTCTAAGCCCCCACCCCCACCCCCGGACTCCCTTGGTGAATACAGTCCTTTTAACACATATACACATGACAGAATGAGACACAGCTTGCTTACTTACTTGCTTATCTCCTTGGAATCCTCGTGGAACAAAGGGCCTCAACAAGCACTCGATTCTGGGCAGCCTTTTTCAGTTCACCTCATGACATGTTGCAGCTCTTCATTTCCTCTTCACAGGATCGTCTCCAGGTGGTCTTAGGGCGACCAACCTTTTAGTTTTTTTTAAGTTTTTTTAAATTTTTTTAAAATTTTTTTTTAATTTCCAAAATTCATTCTTATTTATTGATTATTTTATATCCATTAGAAAAAATATTTAAAAATCAAAGAATATTTGGCATTATTTTAATTCACAATAGGTTTTGTACTGGTTAATTTAAAAAATAATTACAATGTTCAGGACTTTGTAATGCTTGTAATAGTTTGATTTTCTGGAAAGGTTGTACTGATGAACTTTGGCTTCAGGATTTTTTAATTCTCTTGACAGTAAGATATTCTAGAAGGTTTAACAGAAATAAACATTGTTTTCAGAGGCTGTGCCAGGTAACATTCGTAATGCCGAACATTTTCTAGGCTTTATGAAAAGATTTGTAGAGTATCTTAAGACCAGGCTGCGGATCCAACATGTTGTGTCAGAAACTCCACCCTCTTTCCTGCGAGACTGTTCCCAAAAAGTCTGCATAGAGCGTAAGCCATTGAGGTACATTTTCCCTATAATTGCAACCTGTTTTTATGGATATGTTGTTGAACTTTGTATTGATAATGAATGCATTTGTTACAAATAATAGTTTGATTAATATTTATTTAAATGTCTAAATGTACAGTTTTGTCTGAAATTCTATATTTGTTTGAAAGTCTCCTTTCGGCTGTGTCTATTGTAAGATGAATGTCCAGTTTGGGCTGTATCTAGTTGTTGGAGTGTCTTGAAGCAGGCCATTTTGTCCATGCTATTTAGGTGTTGGACAGTTTGATGCTGATATTTATGCAGATATATTTATTTAAATAAATTGTATCATTCAGCAATGCCCACAAATGGTTCATAAAATGAATCTAACCATAACACATATAAATATTTATATATTGTATTCTTAATTTTTTTTAAAACTATAAATTCATAAAACAAACAGGATTCAAAATTCTTATTTAATTCTTAGATTTCAAATACAAGTGTTATGACTGATTCATTTTGGTTTATAATCTGCTTCAACATTAGATGATTTTACAGACTGTATTATATTAATGTTATTAATGAATTGTATGTGTATGTATTCATATATGCACATGGTCATAAACTGACAGACACTTCTACTTTGGTACCAAAACATCCAGTGCCAAATTTGTCAGTGCATAAATATCAAACATTGCTTACTAGAGTGTCCAGTTTTGTCAGTGTCCATTTTTAGTTGTGTCCAGTTTTTTGGAGTGTCCAATTTTAGGTGAAATTTAACTTTTCCCCTGTTGTATGATTGATTCATTATATTGCAGTTGAATGTGTGAATGTACTGCATCACATTTAGCTTTTATTTACTACCAGAAATTGTATTAATATCAGATTGGGTTATCTGTGTTTTGTCAACATTATTTACTACCAGAAATTGTATTAATATCAGATTGGGTTATCAACATTATTTACTACCAGAAATTGTATTAATATCAGATTGTGTTATCTGTGTTTTGCATAGCATCTCAACATTATTGTAGAATAAATTCTTTGCCAAACCATAATTATCAGTTAACATCTTAACATTACTATTAATTTTTGCTGTTGATAAAATAAATGATGTTTGATGTTAGGGTCAGTGTTGATAAAATAAATGTATGATTTTAGTCAATATTGTTAAAATTAGTGATATGAGATTTCAGATTCTGTGTTGATAAAATAACTGATGTGTGTTTCAGATTAGTGTTGTTAAAAGAAGTGATTTAGTTCTCAGTTGATCATTTAGTGATTTGTGATTTCAGGTTCTGTGCAGAGCGTCTTCACTCCCTTATGCGGACACTAGAACTGACTGACATTAAAGATTATTCAGCTCTTACTCTTATGGCCAACTTCGCTACACTGGTCAGCACTTACACAAAAGGTGTGATTAAGTACTTGGGAAGTTGGGTAGACCCCTTTCAGGTTCTTAAGCATTTAAAAATTGAGAAATTTGTTCAAAATAGAGTTTATAAATTTAGACTTAACAGAAAATTATCAATGTATTTGACTTTGTATTGGCTTAGTATGACATTGTTTTATATTTATAAATAATAATTAATATACTTGGCAGGATTTATGCTGATTATGGAACCATTTGATGACCGCACCCCAACTATTTCTAACCCTGTTCTACATCTCAGCTGTTTGGATGCTTCCATTGCTGTAAAGCCAATCTTCAACAGATTTCAGACTCTGGTTGTCACATCAGGGGTAAGAGAATAATTTAATTCTTAAGATAAGTTGAATTTCACTTGGATTAATAATTTTGGTTAAGATATTAAGTGGATAAAAAATAACTTAGATTAAATGATGAGAGGGTTATTGTTGTGCATAGTTTTATGTATGTATGTATGTATGTATACATGATTATCCAGGATTGTAGTACTATTCATTCAAACATAGTTTTATTCTTGCACAGTTTTATGTATGTATATATACATGATTATCCAGGACTGTAGTACTATTCATTCTTGCACAGTTTTATGTATGTATATATACATGATTATCCAAGACTGTAGTACTATTCATTCAAACATAGTTTTATTCTTGCACAGTTTTATGTATGTATATATACATGATTATCCAGGACTGTAGTACTATTCATTCAGACATAATTGCAAAATATGGGACACAAAAAAGGCAGCTGCTAAAAAAGATTTATGTGAAAGTATGTATAGGTTGTTCACTGCAATATTGTATTCCAACTAGTAATCATATGAGTTACTCACTGCAGCAGTCTGTATTCAGTTATAGTTATTGTTAGAGTTCTTTTCTCCTGTATAATTTGTTTGGCTATTTCTTACATGCTTTTGGTCTGCTGTTTATGTTTCTTATGCTAATTTATATCTTAATGTTTTAATTTGTTTGTGGGTGATTCTCCATTTAATTTATGTTATGTTTGTACCAGACACTTTCCCCGTTGGAGATGTACCCCAAGATCCTTGATTTTCGTCCAGTAACCATGGCCACCTTTACTATGACTCTGGCTAGAACATGCATTTGCCCCATGGTATGATCCTACTTTTTGTTTGTTTGTTTGTATGTTAGACCATGTCTATCATCAAAATTGTTATGACAGGAGGTTGTTTATCACAAAATATTAGATAGAATAATATTTTTTATATGCAGTTTTGAGGGAGAAATATATATTATCTGAACTGGATATAATTTGCTCTAGCAAGACGTATATATTAACTCTTTTGGTGCTCATGTCGACAAAAGTCAACATTAGGCTATGGGTGCTGACATCGATTGAAGTCGACATCTAGGGTAGGGTGCTGCTAGATGGCTGTTTATCATTAAAAGCTGCACTGCTCATACATTGCTATTCACAGCCTTGTACAGCGATGGCCTGCCGGCCTGCCTAACTTATCTGGCCATATTTGCATGTGCATGCTCATTGGTGTCTTTGCTTGTAAATGTATACTTTGTCACAATTTTGAACTGTTTTTTTGACAAGTAAAAAAATTAAATCAATTAACATTAAATGTTGGTTTTATTCATACAGTAAACAATATTAATGGTTATATCATGTTTTTAATGTAAGAATTGCTAAAATCTTAAATTTACTGCAATTAATCCAAAAATCTCATTTTTCGGCAAAATAATCAGCACCCAGAGTAAACGGAAGAAAATTTATTCAGCACTAAAAGAGTGAAAAAAGAAAATGAAATTTGAGAAAAATGTCAGAGCCAGGGAAGAATGTGCTGATAAGATGCATGGTCGGTAAAAGGTATGAATATTTACACCCTAATTTTGGGATTGGCATCTGGATTATCAAAGCTGCTTTGTATGTGGGTCCGCAATATATCGAGGTGCATAATATCAAGGCACCAGTGAACTTTTAATGATATATTTATTGTGTTTTGGTAACATACTTAAGCTTGTGAATGCTATTTCTTTTCTTGCAACAGGTGGTGAGCAAAGGCAATGATCAAGTGGCAATTACCTCCAAATTTGAGACAAGAGAGGATATAGGTAATCTTTTTATGATTTTCGATTTTTTATGTGTGTTGATGCTTATCCATTCATTTGGAAGTATTTATTTTCTGTTGTTTTAAATGTTAATACCAGATATTATTATAAATTACTTATGTTATATTGCACTGGTTTGTAACTCTTCAGACAGGCTAATAAATTAATTATTTTGTAATAGGTTGTCTCTTATTTTATATTATATTTTATTTCAGTGTAAAACAGATTAATATGAGATGATTATTGGTACTTATCCATTCATGAATGGTTTATTTTCACTTTGCCTTGTATGACATGAACCAGCAGACATTATAATGAACTGTAAGTGCATGCATATTTGCTACTGAGTTTTCAGAGATTTTAATTTTCAACTGTTGTCACAATTCTAAGATCTCGGTATCTGGAAAATTACACTGCAGCTTGGGTCCCAAATCCCCAGAGTATTGCTTTAACCTCTACTAGAACACTGTTCTGATATGCCACATCCAGACATTTTTCTATTACAGTGGCTAAAAAATCCCAGTAAGGGCCATTGTTGTAAAATATTTAAACAAACAAGCAAGTTTGCAAGAGCTCTTAGGATAATTACCCACATTACTTCTTAAACTGTTGCAAATGATTTTCAGCCTGTTAGGCAATGTTGTTTTGATGTAGAGGATTAATTCAGTCTGTTTGACTGTGCTGTTTTTTTATTTAAAGGGATATTACTTTGATAGGGAAAGGTGCCAATACATTCTTCCTTTCATATTTTAAAAAAGTTTTAAATAACTCAGTCACAAAACATAACCTTTTTCAATGCCTTCTTCAAGTATCATGGATGCTAGTAATCCTAAAAGTTTCTTGTGGCACCACACAGCTAGCAATGTTCTGAAATGAAGCAAACCATAGGGAATGGAACATGCTTAGTGATTCTTCAAGTCTTGGATAAATGAAGCTTCTAAAGTTTATCATATCTTAATTTGCTGGTGGCCATTTTGAACACCTGAAATAAAGTGACTGCTTAAATTTCTAAAGGGTGAAATCTTCTTTTGTTTATGGTGTTCTGGGAGATATAACGAGTTGCGAGTTACTATTTTGAAACACTCTTCAATTTATTTTTTCTTTCTTTTATTGCTTTTAAATTGGCATCATGTGTTCTTTTCTTTACAAGCCTGATTAATGATTCCCAGGTTTATGAGCATCATGTGTTCTTTTCTTTACAAGCCTGATTAATGATTCCCAAGTTTATGAGCATCATGTGTTCTTTTCTTTACAAGTCTGATTAATGATTCCCAGGTTTATGAGCATCATGTGTTCTTTTCTTTACAAGTCTGATTAATGATTCCCAAGTTTATGAGCATCATGTGTTCTTTTCTTTACAAGCCTGATTAATGATTCCCAGGTTTATGAGCATCATGTGTTCTTTTCTTTACAAGCCTGATTAATGATTCCCAGGTTTATGAGCATCATGTGTTCTTTTCTTTACAAGCCTGATTAATGATTCCCAGGTTTATGAGCATCATGTGTTCTTTTTTTTACAAGCCTGATTAACGATTCCCAGGTTTATGAGCATCATGTGTTCTTTTCTTTACAAGCCTGATTAATGATTCCCAGGTTTATGAGCATCATGTGTTCTTTTCTTTACAAGCCTGATTAATGATTCCCAGGTTTATGAGCATCATGTGTTCTTTTCTTTACAAGCCTGATTAATGATTCCCAGGTTTATGAGCATCATGTGTTCTTTTCTTTACAAGTCTGATTAATGATTCCCAGGTTTATGAGCATCATGTGTTCTTTTCTTTACAAGTCTGATTAATGATTCCCAGGTTTATGAGCATCATGTGTTCTTTTCTTTACAAGTCTGATTAATGATTCCCAAGTTTATGAGTGACATAAGATGTATATATAATTTTTAAATCCATAAATATTCACAGTGTAGTGTTTTAGATTTTTTAAATTTAGTTTTCATTCATTGTAAGAGGACAACAAAAGGCTAGAAAGTGAACAGAAAAGAAACAAATATATATGTATGAATCCAATAAGTACCTCAAATTCCAGTGGTTTCCTGTAAGTTAAACACTTGTTTAATTCAGAAATGTGAATTTTAATTATAGCCATCTTTAGTTTAGGAAATCTAACATATATTTATATAATGTCTATAATAGCTTATCTAATTCTGCGCATTTTTTTAAAAACAAACCTCTAGCTGTGATTCGCAACTATGGTAACCTTTTGGTAGAAATGGTGAGCATTGTTCCTGATGGCGTTGTTTGCTTTTTCACAAGTTATATTTACATGGTGAGTATTGTAAATCTTTTCAGTCAGTGTTACTCAGTGATTTAATTTACACTGAATTACACTAGTTTTTATAGTGATTTTAACCCATTGATTCCATTTATCTGGTAAAATATTTTGTAACTATAATCTGTCATTTACAATAGAATGATGGGTTACTAACTTATCTTTAGAGTCTCTATACCAGTGATGCACAAACTTTTTGAGTCAGGGGCCACAATCTGACTTGTCAAAACCGTCAGGGACCACAAAAAAGTGAATATCAAAATCGTCCCACACAAGATAGATATCACATCTAATTTGTTTTGTATTTTTATAAGTTTTTGTATTTATTCACCAGAGATGTTGTATTAGTAAATGATAATTCTGATGTGCATTATAATAAAAAAAATTAATTATTTTATTTTTACATTTCAGGAAACAATTGTTGCAGCTTGGTATGAACAGGTATGTTTGTCATAGTTGTTGGAAATTGCATAATTTAAAACATTTATATTTTGAAAAATAAGTATAAGCCACTGAACAAAACACATTTAATGAATTTACAGTTATTAGGCAATTCAGCATAAAAAAAAACATATACAAACTAAAAATTAACCCTTCAGACTAGCATACCTTTCGGGAAATTTTGTGCAAAATGTATATATTAAAAAAAAATTGAAAATCATTTCAATTCAACACACCATTAGATTAAGCCTACACGAATACCATATTTAGTGTGCAGCATAAATGACAAAATCATTTCAGACTAGCCTACCATTAGGTTCAGTTTATCTTCATGAATACCATATATAGGGTGCAACATAAATGAATGTCTGGAATAGCTACAGTAAATGGAAAAGACTGCAAATATTGATTATTCAAAGTAGGCTGGTAAAAAATTGATTTGTTTTAACAATTACATTCATTTATTACTGCTGTTATTCTGCCAATGTTAACATTTTAATGGGTAGGTTTATAAATTTGTCACTGCTTTGATCATTTACCTGGATATATATATATATATATATATATGATTAGACTAAATAAGTAAATGACTTAGCTAAAACAGGCTGTTGTGTTCTTATGCTACATTTTACTGAATTTACTTTTGGTGTCAATTTCATCCTGCTATCTGCTATGGGGCACTGACTATTGTACATGAGTACCTCATATTCACCTCCATCAAGTATATATTGTACATGAATACCTCATATTCACCTCCATCAAGTAAATATTGGACATGAGCACCTCTTATATTCAACTTCCATCAAGTATATATTGGACATGAGTACCTCTTATATTCAACCTCCATCAAGTATATTTAGCAACAGGTTTTATTACCGTTATTAATCTATGTTATAATGTTAATAGTTAGTAGTATTATTATTAATCTATTCTTATAATATTAATAGCATCTTGTGGGTTGGGGAGTGTAATATAGAAAACATTATCTTGGATAGCTGGTATTGATAATCAGAAATTGTTTGTATATCTACAGTTTAAGGATTTCAGTTTGTTAAAGATGTTTTGTGTTATTTTCTTGAAGAATTATTATATGACACATGTGAGAACTTCATCTGGAAAAAAATCAGATTTGTATCTCTTTAAGATTAGAAATATCATAGGAACTAAAGAGCACTGCAACTAAACATTGCAGTTGTCATTTTACAAAAAAATGTGTTCAGCCAGGAAACCGTATCTTATTTAAATAAGCTAATGATTTGAGAATTAAAACAAACATTACCATTGTGTCATGTTAACAAAATAATGTTAGCATTACAATCATATTTAAGCTAATGATTGAAGAATTAAAACAAGCATTATACAGTTGTGTTCAGCCAGCAAAGTGATCTGACCTAAACAGGAAGTGAGAAACTTCAGGCCAGGGCTGAATGAGGACATAATTTAACTTAAACCAAAAGCTTGCCTTATATTTTGTAAAGTTTAGACTGTATTTATAAATGGTTATTGGTTAAAAATAAGAATATGTTCAATGAAATTTCTGTGTAAATAGTTTGTTTGCAGTCTTGATCTGCTGGTGATATAATACAAATATTAATTACTTTGGTATGTTTCTTTTAATTGTTTTTATATTTTAAAAACACTCTTTTATCTCTCTCGATTTTAACATTTTGAATTTCTGATTCAGACAATTTCTCAGATTCTAAATAATTATATTCAGTAGATTTTACAGAAAATTGTCATTGTTTCAGTATCATAGTATGATTCTTCAAAGAGCGTATCTTAGGGATGCCTTATGAATAGTTCATGCTCTCACTGTATCATTATATTGGATTATCTCAAAAGAATTTTTTTATATTAAAGTTGGATCACTATATTTTATTGTCTTACTTTTAACCACTGCCACCATAAAATCTTTATAACATACACTATACCAACTTTTGTTCTATAAACTATATGTAGTGAGGTTTTTAATTTTTTTTAAAATAAAGAAAGAAAAAATAGACTGAATAAAAAAAAAATATTGCAAAATGTATCTTGTAACTTTAAACAGTTTGATTTAATAGCATAGCATCCTTGTTTATTATTGAAACTAACCATTTATTTACTACATGGTGCATGGCATCAAAGATCAAACAGATGAGTTCCAGATCAAAATTATGAAATTAATGTACTAGAAGTTTAATTTATGCACTGAAGTGAATTTTTAATGACTGCCTTTATGACTGTAGCCAGCTTTGCATCATGTACCAAAGTGTTCTTACATACCCACACACACACCACTTAAAATTTGTGAGCATGTTTGTGTGTTTTCTTGACTGTGCAAGATAAATGAGCGCTGGAAGTGGACTTGAAGCAAAAGTCTAGGAAGAGTGCTTATACGATGAAACTTTGCTATATATTTGTCCACAACATGTTTACATAATACTTCAGATACACACAAAATCTTTCTCTCACTCACATACACATCAAAAATGTTAAGAATGAACACATCTTTTGCTATAAGTACAGGAATCCAATCCCATAAATTTTATTTGCATTGCTGGAAAGTGGGTGGGAATTGTTAAAGTGAGGGAAACAATGTATCACAAAAATAGCTTTTAAAAAGAAATAAAAACCATTTCTGTAAAGGTCTTTTCTGTAATGATGTATAATTATTTTTACATTCTATAACTGAGCATGTTTATTACACATAAAGAGCATAAAAAAATAGTTTAAAAATCAAATTTTAAAGAGGTCAATATAAAGTTTCTACAAATTGATTGCACAAAAAAGAAAGCAGAATGCTAAAGTTCACAACTTCTTACCACTTACAGTTAGTAGTTTATAAGTCCAGTTTTTACTAGTGCGTTTATTTATTTATTATCCAAAATGTTTCAGACAATAAAATTTTCCTAGATAAAATGAAAAAATATTTACATAAAATAAAAATATTAAATGATAATAACTATAACGTGCAACAGTGCACACTTATGGTTTTATGATGATGTAATTTGGAGATTTTAAAAATATCATGTTTTTGTTATTTATATCAGAAAAAAAATTAATTAAAAAAATTATTGTATGAAGTTTCACAAATACCAAGTTGTTTGGCATCTTACAATTTCATGTTGGTGATAATATTTTTTAGCATAAGTAATATTTAAATTATACAGAATAATATTTCTGTGTTCACAAAATACAGATATCTAAATATATATCAGTAATTTGATAGAGGGAATACATGTTTCTTGCAAATCCTTTGCTTTTCATGAAGACACATGTATCTAATAATTTAGTATCTAGCATGTATATTACAGGCCAAATTAGTGCACTTAAATTTCTAATGGAAACTGCTTCTGACAATTACCAACCTTTAAAAGAAATATTAGTTTGTAAAGTGTGTGAATAAGAAGTTAACATATTCAGAATATAATATTTGATATGCCATTCTCTTAGCACAAAGAAAAAAATAAAAAATACAATAAAAAGACAAAATACAGGGGTTCACCACTTTCAGGCATAAAGTCAGTGTGGTTTTGAAGATGGCAAACCAGAATTGAGAAGAATTTTTAGTTGGCATCTGACCTACATTTAGCTGTCCTCTGTATACATCTCAATATCTTAATCTTTATGCATGGGGAACTGGGGGGTGAACAACAGCAAACAATAATGTCCATGCAAAGTAATATGAAACGAGGGAAAAAGGAAAATATAAATTATATGGGCATATACATAATAGGTAGAGATAGAAAATATATGAATTGCAGTTAGTGGAAACACAAAAGGCTTAATCTTTCTTAGCCCTTGAACAGACCCTGATTATAATGTCCGAAAATCTACTGCTTGAATTTCAGGAATGGAGTAAAATATAAATATTGTAGCATAAAACAAAGCTGTTACAAGTTTGTTTAGATGATAAGTTACTCAGATATAAATGCTGTACAGATTACAAATTGATACTTCAGTGGGGTACATTTGTATGTCATAAACTATCTGAATTGTATTTTTTTTTTAAATCACAAATATTTAGCAGATTACATTCATATTAGATGAAATAATTATATATTCCTGTTTGCTGACTGAAATAAGTAGCAACCTAGTTATAAAATAAGGAATTTCTTATTAGTATTTTACATGTACAAAGGCTAAAACAGTTTATTAAACAGACTGAAATAAATAGGAGTTTGTTACAGAATTTTAAAGAAAAAGTCTCCCGATTAATATGACTAGAATAAATAGTATATTTCTTTTTCTAAGTCTTGAACAACTTCCTTGTTACAAACAGGAATTGTTTCCTTTTTATAGACTAAAACAAACAGCCTAAGTTATATATACTAAAACAAATAACTTCCTTGTTATAGACTGGAACAATAGTTTATTGTTTTGGATTGGAACAAAAAGTTTACTTGTTATAGACCGAAATAAATAGCTACTTCTTTTTAAAGCCTAAAATCATTAGCAAATATAAGAATCTACTACAAAAATACAAAATCATGTTCTAAATTAAACTGTGAACTATGTGTTAATATTAAAGTAAATTTTCTGGCAAAAACTTAAAAAGTATAAAAATAATATAAATAGGATGAATGAGAGACAAAGAGAAAGAAAGAATGAGAGACAAAAAGAAAAAAAGAAAAAGCAGTGCTAATCATTGTCAGGAATTTTTTTATCCTCAGTATTTTCCTGGTTCTGGTTTTCAAAGGTCTGATTGACCTGTGATAACTCTTTGATAGTGAATGAATTGTCTCCTTCCACATGACCATTTTTTTCTCTAGTCAGGTCACTGCGTATCTGCATCAGCGTCTCTTCTATAAACCGCTTTTGTATTTTGGGACGTGTGTTGTTGGAACGATTGCGCTTATTTGCAAACCAGGACTTCACCTGCTTGATTGTAAGGCAACCTTCTTGTGCCATTCGCCTTTTCTCTTCTTTTGATGGAAATGGGTTGTCTTTATTTTCACAGTACCATTTAAGCATGATGCTGACAGCTTTCTGGTTTAATGGCTTATTGTGTTGAAGTCTTTTGTCATCTATAGAGTCTTTATAGCCATCCCTCTTGCATTGCACTTTTGAGTTTCTAGTTTTACTTTTGTCTCTAGTCTCTGTATTGGATCTTTTATATTTGCAAATGCGTTTAGTTGATGTGACAGTCTGATGTTGCTGCAGGAAAGAAGAAGTGATCTGCTCAGACTGGGCCACTGAAGCAGAATTATTGGATTCTGCTTGGTTTTGCTGCCTTCTGCTGTAGCTGTGTATCTGGAATTCTGGACCATCAGTCATTGTTTGTTTCTGTTGATGGGAATTGTAGTGAGAGTCAGCGCACTGAACAGAAGATTGATGATTATTAAGTATAATGCTAGGGTGAAGCTGAAGAAGATCCGAGAATGGGTAGTACATGACATCATTGTATTCCATGCTACTGCTACTACAAGTAGTCATAGAAGAATAGCAGGTGAGAAATTGCTGCTGTTGATCTTGACAGGTGTATGGACTTTCATGATCATTATGTGAACTTAAAATACTGTTTTTTGCACCAGGATAATCTTGTGTCGTCACCCTGTCACAACCTACACTATCTTTGACTTTCATAGCTTGATTCTGATTTGACCAGGAATATCTAGATGCTGTTGTCTCCTCTAGTTCTGTTGTCATGAACCCACTTTCATTTGGGGCAGGTGTGCTAGTCTTTGATGGATATAGCAAGGTTTCCACACTGGGTGGTGGCGTGAGAAAGGTGCTTGAACACAAAACTTCCGGGCCTATTTTTTCATCCTGTAGAAAGGGATTTAAACTTGAATTTAAACCTGTGCTGACTTGGAGGTCTACATGGCTACTGATGGGATTAACTTCCTGGCTAGACTCTTGACCATGTGGCATATGTTCACATTGAAGAAGGTCCCTGGTCATAACAGTTTCAGGGTCAATGTTCACCCTTGGTACCTTGTACAAAGGTAAGAAAATGTGTGTAAAGAATATCATTCTCTAAATTTTTCACCTTATAAACAAAATTTCACAATATTAAGTTTACAGAAGAATTATTCAATCTTTAATAAAATAACTATTATATTTATAAAACACAAACTGACAAAACACTAGCACAAAAAGAATCTTAAGTATTCTTCTGCATTTATCTGGTCTTTTCAGTAGCACATAAACTGCAGATAGGTCACGCTAGAAATTAGAATGGACATGGAAGAAGTGAGCTGATATTTTATACATTTGCTTCATATTCAATATTTAAACTTCTGACAGAAAGACTTGATGCTTTTATTTCAGTCTTCTGTTTAATTTTTTTGTTAATATATAATACAAGTAATAAAATTAGTAATGTTTGAATTTGCATGATTTAGAACTGTCATTAACCAAACAAATAACAGATAAAAACAAGGTTTTTAGAGCAGAGGTTTTAATAAGTAATACCAAACATATTAAATGAGATAAATAAGACAATCTAGTCAACTCTAGCCTAATCAGTATGGTAATGTTGTTCCATCAATAATTTATGTACAGCTAATCAGTGAAGATTTCTAGTGCTGTTATCTGCAAATAAAACTTTTAAAAACTTTTGACCCACAAACACCATGCTTTACACAAAGTTAAAAACTGTGGGGTGAAACGAAAACATTATACATGTACAAGCAATTTCTTATGTACATTATCACCTACTTAAACCATAATACAACAGTAATGTTTATATCATTATATGTCAGTATTGTAAATAATTAATCCAATCATAATTACAAAAAGATATTTTTATTAACAATAGTTATTATATCTGAAATTGCCAATATGCTGATAATACTAGCACTTTAGCAATGTAAAGATTTTATTAACCCTCTGTTTGTAAGTATATATGTAAGCTATTAATCATACCACTATTTCAGTTATGTAAAAATGTTTATTATACTAGTATTTGTAAACAAAATATATCAATGTGCAATGTTTTTAATACTTAATTAATATAATAATACTATAACATATTGTTAATAAGGAGAAAGCTGATCAATTATATATTTAAATCCAAATAGGTGCCTGTAAGTGTAATGATTAAGATCTAGCTATTATATGACTGCTGTCCATATCTATAATCTAAGAACTCAACTATTTAATTATTTATCAACTAGTAAAAATTATTTCTTAAAATGTTAGTTTGACAATAGTTGTTTTCTGAATTCAGTGAGTAGTGTTCATTTTTCACTATTAAGAAATGTGTCTGGGAAAAGGGATTTTTTTTTAACCTGAGATTGATGTCAGTGAGTGAGTAGTAAATAGTATTCATTTATTGGCATTAAAGAAAATTGTGAATTGGAAGGTAATTTATTTTTGTAACCTGAGCATTCATTGAAAATCTTTTCAAGTAGCTGGATGCGATCAAGATTGTCAAATACATAGACCTTTATTAAAATTTATTACTTAATAATATAATGTATAATGCATAATTTAAAGATAAAAATGGAGACTTATAATGTTATATAAACTGATGTAAACAATATTAACTTTGAGATTTGACCTTAAATGAATTTAAAACTCTGGAATAAACAAGAGGTGGATTAGGAATTAGGAAGAGTAAACTGACAACTAAGAGTGAAATTAATAAAGCTTTACAAATATAAACAAGACATACAAGCAGCATGATTGTAAGTAACCTTCGTTTATGCTGATATAAATTACAACTATATAAAACAATTTATCTTGGTCTATCCTTGCTGGCTTGCTCAGACAGGAATTACATAAGCTTGTTCACTGGCAATCAATATTATTGTTGAATATTACTCTTTTAAGCAGGAGAAAAACTGCAAACTAATATTATTTATGTGTATATCTATATGATTTTATTTTTGATCTGTAATCATAGTATCTATTAAGCTAAAATGTTACAGTTGAGATACATGTGTGTTAAAAACTAAAAAGGAAACAATATTTATATAGTTTTATAAACTTTTCAAATTATTACACATGCTCATGCATACAATTTACAATGTAAGTGGCATTATAAAAAATTATTAAAACTTTTCTTAAATAATTTCAAACTAATTTTAAGTTGGAATATGCATTAAATGCACCTACCAGAGCACCAAGATGTGTTATAGGCTCATTAAGATCCACAGATGCATTTGCTTGACCAGACATTCTCACCACTAATTTTTTGGTTTGTTGGTGAGACATACTGTGGGAGAAAGCAAAGTTTTCTGCTCCAGGCAGCACAGACAGTGTCTCAGCATTTCCAATTACTGGATGATTTGGAATACTAGTTCTGAAAGCAGTCTTTTCAGTGGCTTTTGTTGCTCTGGCTTGTGTAGTCACAGAAGTGGCAGGATACCAGTCATAATCAAGAACATTTGGAGGAATGGAGGCAGTGATTTTGAGCATATCTGCATAGTCGTCATCAGTATCTGTTGAAATGTTAGTGAATTGTGGTAGATCAGCCACATCTACCAAATACTGGTCAATAGGAAATGTCTTAAGACTACAATATGTGTTATAAGTACTACAGTTATGATAAAGTTTATTGCTGACTTTATCCTGGATTGGTGGATTGCCAGTTTCCAGGTTTTCTAAGTTGTTATTGCTTTGGTTGTTGACTTCCTGGCCTGGCTTAATGCTTATTATGCCAGAACTGTAGTGCAGAACTATAGATTCCTTATTGTTAGTTTGAATGTGTGGATAAACAGTAACTTGATGTGCATTCAGTTTGCTAGAGTCAGAACTGCATGCTCTCTGTTGAGATTTATTCATGGCATTTCCATTTGCTAAAGATACATAGTTAGATGCCAAAGGGTGGCTGTTGCTGAAGGATTTGGATATAATGCTGTTATCCTCACAGGTATAAGTAAGAGTTGTGCTTTTTGTATTTACTGTTTTAAAATATAAACTTTCATAGTTGTGGTCTTGGAGCTTAGTTCGTGTTTTAAGTGGTTCAGAGTTTTCAACACATTTCTTTTCACTGCGTGTGTGCTGGAATAACAATGCATATTCTGTCTTGTGAATTTTTCCTAAGTGACACTTGTTCATTTTGCTTTTCTTATGGCATAAAATATGATATGGTGCAACTTCCAGTAAAGAGCTTGCATTACCTGCCTCACATTCTTCTGAATGGGGTATACAAGCTTTATTCTCATATGATTGCTGCATTTCATGTACTGGCACTTGGAAACAAGAGTCTGTAGGATCAATTTGAATTTTGGTTCTTTTTAACAGTTGTTGGAAGTTTACATCATCATGTAATCTTACCCCATTAACTTGTGTGCGTTTTTCTTTCAAGTAGCAAGGTGAGTTTCGTATAGTAAGTTTTTCTTTAGCAAGCAGGGCAGAATTGTGAGGTTCCACTTTGAAGGAATTATTACCGGTTTTGAATTTTAAATACAACGGTTAATAATGGTTTGATTCTTGTGAACGATGATGATGGAGTAATTTCTTGTTTTCTGTTTCTTTCTGGCGGCTGTAAGATTGCAGCAATAGTCTGTCTTGCTTTAATTTGATGGGCAAGTTTGTTTTGTGACGGACATCTGAAGGGAGAGGGCCAAGTTCCAATGAAGGGCAGACTTAGGGTGGACTGAACTGATCGCTGATCAAAGAGGCGGGAGTGCTCATCTCCTTGAGATCATTTTGGGTGGTAAAGACTCGCCGTTGGCCTTGCACAGTTCCGGCATCGCTGCTTTGCTCTTCCGCTGCATAAATAGGCCTAGATCTTATTCTTCCGAAACCAACTCACTCACTAGAGTGTGTGGTGTTTATCTACAACATATTCCTTCCAAGGTTTACAACTGCATCATCGCTCCCCACCCCTTTGCTCCGTGTTTTGTTCAGTAGCTGCAGCAATATTGTTTAAGAAGGCTTATTTACTCGCCTAGCCCATCAAACTACTTTCTCCCTTAGCTCCTTGGTAAATCACCCATTAGCGATCTGAGACTAGTAAACAGTAGTTGCTAGTACTTGAATTTTTAAAAAAAAAATTTTCCCCTCAGCTGGTTGCAAAGTGCTCGCTGATTGGTCAGTTGTCGGTAAACATGTTTAGCCATTGGTCCTGAATTGCTTGCTTTGCGTACTGAATCTGGATCGAAGAGGGGTCAGCATTTTGACCAGGTGCATGCATTCTGATCATGACCTGAGCACACCCGTTCTTTGAATTCTTTTTTATTTTTCCACCTAACGTTCGTTGATTCGCAGATGAAACAGTCGCCGCATTTTTCACAGGCCCTACAAGTTAGTAATCTATGATTTTAATCGTTAGTAGTTTAAAATTTGTATGAATTTCGTGCACTTACATATTATTGGCTATAGTTTTCAGTGAGAAGCCTAGTCGGCTTCAGGCACTTTTTGCTTTTCTTATGGCAGTTTGAGCAGTTTCATCTCCTATAAGCATCAAAATGGGGTCTTCATTGTGTGTGTTTGTATAATATGTCTTTATATTTGTATGTATTTTTGTGTGTATATATGCGCTTGTGTTTTTGCATAAGTGAATTTGTACATATCTGTATTTGCGTGTACAGGTATGTGGGAGTGTTTTTATGTGCGTTCGTATTATATGTGTATTATGCGTGTATTCTTTAGTTTCTGCTTCCTTTTTTGACCCTGTGTTTCGCAATTGTCTTCCCGCGAAATAACTTTTTAAATTGTAACTGCGACAAGATTGGCTGGGACAGAATGAAATAATGCATCACTGAGGGATCGGAACCGACTCCGGACTTGAACATGACTTCACTCGACATAACTGGAACACCATCAATTGTTTCTGAAAAGTGTTACCCGATTTTCCGTTAAGTTTCTTCTCACGTGCTAACTCATTAATCTTGTTATTTAACGTAACAAGTGTATAAGCACTCGCCACCGATCGGACAGTCGTACCCATGTTCTCATTTCTCTTGTTCTAAATCTGTCATTAACATTATTATTGTACGTAACCAGAGTTGTCTGAACTGATGCACCCATTTTCTCATCTGACTGATCTGAGTAATAGTTACGCAAACGGCATTTCCCGACTTTATAACTGAACAAAAAAAGAATATTTCAGAGATCTATTATTTTAAACAGTCAAACAGACCAACAAAAACTATTCCTTTCCACTGTATCTACCATTTTTTTTAACCTCCTGAAATGGCCTAGTACAATAGTAGTCCAAAACGTTTGCCGACCTCTGCTCTAACTTATCTAATCTTCTTTACATCATTTATTGGTTTTCATCATGTATGATTGTCTTAATTATTTATCAATCATTTGCCAGTTTCTTTATCATAATATTTTTAATTTATCAATTTTTCAGTTACTTCGTTTATTAATATCACAGTTATTTTTTAGTCTCAGTTATTCTTCCATCTTCCATTAGGAGTCACTTCACAATTCGTAAAGGATCATTTATTATTTTGTCAGTAATTTATCAGTCTCCATGTCTCAGTCATTTGTAAGTCTATTTATTTGCTCACATTAATTTGTATTGCATCTAAATTCTTGTTCCTTGTCACTCAAGTTATTTACAGTTATTTTTTTTGTCATGAAAAATTAATTAAATGATCTCTTTCACACATTTTTAGGCAACTATCAGGGATCACAGTCAGTTATTATCAGTGGTCTCTTTCATTCACTTGTAGGCAATCATCATTGATCTCTATTCATTTATAGAGCAGTTATCACTGATGTCTATCAGTCATTTATAGATATTCATCACTGGTAATCATCACTGATCTCATTCATGTGTAGGGCAGTATTCACTAATGTCTGTCATTCATTTAATAGCAGTCATTACTGATGTCACTCATTTATCTGTTGGCAATCACTGCTTTGCTTATCTGTAAAATATTTGTTATTTATTACATATCTTAATCACTCATTTATAGCCAGTTATTTATGAACTCATTTATAGTCCTCAGTTATCTCAATCACTTATTTGGAAAGCCATCTATTGTCTGTCACTCTTTTCTGGACAATATTTACTGATCATAGTCAGTCACTTGCAGGGCATTCATCACTGTTGTCTCTAACTCATATATAGGCAGTCATCACAGATCTCTGTCATTATAGACATTCACAGATCTCTGTCATTATAGACAGTCTTCATAAATCTCTGTCAGTGTCAGTCATTTGTATGTATACATCATGGATCTATATCAGTTATATTTGTAGGCAATCTTCCAGATATCTTAAGTTATTTGTAGGCAGTCTTCCAAATCTCTATTAGTAATTTAAAGGTAATCACCCACATCCTATCAGTCATAGACAGTCATTGTTGATCCATTACCAGTTATTTGTCAGTAATCATTCATATTTCTATTAGTCATTTGTGGATCATCACTGATCTCCATCATCAGAGGCAGCCATCTTTAATCTCTCTACCAGTAAGTTATCATCAAATAATTAGTTCAACATGATGAAGCTTTTGAGATTGTGTAATTAGTAACCTTTAAAATCTTGCATAAACATATTCTTGCATTAAAGTATTCATTGGGAATTTCTTTTACAATTGCTAAACATTGAACACAATTTGATATAGATTATTTTCACAGTTGAACTAGATTGTTTTTGCTTGAATTATAATTATAACTTCGCTTTTTTAGTTTTTAATATTTTTAATTATTATAGAATCAGTACATTATTTTATATAGACATTAAATAGGAAAAAATTTTTTATGGGCTTTTATATATTTTAATTTTAATTTTTTGAAAATTACAGTAAAGATATATTTTATGTTTAATTTTTCTAAATAGCACATTGTTTTAATTAAAAAAAATTAGCACATATATATTATTGGATATTTTTTGTTTGTTTTATTATTTTATATTTTAATCAAAAATGGTGTATAAGTTTATAAACTTTATGGATATTGAGTGTTTTTTACTTTGTGTTTTTAGTTTTAAAAAAAGTAACACATACAGTTTTTATGGACAGTAAAGTTCTTTGTTTTTGTCATGAATGATTATAATTTATAATTATAATTTATAATGATTATAATTTATAATTTAAAAAATAGTGCCAAATTAGCACACATTTTAATGGACAGGTCTTTTATCAAATTAACAGTAATTAGCATATCCATTTCTATGGACATTAAATGGAGATTTGATTATTTTTTAATTATTAACAAAAATTAGCTTATAAACTTATAAAGTGGTTTTGTAATTTTAAAAAAATTAATGACAATTTTAGTGATTTTTAAGTCCCAGTTTTCTTCATTTACAGCAAAATGGTGAATCATGCACATACATAATTCTTATTGATAAATTATTTAGGGTCTAAAAATGGTGAATCATGCACATACATAATTCTTATTGATAAATTATTTAAGGTCTAAAAATGGTGAATCATGCACATACATAATTCTTATTGATAAATTATTTAAGGTCTAAAAATGGTGAATCATGCACAGACATAATTCTTATTGATAAATTATTTAAGGTCTAAAAATGGTGAATCATGCACAGACATAATTCTTATTGATAAATTATTTAAGGTCTAAATGCATTTGACTTATTTGTTGTTTAATGATTTCAAAGATAAACAATTGCTTGTAGTTTGAATACATGGCAGTCTGAATGCATGAAATATAATTCCAGTTAATTTAAATTGTTGTCAGTCTGACTTGAAATGTTCAGTATGAGTGTGATATATTTCTAGATATAAATTTTACGTAATTGTTTCCAGTTTGTGTACATGTAAATAGCAATTTAAATATAATTCTGCATATAATAATATAACATTTATTTGTAACCTCAGTACATACAAATATCACATTATAATATAATTCCAGTTATAAAATAATAACATTTGTTGGCAGCCTGAATTTATGTAAATATCACATTAAAATATAATTCCAGTTATAAAAAAGATAGCATTTTTTGGCAGCCTGTAATTAGCTCATTACAATGATTCCATTTACAAAAAAGTAAATCCATGTATTTTTACTTGTTCATTATAGTGTATTTCAGACTTTACAAAATTAATTAAAATAAGTTCATTATGAACAACTTGTTTCAGATCATTTACAAGATGTAATCAAAGCAAAATGTGTTCTAGTTTGTAAATGAATAAGCGTTTGAAAATATATTTACAAGCAGTAATCATTGAATTATTAAACTTTTATTGCAGTATATATATTAGGTCAGGTAATCCATCCTTTTATCCTTTTTCCTTTTTCTTCCCCATTCTCCAATTTCTTTTAAAACAATAAACTAAGAATTACTTTGCCAGAAATAATGTACATCAAACGAATAAATGGTTTTACATTGTGTTTGCAGGGAATTTTTTTCCAGTTCCACAAGTTTTTTTTCTAAAAGCAAAATCCAGGAAATAACATATCAGAAATAATGTGTATGTCGAATGAATAAATAGTTTTATATTTTATTTGAAGGAAATATTTTTTTTCCTAATTTCATAGTGCCAGAAATAATGCACATGTCAAATGAACAAATGGTTTATATTGTGTTTGCAGGGAATTCTGGATCAGGTGCAGAAACACAAACTGCTTTTTATTGAGACACAAGATGCTGCAGAAACGTCACTTGCATTACTCAACTATCAAAAGGTTGTTATGATTAAAATGTCATGAATATCATTAAACTACCAAAATGTAATTTATCTTAAATCTGTCATAAATGTCACATGTAATTAGCATGCATTCATTCACTGTAACCTTTCATGAATGTCACATTTAAATTACTTTTAACTTGCCATGAATGTCAAAGCTAACTAGGACCTGCATGCATATCCCATTAACTATCAAAAACTTGTTTACTTTGTCATGATATCAAGAATGTCGCATTTCACTAGGACTGGCATGATTTTTCCATTAACTGTCATAAGGTTGTTTACCTAAACTTTACCTTTTACATACAGTTGTTTTTTTTTAACCTTTCATGAATGTAACATTTAATAGCCACCTGTCTTAACCTGACATGAATGTAACATTTAATAGCCACCTATCTTAATGTGTCATGAATGTTACATTTAATAGCCATCTATCTTAATGTGTCATGAATGTTACATTTAATAGCCATCTATCTTAATGTGTCATGAATGTTACTTTTAATAGCCCCATGTCTTTATATGTCCTGAATATTACATTTAATAGCCACCTATCTTAACCTGACATGAATGTTACATTTAATAGCCACCTATCTTAATGTGTCTTGAATGTTACATTTAATAGCCACATATCTGTACATATACTGAATGTTACATTTAACTACCCGAAGATTGTTTACATCAGTGTTATAAAAAAATGTCACATGTAAGTCATGGTTGCCTTGTTTGGCTCATGCCTTCAAAATTTTTCTTATTATCACTTTAATATTTCTTTCACTAAAAGCCTGACAGGTTTGTCTCATTTAACTCTAATTAGTTGTTTTTTTTAAGTACAATTCTTTTAAAAACTGATTTACACTGATCTCACATTCTGTTTACCGCTTTATAATAAATAAGATGTTATTCTTGTCCTATAACTAGACATAAATAAAATGTTGCTGTTGGCTGAGGTTGTTGGCAATTACGTTTGTCTCTTGAGTCAGTTCATATGAACTAATTGCAATTTGCAATGGATTCACTTTGTTCAATGATTTCTTTTGAACTCATGATTTACCATTAGAATCAGCAGTGCTTCTGGAGATATAAGCCAACTGAGTCTATGTAATAATCTATATATGCATAGGAGGCACACTGTTTTTATTTTTATATAATGGGGAGATGAGGACCTAATGGAGATTATAATGAGGTGTGTGCACTAAAGCCACTCAACCTACCCCTTGATACTGCCACCATTTATATAACACTGATATTTCAAAAACAAAAATTCATTGCTGAACAGCAGTTCATTGAATGCAAGTAATTTTTGACATCCAAGCAATGTTTAGCATCTTATATTTGTTTGATTCATCCTTGTGTCAGTAATAAATAAACTAAGATTATTTGATTATGATCTCATATCTTATATTTGTTTGATTCATTCTTGCATCAGTAATATATCAACTAAGATTATTTGATTATGATCTCAGGCATGTGAGAATGGCAGGGGAGCTGTACTGTTATCTGTGGCACGGGGTAAAGTGTCGGAAGGAATTGATTTTGGTAAGCTGAGACACAGAGATGCTTGAACTGTAAATAAAATCTGATTTTTTATTTCTTTTGATTTGAAAGTCAAATTTTATTTATTTAAAATAAATTTCATTATTTTTTAAATGTTAACTATATCACCATCTTGAAAATTGGACACTTTTGGGTACCTATTAAAGTGGATGATTTGGGGGCATGATGAGAACAGAGAAGTGATATTTGGAATGGACTGAAAGTTGGATTTGGGTGTGTGCTGAGAAGTGATGATTTGGAATGTACTGAAAGCTGGATTTGGGCTGTTGTGGGAAATGAACATTTATGGTTGCTTTTAAAACTAGATTTTTAAATTTTAGATTATCTTGAAAACTGGGTGCTTTAGGTGTCTTGAGATGAAGGAAACTGAGTACTTGGTGTCTTGAAAACAGGATGCTCTGAGTACTAAAATAATAGATTGCTTTAATGAGTCCTGATTACATTAAAATAAATTAGTATTGTATAATCAGCATGACTGCTAAGTGTTAATTAAGAAACCACTGCAAAATGAAAATTCAAAATACTTTATAGATACCCGAAAAAATAACCACAGGAGTCAGCATTTTGACTAAATACTCTTCATCAGGACAGTATAGTTATAATAATGGCATATGACATGAGTAAGCCAATTAATGTATGATAAACTTATTTGACTAGACAGTGACCATCTACTCAGATCAGTATCATCCATCATATAATAGACTTACTCCTTTGTTTATTCATATGATTATGATGTCTTGATAAAAACTATGTAGCCAAAAACTATTGTAGTTGTTTTTTTCTTGTATATCCCAAAGCATTTCAAATTTTCATGTTGCACTATTTTCAGATATAGTTTTGTTTGACCTCTTAGATTTTTTACCCTTTTCTTTGTTTAATGTCATGCTTAGAAACAGTGTGTAGAGTTATATATTGGGAAGATTTGCATGTATAATTGTCATACAGTTAATTTGTAATTTAATTTGAGTTTTTTTATGACTGTTACAGATTTTGCTGACTGTAGCTTATTTTAGTTTTTAAAAAAATATCAGTGATGCAAGCAGCATTCATATGTTGAGACCTGTGCAAAATTTATTTTCAAGTATTTCTGAGAATTTCTATTACTGTATGTTTCATCATTTAAGTAAGCAGTTATGCACTGGTTTTTTCCTTTCAGACCACCACTACGGAAGGGCAGTAATCATGTTTGGTGTTCCTTATGTGTACACACAGAGCCGCATTCTCAAGGTGGGCAGTTTTCTTCTGTATTTTCAAAACTTTAACAAAACACCATTTTTTTGGTATAACATTTTATTTGTTATTGAAACTCTTGATAGAAAATAAGAAATTTGAAGACCTGTTTAAAACTGTTGCAGGGAAAAATATTTTTAATTTAATTAATATGAGAAACAATATTAGCCTAAAGTAGGCACTTTAGTTCATATTAAACTGGACATACTATTAGAGTAATTACCTATTTAATTCAAGCGCTTTAATATACATGTTTTACTTTTATTTTAAGCTGGTAAAGAAAATTTGAATTTTGATACAGTAGAACCCCACCATTCATCTGCCTCTCTAATCATACAACTCGTCACTCGTCCAACTTGTTCATGTAAAATTTAACTTGTCATTTGTACACTTGCCTCGCGATTTGGACAGCATCACCTTGTTACTGGTCATGCCACATGTGTTAGTCACATGCTAGCTTCCGTGCGCTAAGCAAGCTTTATGAAACTGTAATATTTTCTTTGTTATTTTATTGAAAATTGTGCAGCCATGGGTCCAAAAATGACCAGTGAGTCAACCAAGCCCAAAAGGAAAGTGAGAACGAAAATTGAATTGAAAAAAGAACTCATTGCAAAGTGGAACTCATGTCTCCAACCTGGCAACTCAGTATGGTATGGCAAAATCAACTATATCATCCATTGAAAAATAATTTGTGAAAAAGCAAAACGGTTTATGATGACCTTAAGTGAGACAGCACTGGAACCAGTGCGCAAAGTGATGAATTTAAAGTGAATAGGGGTGGTTTGATCGATTTAAGAAGAGAAGTGGCATTCACAGTGTTGTTAGGCATAGAGAGGCTGCCAGTGCAAACAAAGAAGCTGCTGAAAAGTTTGTCGAGGAATTTAAAAATCTTGTAGAGAGCAAGGGATTTACTCCTCACCAAGTTTTTAATTGTGATGAAACTGGTCTGTTCTGGAAAAAGATGCCTAAGAGGACCTACATCAGAGAAATCACTTCCAGGACACAAGCTTATGAAAAATAGGGTTACACTCTTTTGTGTGCTAATGCTAGTGGGGACCTCAAAATTAAATCTTTGCTTGTCTGTCACTCAGAAAACCCAAGAGTATTCAAGAAATCTATTTCACACATTTTTCTCAAATTCTTATGAAGATTCTTCAACATCTGTAATTTATGTCCAAGCCAGAACCTTCTTTTGTGGTCTTACCATCGTGGAAGAAAGATAATGAAGGACAAGAAATTTCCGAATAGAACTTTCCAGTCTCCTAGCAATGATTCATTCCCATTCAAACTTATTTTTAGATTTCTTACATTGCATTTTTCAATCTGTTTAGGCTCGCTTGGAGTATTTGCGGGACAACTACCAGATCCGAGAGAATGATTTTCTAACATTTGATGCTATGAGACATGCAGCACAGTGTGTGGGTCGTGCATTGCGTGGTAAAACTGATTATGGCATTATGATCTTTGCTGACAAGGTATGTACACATGTGGCTGTCATAATGTTAATAAACAAAAGTTAAAACCCTACAGCAGATTTATGTTTGTTAGAAGTTATTTTTTTAAAAATAAAATTGTTTATGAAACTTTCAAATTTTTGTGCACATTTCCCAATACAGGAACTATTGTGCACAACCTCATGTACAGCAAAATAAAAAACGTTTCTTGTTTTTCTAATTGATTTAAAATAAAGGTAATAATTTTCTTTTAATATTAATTACAATTAATTAATTGAATGAACAATGACAGAGGACTTATTCTTAACTGTGCATTTATAAAAGTGCAACACAGTCTATTGGTATTTGTTTTGATTTTGTTTGTAGAGATTCTCAAGGGCAGACAAGCGTAACAAAATTCCACGATGGATCCAAGAGCATTTGACAGATAACTTGTGCAACTTGTCTATTGACGAGGCAGTGCAGGTGGCTAAGCATTTCTTACGCAAGATGGCACAGCCATTCAGCAGGGTCAGTGAAGCTTTACTCTGAAACATTCACACTGCTAGTGGACTTTTATGTTAGATTGTTTTTGGTAATTATCTTAAAAGTGGTCATTTGTTGTTAGATTGTTTTGGTAGTAATTATCTTAAAAGTGGTCTTTTATTGTTAGATTGTTTTTGGTAATTATCTTAAAAGTGGTCAATTGTTGTTAGATTGTTTTGGAAGTAATTATCTTAAAAGCGGTCTTTTATTGTTAGAATATTTTGGTAGTAATTATCTTAAAAGTGGTCTTTTGTTGTTAGAATGTTGTGGTAGTAATTATCTTAAAAGTGATCTTTTGTTGTTAGATTGTTTTGGTAGTAATTATCTTAAAAGTTGTTTTTTGTTGTTATGTTGTGGTAGTAATTATAGTAAAAGTGGTCTTTTGTTGTTAGAATGTTGTGGTAGTAATTATCGTAAAAGTGGTCTTTTGCTGTTTGAGTTTTCTGGTAATGATTAATCTTCAAACACTCTGATCTCATGTGTCTGTCTTATTGTCACCTTTATACTAAACAGATGTAAATGCAATAACACCAGTTTTCAGAACATAAAATGATAAGCAATATTCTGATATTTTATGTCTGTCTTGTCACCCTTACACTCAGACACAACATACTAGTACCAATTTTCCCAGCATAAAATGACAAATACCATTTTAACTCCTAAGTATGTATATGCTTATCAAAAATACCAATATGAGAAGTTTGTTGTTAATAGTTGTTTTCTTCATTTTCATCTTATAGAAAGACTAGTTCAAAAACTAACTCTTTGGCAATTTGGAATTGCAGAAAGATCAGCTGGGCCTCTCTCTTTTGACTCTGGAACAGTTGCAATCAGAAGAAATGCAAAAGAAAATTGAAAGCAAGATGCAGTACATCTAATGTAACCATCACCAAATTGCCATAACAGGCCTACATTGAAGTCAGGATGTAATGTCTGCTGTAACCATCACCAAATTGCCATAACAGGCCTACATTGAAGTCAGGATGTAATTCTGTTTTACCCATCACCAAACTTATATAGCAGGCTTAGATTGGCGTGCTTCTCTTAAACCAATATCAGACTACCATATTTAAATAAGACCAAACTGCAACAGCATTTGAATAGGACCAATCTACTGTATTACATTTGAATAAGACCAACAAGGTCTGGTGGTGAAGATTAAAACTTAAAACCATGCAATATTTCTTGTTTAAGAAATGCAGGCAGTTGCCAGTTATTTATGTGGTGAATGGACATAATGTTGAATCAGTGTTGATTCATTTATCTTGACTGAATCCAAGAAAATATTTAAATATTAATTTTGAATGATTGGTTTCATTGCTGTAGTGTGTTCTTTATCACTGTTGGTTCAGTTACTGTAGTATACCTTTTCTTGTATACCTCCTTTATATTTTAACCTTATCCATCCTGTTTGATACAGTTTGGTCAGTATTTGAACCAGCTTGTCTTAAGGCACTGTATGATAGCCTAGTTGTGTTTGTTAAAAGATGAAGTGAAATCTTACAGTTTCTTTCAGTTCAGGTGATGACTATGGTGCTAAAGAACTTGTGTACATTGCTGCTAGAGCTTGGTGTTTTGAATAGACTGTCAGGAACAAGTTTGTAATTGGCATCTGTCATATAATGGAAAAAGTAATGTGTTTAATTATTTTAATTTTTATTAAATCACTGGTCACTAATCTTTGCCTTATAAGTTTTTTCTTCTCACATATTTTTTTATTTGTATTTTTCTAATCTTCATCAGTTTATTCATTTAGAATTACCTCATCTTTTTTTGTATTGTGTGTCTTTGCTCTGTATAAAATGTATTATTACTCCTGTCACTTGTCGGTCTATGTCATTTTATTTGACTTTCTCAGTTCAGGTATTTCATCTCTGTCAGTCTTTAGAAAATGTACTTTATTCTGCCAGCGATTCAGATATTTTATCTCTGTCACTTGTTGAAGTCATTTATTGGAGAGTAATGTATACATACATTTAGCATAACAACAATGAACTGGAGGGTGAAATCTTCCTCTGACTTAGTACTGAATTGCATCAGTACTGGTTGACAACACAATGTGTAAACATAATATACTGATTCTGGGAAGCCTGACAGCATGCTTACTACTAACATTAGAAGAAAAGATTTCAGACCATGATTGTTTTTATGAGCACATGCTCATAATAATGAAATTGAGGTGTTTGGTAAAGAAAGATATTCCAGTACTTTAATCAGCATAAAGCACATGAAGTCCATAGCTCAAAGTACGTAAGATGTGAATACATAAATAGCATTCTAGTAGCAGCATTCTCATTTTCAAAATTTTAATACATTAAATTTTTTAAAGGGTGTTATGTTTGTGCTTGTAGAAAACTTGAAAATTAGACCAGTCATCATGTATGTATTTGATGTCTTAATTAGACAATATTAATATGTGAGATTGTTTGGGATTATTGTTTCTTTGAGAGTGAGCTTGAGTTACAGGGAGAATGCTGAAGCCATAATTTTGACATACATGAAATTTAAGATAAGATTCATTTTCAAGTGCAGATAACTCTGCCAAACCAATTGATTATATTATCATTATGTTGTTTTACACTTGTTTCAATCTCTCATTCCATTCTGATCTTGAGCCAATAGAACTAATGATTTAAAACAATGAAAATTTTTGTAAATTGAGTTTAAAACAATAAATTCTGTCAACTGACTTTAAAAACAATGATAAATTCTATAAATTAAGTTTGAAAACAAGAATTCTGTAAATTGAGTTTAGAAATCTCTTCAAATAAATATTAGTGTTTTATTGCTTTTAACAAAAGCTAACTTTTGTATGTGAACTTAGATTATCATATTTCAACCTGTTTGCTATTCTCAAGCTGCTATAATTATACATGGAGTTTCTAACAGCAATATTTGATGATCCTGATATGCATCTTTTGTCCATTAAGTATATACAGTCCTTTAGTTCAACTTGCCACATATTTTTTGGTAGCGATTTGAATACAAAATATATTAATATTATTGTAATTTTTAGAGTGCTTGTTTGCTTATTCTTGAAGATCTGATAGAGATAGTATTTCATTACTGATTCAATCAAATTAAATGTTTGTTTATTCCCATTTTGTTTATTTGTGAATGTTCCTTTTTAAGTGTATTAGTATATTTTCTGTGTGTTCATAAAGTTGGCAGCTAAAACTGAAGTTATTGGGAAAATATAATTTCATTCAAAATAAAAAGTTGCAACATTTTACAGTCTTAAAATTATCTGTTATTTTACTAAAGGATCTTTAGGAAGCAAATGTTATCAATAGGATCCCTCCTCTTCCTTGACTTCATATATTGCACCCACCTGACTTATAGCCAGATAATCTTAAATTTGGAATCTTTCTGTCTTTATTTAAAATAAATTAAAAGATAGATAAGACTTGAAGGATTACTCCCTGTATATAATTAGTAGGTCATGTTCAACTTAGTTTTGGAGGAACAGATTATATCAGTTCTTACACTTGTATCACAAGAACATTTAAATCAAACCTTTTTTGTTGTCTTTTATGATTATGCACATTGGACAGTTTACTATACTCTCAGTATATGTATGAGTTTAGGGTAAGTGTACATAGTGATAGTGATAAATGTTCTCTGCCAAAACTTCACGTGGCATTTAGTCTTCCTTTCTTCCAACACTTCCATCCTTCACACACTTCTTTTCTTATTACTCACATACTTCTATTCGTATAACAATCTTCTATTACTCACACACTTCTATTCGTATAACAATCTTCTATTACTCACACACTTCTATTCGTATAACACTCTTCCATTACTCACACACTTTTTCCTTTCAAACACATTTTTTCAATCCTTCATGCACACTGTTTCTCACACACACAGAATATAGTACAATTATTGTATGCAGCAATGTGTAAATTCTTTTCAATGCCATAATATTTTCCATCTGTCCATAAGACATCTCTACTAATGGTTTCAGAAGAAAACAAAATTATAATTTAATTTTTTATTATGACAAAATACTTTGGATTAAAGAATAATTGATTCACGCTTACAGTAATAATGTGAAGATAATCTGAGAATTCAAAATAATATCCACTCACTCAAAAGCAGATAATAATAATCTTAATTTTATACAAGCTCTATGCTCTTCACATTAGTTAGGGTGTAAACAAGGTTTTTATACAAATTACTTAAACACAAGAAAATTAAAATAACAAGAAAATGAATCCACATGCAAAATACAATATATTGCAAGCAAATATATAAAAAAAATAAGTTTATAAAAAGACATAACAAATAATTTTATTTACAAAAGAGAAACCAAAAAATTAATTTACAAATATTTTTACAGCCAGAATGAACAAAGAAACAAAAGAGATAAAGCTATTTTAGATAACTATTTACATTAAGAAATAATGGGGTGACTCTTAAATTTCAAGAATGATTGAATAATAGAATAAGGGAAGGTATGAATTTCAAGGAATGATAGAATGTGGTGAATCTAGGAATGTTTGAAGAATCCCTATGAATGATTGATGAATCTCTAGGAATGGTTAAATAATAGAATAAGATGGTGAGTAATCTCAAGGAAGGATTGAATAATAGAATAAGTGACTGATTAAATTTTAAGAATGATTGAATAATAGAATAAGTACTTGGTGATCATGGAATGATTGAATAGAATAAGTGACTAATGAATCTTTAGGACTGATTGACTACTAGAATAAGTGATTGAAGATGGATTTAGCAGAAACAGATTTCACAAAGAAATAACAGACTAAATGATTGATGAATCTTTAGGAATGATTGAAGAATCTGCTACAAAAGATGGAAATATGATAATAAGTGCGATCTCTATGAACAATCACACACATACACACACACAAGATAGTTTGTGGTGAAAGATAGAATATCTGTACATAATATAAAGAAATCTACCCCCCCCCCCTCATCCCAAACAAAATCAATCAATTAATGCTTTTATATTAATTCATAATACCAATGCAACATGAGGATTTAAAAAGTTTCAAAACAAAAGTAAAGTAGTAAATTATGCTTGTTCACATGTAGTTGTTTATAAAAATAGTAAATTAAGCTTGTTCACATGTGAAGTTTATGAAAGTGGTACATTAAATTTGTTCACTTTTAGTAGTTTATTAAATGTTTGTTTATTCCCATTTTGTTTATTTGTGAATGTTCCTTTTTAAGTGTATTAGTATATTTTCTGTGTGTTCATAAAGTTGGCAGCTAAAACTGAAGTTATTGGGAAAATATAATTTAATATAAATAGTTAATTAAGCTTGTTTGCATTTAGTAGTTTATATAAATAATAAATTAGGCTTGTTTCTTGTAGTAGTCAATCAAAGTAGTAAATTAAATTTGCTCACATGAAGTTATTTTAATATTAGTAAATCATAATAGTTTGGAAAAGTAGTAAATTATCCTGCTCACAGATTGTTTTTGATGCAAATAGTAAATTAATCTTGTTTGCATGCAGTAGTTTATAAAAGTATTAAATTAAGCTTGTTCACATGTCATAGTTTATAAGAGTATTAAATTAAGCTTGTTCACATGTAGTAATTTATGAAAGGATTAAATTAAGCTTGTTTGCTTATAGTAGTTTATAAAAGTATTAAATGAAGCTTGTTTGCACAGAGTAGCCTATTGTGAAATGACATATGGTGAATCTTAACATATTTTTTATCTGCATGCTTAGTACTTTTCTTGCTGTGTCATTATTTGTTCAAACTTTAAATTTGTAAATGCATTTCATTTAATGTATATTACTGTAAACATATTTATTGTTTTATATTGTCATTTTGCATGTGGACTCACTATCTTTCTCTGTCATATTTTCTTTAGTTTTCATCTTTTTTATAGTGCTTAGAGCTGCTTTATTAAGTCACTGGCATCATTATTATTTTTAGATTAAACTTTTTCCTATGTAGAATCTTAGTAAATCTTAGTAAAAGCAGTAAATTAAGCTTGTCTACAGGTAGTGTTAAGGTGTTCAAATATTCATCTTAGCTTGTTCTGATGTAGTAAAAAATAAAATAGTAAATTAATTTGCTCACTGTAATAATCAATTGTGAAAGTACTAATTTTGTTTGTTCACTCGCGGCTGTCACTAGCCCATTACATTATTCTCTGTTCTGTTCATTTGTAGTCAATTATGAAAGAATTAAATAATATCTTGTTCACAAATTTATCCTGCAGCTGTAAGTAAAGGATCCATAAAATACAAAATCAAATTGAAGAAAATAAACAATTTAGTAAATACAAGTAACAGCTGAAGATATGATAAAAATATAATAAGAAAATGAAAAGTCTTATTCATTTTATTTCTGTTGTACTGTTAAAAATAAATTCTTCTTTCATTCCTACTATATGACATTGTTATCCAGACACCAACACTTAGCAAATTTATTTTATGGGACGCACTTGGCTAGTTGCAAAATATGTTGAACATTTTTATTTCTCTTATGTAATGGCCTAATTACTATGCCGAGGGCGGCTTTAGGAAAGTTTGAAGTAGATAAGGCTTGTTACGTGTAAAGAATTTTAATTTGTTTCCTCTGCAAAGGTATGACGTAGGCTCTTATTTACTTACCAGTCGCAACTACGCCCACTCATTGAGACAAGAAAACTTGTCGTCACATGTCCTAAAGTTCTATAGTGTGATAGCAAGGCGGACAGTTTAAGTAAAATTAATCATGAAAGTGTCATCTAACTGAGTAGACAATTTAAGTAAATTGTAAAATCTGCTTTAAGTAAATGATGATAGTATTGTCTAACCGAGTAGACATTTAAGAATATGATGTTAGTATTGTCTAATCGAGTAGACAGTCTAGGTAAAGAATGACATTTTTGTACTATCTAATTTAGCGGACACTCTAAGTAAACGATGACAATACTGTCTAATCGAGTAGACAGTCTAAGTAAAATATGACAGTACTGTTTAATCGAGTAGACAATCAAGGTAAATGATGACAGTGCTATCTTATTCAGTAGACAGTATGTCAATGATGGCAGTACTGTCAAATAGGGTAGGCAGTCTAATTAAATTATGATAGTATTGTCTATCTGAGTTTAAGTGTAAATAAATAGTACTGTATAATCAATTATACAAACATACACACACACATCCGTCTCTATATATAACTATTAACTAGAACTCCTTAGGTAAGTATGGAAAAGTGAGTAAGGAAAGATTATCATAACTCTGTCTCTAGATACGTTATACTCATATATGAGTGTCGATAAATGTTTCATACAACGTGTCTAGATCTATGTAAGTCATACACATGTCGATATATATATATAAACGTCTTACACGTCTCTAGGAACGTTGTATTCACCTATCCATATAAATGTCACATACAAGTTTCACACGTCTCAATGTCGCATAACTCTATAAACTGCGCACACGTCGCTGTAAACTTAACACACATGCCGCTATAAAATGTCACACATAGGTCCCTATAATCGTTATATTCACATACCTCTATAAATGTCACACACAGATGTATAAACGTTATATTCACATGCCGCTATATATCACATACACACAGGTCTCTCTAATCGTTAGATTCACATATCTCTATAAATGCCACAACAGATCTCTATAAACATTATAAATGTCGCTCTTAATGTCACACACAGGTCCCTAAACGTTATATTCACATGTATCTATATATCACACGTCTATAAACATCATTTATACATGACTTTATGCACGTCTCCATAAACCTCATTCACTTGTGTCTCAATAAGCGTCATACACATGAATAATAAACACTTTTACAGGTGACTATAAATAACATTTACACGTGACTTTAAAATGTCATATACCCTTGCTTCTATAAGCGCCATGCACATCATTCACACATGGTTCTATCAACATTCATAATTGGGTTCTAAAAGTATTCACACATGGTTCTATCAACATTCATTATTGGGTTCTAAAAGCGTTCACACATGGTTCTATCAACATTCATAATTGGGTTCTAAAAGTATTCACACATGGTTCTATCAACATTCATTATTGGGTTCTAAAAGCGTTCACACATGATTCTATCAATATTCATATTGGGTTCTAAAAGCATTCACATACATGCTTCTATCAACATTCATACTAGGTTCTAAAAACATTCACGCATGGCTCTATAAATATTCACACACGGTTCTAAAAGCATTCACATAGGACAATAAATGTCATTCACACATCTCTCTCTCTCTCTTTATATATATCGTACACTCTCATCTCTATAAATGTCATGCACACGTTTCTTTGTCTATCTGACTCTTTCTGACAACAACTGCTCATTTTGTAACGCACTCATGTAAGTGACTGATCATTTTGTATCACACTCTTGCCAGTGTTTTGCTCATTTTTTTTTTTTTATCACATTCATGTAAGTGACTGTTCATTTTGTACCGCACGTATGTCAGTGACTGCTTATGTTATATCACTCTCATGTCAGTGACTGCTTATGTTATATCACTCTCATGTCAGTGACTGCTTATATCACTCTCATATCAGTGACTGCTTATGTTATATCACTCTCATATCAGTGACTGCTTATGTTATATCACTCTCATGTCAGTGACTGCTTATGTTATATCACTCTCATGTCAGTGACTGCTTATGTTATATCACTCTCATGTCAGTGACTGCTTATGTTATATCACTCTCATGTCAGTGACTGCTCATATCATATCACTCTCATGTCAGTGACTGCAAGCGACTCAGCAGAGAATGATGTGCATAGTAAAAAATGCTGCCATAAATGTTATCCGCTGGTCTGCCAGAGTTGGTCTTAGCCATGATGAAAACCCTTTGGACCGCGATAATAATCCTCCCATTGTTCCACATTCTACATTCTATTAGCTAACCTAATTTGTCAGAACTGAAAGATAAAGAATAATATCGATAACTTTGTAAATAATTTTTTCTTTTCTTTTTTGATGTAAAAAATTTCACACGAATTCGCAAACACATTTACTCTTCTGCTGAGGAAATTGAGGATAAGTAACTCATCACACTCAAATCTGAATGACTCATTCTATTTATCGTTTTAACTCTCCAGATTAGTTCATTACGTTAACAGACAGTTTTACAAAGCACAGTTCAAGCTAAGCTAATTGCTTGAGTTGTTTAGTTCAAGATACACTGATTGAATATGTGTAGTTTAAAATACACTGATTGTTTGAATATGTCTAGTTTAAAATACACTGATTGTTTGAGTATGTCTAGTTCAAACTACACTGATGTTTGAGGACGACTAGTTCAAAATACACTGATGTTTGAGGACGACTAGTTCAAAATACACTGATGTTTGAGGACGACTAGTTCAAACTACACTGATGTTTGAGGACGACTAGTTCAAACTACACTGATGTTTGAGAGGATCTCTTCACCGCAGCATAATTGGTGGAATGCCAAATGACGTGCCCTTGTGTCAACATCGGAAAAACAGCAAACTAATACAGGTTTGTGATACGGCTATCCCATAAATAAGTATGTATGGATTATCTCTTATGTCTAAGGGAGACCACCTACTGCCTTTCGTCAAGTGTGGAAAGCAATTTGAACATTGTTTATTTGTTTGATTTGAGTTTCACGTCTACTGCCAAAATTGTTGATTTCACAGACATGCATCAACACGAAGAGGTTTACATTCTGAGAGGTGTAGTGTTATGGTTGAATAAAGACTGTGAAGTGTATTGGTGG
Source organism: Sinotaia quadrata (assembly GCA_028829895.1). Taxonomy (NCBI): domain Eukaryota; kingdom Metazoa; phylum Mollusca; class Gastropoda; order Architaenioglossa; family Viviparidae; genus Sinotaia; species Sinotaia quadrata. The sequence goes on along the minus strand of CM054177.1, from coordinate 30,682,091 downwards.
ATAGGGAGAGAGAAAGTTTTGGTGACTGGTAAAGTGAAGATCTTATTGTCTGGTAGATAGGGAGAGAGAAAGTTTTGGTGACTGGTAAAGTGAAGATCTTATTGTCTGGTAGATAGGGAGAGAGAAAGTTTTGGTGACTGGTAAAGTGAAGATCTTATTGTCTGGTGGATAAGGAGAAAGAAAGTTTGATATCTGGTGGGTAGTGAGGGCGAAGATCTTGGTGTCTTATAAAGATAAGGAGAGAGAAAGTTTGATATCTGGTGGGTAGTGAGGGCGGAGATCTTGGTGTCTTATAAAGATAAGGAGAGAGAAAGTTTGATACCTGGTGGGTAGTGAGGGCGGAGATCTTGGTGTCTTATAAAGATAAGGAGAGAGAAAGTTTTTGTCAGGTAGAAACAATTTAGTCAGAAATGCTTTCTGGTCAAGTTACCTTTGGCGTACGCGACATATAGCACACGGGTTACTATTTATCGTCTCATTCGACAAACTAACCAAAGCTCACCAACTTGATTTAGGGAATGGTTAAAGACCACCCGTACAGCGCTAAAACTTGTTGTGTACTATTATTCGTGTCATCAACACATTTTTGGTCCGGGTAGAAACCGGATGTCACAACGAGTGTGCAATAGAAGTGAGTCGAACTGAGCATTTGTAGTCTGTCTACAGAAATATCTAGGTACTGTACTGATGTCTATCTATAGACACACATATCTAGTGATTGTATGACGTCTCTCTATAGACACACATACCTAGGGACTGTATCATATTTAGGGACTTATGACGTCTCTCTATAGACACATATCTCACATATCTAGGAACTATGACATCTCTCTATATACACATATCTAGGGGATTATGACATATCTCTATAGATACATATCTAGGAACTTATGACGTCTCTCTATAGACACATATCTAGGGGATTATGACGTCTCTCTATAGACACATATCTAGGAACTTATGATGTCTCTCTATAGACACATATATATTGACTTATGACATCTCTCTAAAGACATATCGAAGGACTGTATGAGGTCTCTCTATAGACGCATATCTAGAGGATTGTATGACGTCTCTCTATAGACAAATTACTAGGACTGAACTGACGTTTATCTATAGACATGTATACACACTGTACTGACTGACGTCTATCTATAGATGTATACAAAGTGTACTGACTGATCTCTATAGATCTACAAAGTGTACTGACTGACGTCTATCTATAGACATGTCTACATACTGTACACAGTCAGTAATATACCAACGTAATAAACACAGCCAAAATACACTTTAAAAACAGTCCATCAATTGTCAATCTGTTGCAGTTAGTTACAGAGACCAGATGAGAAATAAAAATTTATGGCGGATTTATTTTAAGAAGCATTATCACCTCACTTTCAAAGTCAGTCAAAGTCAGTGAGAAACTGTTGAAAACATTAAAAGTTTAGGCCTACTTATTTAACTCAACTCGACTCCAATGCTGCTGGGTTGATTTGTATCACTGGTGAACATGCATTTTTTGTAAACGTCATCAGCTGACTGCGCCATCTGCAGTTAAACGTTCTTAATAGCGGCGTGCGTGTTAGTATCAGCGTGCATTGATTTACGTCATTCGCAGTCAGACGTCATTAGATATATATGCTACATCATTTGCAGTCTAGCGTCCTTAACTGTAAGCTCTGTCTTCTGCAGTCAAACTCTTTACCTGTATATTATGTCATCTGCAATCAAATGACATGTGTGTTATGTCTTCTGCAGTCAAATCGGTCTCTACCGTTATGCCATGTCATCTGCAGTCAAACGTTTTTAGCTGTATATCATCTGCAGTCAAATACCATAGTTGCGGCAGCGTTACATCCAGTGAAATATCCTAATAATATGTTATGTCATCTGTCAGCAATCGTCCTTAGCAGCATGTTACATTATCTGCTGTCAAATGTCATGTGCAGTCATTTTTGTCAATAAAAGTGTGTTACGTCTAGCGTCATTAGCAGCTTGTTATGTCATTTACAGATAAAAAGTCCTAAACAGTGTGTTACATCTTCAGTCCAAATTCCATATCAGCATACTATAACATCGTCAGTTATATGTCTGTAGCAGTATCCTGTGTGTAACCTAATGTCCGTAGCAGTGTCCTGTGCCTTCTGTAACCTAATGTCCTTAGCAGTGTCCTGTGCCTTCTGTAACCTAATGTCCTTAGCAGTGTCCTGTGCCTTCTGTAACCTAATGTCCTTAGCAGTGTCCTGTGCCTTCTGTAACCTAATGTCCTTAGCAGTGTACTATGTCTTCTGTAACCTAATGTCCTTAGCAGTGTCCTGTGTCTTCTGTAACCTAATGTCCTTAGCAGTGTACTGTGTCTTCTGTATCCTAATGTCCTTATTAGTGTACTGTCTTCTGTATCCTAATGTCCTTAGTAGTGTACTGTGTCTTCTGTAACCTAATGTCCTTAGCAGTGTACTGTGTCTTCTGTATCCTAATGTCCTTAGTAGTGTACTGTGTCTTCTGTAACCTAATGTCCTTAGCAGTGTACTGTGTCTTCTGTATCCTAATGTCCTTAGCAGTGTCCTGTGCCTTCTGTAACCTAATGTCCTTAGTAGTGTACTGCACCATCTGCAACGGGCCAGCGTGTGATGATATGAGATACGTGACTGTTACAGATTAAATGACGTTGATTCAGCTGTACTCTAGATATGTGTAAAAGCTTGCAGTGCTTAGTAAATATTGCTTCTTAAGTGCCATTTACTATTCACATTTACGTGTCTTGTCTACAGTCAAGCAGTGTATCACTGCACATGACGCAAACTTATACTTTGACTAGATGTGACGCAACACTGCTACATACTTTGATTATGGCGAACCAATTAATTTTTATGACATCACGTGTTCAAGCTATTCATTGGTTTTATTATATAAAATTTAATTTTTTGATGTCAAGTATTCACGCTTTTTGTCTGATTTTATTAGCTCATAAATTCGTGTTGTGATGTCACTAACTAATTTTATGATGTCAGATTATATCATAAATTAATTTTATGATATCGTAAATTTGAATTTTCAATATAATAAAATACTCTAAATTTGTGATGTTGTTGAATCGTTACTAAAAAGTATTTATATATAGGTGTTCTAAAATTAAAATATATCCGACCCTGTTAGTAAATGTGATGTTGATCTAAAAATAAATGCAAGATTCGGAGGCTTTAAGTTATGACTAGTGATATACAGAAGACATTGTTAATTTTAGATGAGATGGACTAGTGATGTACAGAAGACATTGCTAATTTTAGATGAGGGTGGACTAGTGATATACAGAAGACATTGTTAATTTTATTGAGGATGGACTAGTGATGTACAGAAGACATTGCTAATTTTAGATAAGGGTGGACTAGTGATGTACAGAAGACATTGCTAATTTTACATGAGCATGGATTAGTGTCAGGGAACGGATCTTTTCCGTGCATGAATTAAATGCACGAGATTATGCGAAACGAGGATAGATAATCAGGAAATGTAAAAATGAACGTTAGAAACATATTTTATATAAATATTTTTATAATTACAAAATTTTAAATTCACTAATCAGTTAAAAAATTGTGCGCGTTTGAATGTTGAGAATTTCAAGCCATTGGGTGTGTAATAGGGCTATGTGTATATGTTCGTATATTATTGCCTATAAAAAGAAGCCAAATTGTGAATGTCTGTGTGTATTTATGTATTATTGCCTAGAGAAAGATACCAAATTGTGTGTGTGTGTGTGTGTGTGTGTGTGTGTGTGTGTGTGTGTGTGTGTGTGTGTGTGTGTGTGTATGTGTGTGAAGGGGAGTAACCCAGTGCTGAGCAATCGGGATCAGGATATGTCTGGGCATGTATACGTGCGTGTGTAAATGAATGTTTACTGAGACCCAGGCAGTTAATCGGATTTTTATTGTGTGCAAAGACCCAAATCAATAGTGCGTATATATATATATATATATATAAGTTTGTAAGTATGTGTACATTTGTGTGTGCGTGAATGTGTGTATCTTTCTGTGAGCATGTCGTACACCTAGGTATGTGAATCCCCAGTGCAAAGAGGCCCAGGTAAGGAATGTGTGTGTGTGCATTCGCGCGCGCGCGTGCGTATGTGTGCGTGTGTGTATATGCGTGTGAGTGCGTTTATGTGTGAACGTGCGTGCGTGCGTGTGCATATCAATACTGAGTGTCCGAGTTAAGAAGTATATTTTCCGTAAGACTTCTGACAGGATGTTTTCCAACCATTTGTACTTGTCGTATTTGTCTCTTTTCGATTTTTGACAATCGGAAAGTTACACACACCATTATTTGGAGTAGGTCGACGTAGTACGTGAATAGAACTTCTATAGAAGCCATTTCCGTCATGATTTGGTTCCACTTCTTAACAGTACATACTTAGGATTGAGGTTAGACTAGTTTACGAGGTACGTTAGGATTGAAACTAGTTATGAGCTACATTAGGAGTGAGGTTAAACTAGTTTATGAGCTACATTAGGAATGAGGTTAAACTAGTTTATGAGCTACATTAGAATGAGGCTAAATTATTTTATGAGCTACATTAGGATTGAGGTTAAATTATTCTATGAGCTACATTAGGATTGAGGTTAAATTATTCTATGAGCTACGTTAAGATTGAGGTTAAACTAGTTTACGAGGTACGTTAGGATTGAGGTTAAACTAGTTATGAGCTACATTAGGAGTGAGGTTAAATTATTATATGAGCTACATTAGGATTTAGGTTAAATTAGTCTATGAGCTACATTAGGATTTAGGTTAAATTAGTCTATGAGCTACACTAGGATTTAGGTTAAACTAGTTTATGAGCTATATTACAGAGGGTTCTACTAGGTTATGAAGTGTATTAAGATTATGGGCTATACTAGACTATGAGCTATTTTAGGACTGGAGGTTGTACTAAGATTGTTAGCTACTTTATGATTGGGATGTGAACTGGGCTATGAGCTATATTAGGATTATTGGTTGAGACTATGAACTATATTAAGATTATGGCTTATAATGGCATGTGAGCTATATTAAGATCGAGGGTCTTAGTAGACTATGAGATATATTGCAATAGGAACCTCATATTATTGCTGCATAATGACAGCAACATGCGCTTGATGCAAAAGTAAACTCTCCAGTTTAAATAGTTTCATGGCCACATTGCATGTGCGCTCGTTAGTGACTGTGTGTGTGTCTGTGTGTGTGTGTGTGTGTGTGAGAGAGAGAGAGAGAGAGAGAGAGAGAGAATGACTCATGATACTTTGTCTATAGGCCCATAGAGCCTCACTTATTGTTTTTATTTGCCAATTTGATTATTTAGTATATCATTTTTACAATGTTCATTTCTCCTAACACCAGCTCTGTCTTTAATGCCTCATTTCTCCTATCATGTCGGCTCTATCTTTCCAGTGCCTCTTTGTTCCTGTCATGTCGGCCCTGTCTTTCCAGTGCCTCTTTGCTCCTGTCATGTCGGCTCTGTCTTTCCAGTACCTCTTTGCTACCTGTCATGTCGGCTCTATCTTTCCAGTGCTTCTTTGCTCCTGTCATGTCGGCTCTATCTTTCCAGTGCTCTTTGCTCCTGTCATGTCGGCTTTATCTTTCCAGTGCCTCTTTGCTCCTGTCACATCTGTTGTAATTCTTCAGTGCCTAGTAGCTCCTGTCAAGACATAATAAAGTGATAAAGTGCAACACAAATATGAAAGACAAGCCTTTGGAGAGATTAAGTCAAAGGTCAGAGGGCGTCTTACAGGCATGCAAGAGTTTCTACGTCATCTTTTGTTCCGCATTGTTGACGCTTTTCTATTGCAGCACGTGACACTTGTTCTCCCCCAGCTAGACCGAGATAATCATTTAACGAAATCATTTAACAATTTTGTGCCGGCTTCAAGAAAACTGGGTTAACTAAGTACAACATCGACGCCGACACATTCCACATTACAAGTAAAGTCTGGAACTTAAAAGCGACAAATATACACAACAATATATAGCCCACATATGTTAAGAATAATATTTACACCTATCAAGACTGTAAAAGATGTTCAGTTTTGCCTTATGTTAAGAATAATATTTACACCAATCAAGACTGTAAAAGATGTTCAGTTTTGCCTTATGTTAAGAATAATATTTACACCAATCAAGACTGTAAAAGATGTTCAGTTTTGCCTTAACTACACCGTTGATGCCGTGCTCTTAGCAAACCAGATTGAGTCTTTGAAGGATATTTGCTGAAGGATTGCTCGATATGTATAAACAGCCATACTGAGTTTATACAATTTTATTAAAGTGTGCCATGGTCTTTGAAGGATATTTGCTGAAGGATTGCTCGATATGTATAAACAGCCATACTGAGTTTATACAATTTTATTAAAGTGTGCCATGGTCTTTGAAGGATATTTGCTGAAGGATTGCTCGATATTTATAAACAGCCATACTGAGTTTATACAATTTTATTAAAGTGTGCCATGGTCTTTGAAGGATATTTGCTGAAGGATTGCTCGATATTTATAAACAGCCATACTGAGTTTATACAATTTTATTAAAGTGTGCCATGGTCTTTGAAGGATATTTGCTGAAGGATTGCTCGATATTTATAAACAGCCATACTGAGTTTATACAATTTTATTAAAGTGTGCCATGGTCTTTGAAGGATATTTGCTGAAGGATTGCTCGATATTTATAAACAGCCATACTGAGTTTATACAATTTTATTAAAGTGTGCCATGGTCTTTGAAGGATATTTGCTGAAGGATTGCTCGATATTTATAAACAGCCATACTGAGTTTATACAATTTTATTAAAGTGTGCCATGGTCTTTGAAGGATATTTGCTGAAGGATTGCTCGATATTTATAAACAGCCATACTGAGTTTATACAATTTTATTAAAGTGTGCCATGGTCTTTGAAGGATATTTGCTGAAGGATTGCTCGATATGTATAAACAGCCATACTGAGTTTATACAATTTTATTAAAGTGTGCCATGGTCTTTGAAGGATATTTGCTGAAGGATTGCTCGATATTTATAAATAGCCATATTGAAGTTGACGATGGTTTTTGAAGGATGGCATTAAACTCAAATTTAAAGTCAAACGTCATTAGATAAGAATTAATTTTTGCCACAGTGAACTTAAATTACTCAGATTGTGTCTTTTAAGGATGACGCCAACTTGCTCGTGACTGGACGTGACTGGAGATCTTAGAGAAGATAAACTTAAAATAAGTCATACAGATATGTGTACTTGTGTGTCCAAACTGTTGGCTATTTTACTTTAAAGGTACTTGTGTGTGTACAAACTGTTGGCTGCTTTAAAGGTCCTTGTATGTACAAACATTTGTCTACTTTGCTTTCAGGATACTCGTGTGTGTACAAACTGTTGGTTAAATTTAACGGTATTTGCAAGTGTACATTTGGATACTTAAAAGGTATTCGAGTGTGTACAAACTGTTGGCTACATTAAAGGTTTTTTTGCATTTGTACATTTAACTATTTTACAGGTAAAAGATCAGCACACACATTGCCGAGAACATTGATTTCATGTTTTGGTTTTTTTCAAAACGCTTCAAGCAGAAGTGATTTTTGTATTGCAAAACGTAAATAGACAGAAGACTGTTATATCGTATGCGAGGTTTTCTTTCTGTAGGAATAACTAACGCTTCACATTTCACTTCACACACACACACACACACACACACACACACACACACACACACACATACGCACACACACATACACACATACACACACACACACACACACACACACACACACACACACACACACACACACACACACACACACACACACACACAAAGAGAAAAATTAAATGAAAAATGGCTTGACTGGATTTTGGGGTGAGTGATCAACCGAATGGTGCCATTAAAGAAATACTCGCAGGGAACTAATTAAAATACGGTCTGACAGTGATATTTCGGACTTGTGTAGCATTCAATATAGGAACTGGATTGTCTACTAAAGCCCTTATTTCACTCTTTTCTAAAGTGTGTTTTCAAAGTCTCTATTTCCCTCTTGAAAATGTAATCTCTGGATATTGGAAGGTTTTATCGTATGAGTACTCTTGAGGTGAGCTTGTAAGTGGATGGAGGATGTTTGATAGCAAGAATGTCAGTCAAGTAACAGTCACGTGACTGCACTCTTCAGGAGGGCGTGAATTAGTGAATGGAATTTTTTATTATTACTATTGGCTTTTGTTGATTTATCCTGTAATGGCATTACTTTCCAGAGAGAACAATTTAAAGGAACATGTTCTGTAATCACTCGTAGAGATTGCACTGTGAGACTAACCACGTGTAGAGATTGAATGAAAGAATAACCTCTCGTAGAGAAAACAATGAAAGACTAACCGTTCGTAGAGGTGATAATTAAAGACTGGCCATTTGTAGAGATTGCACCGAAAGACTAACTTCTCACAGAGATTACAATGAAAGACTGACCTCTGGTAGAGATTGCACTGAAAGACTGATCTCTCGTTGAGATTACAATTAAAGACTAACATCACAGACTAAGATATTTTGCACTGAAAGATTAACCACTTGTAGAGATTACAATGAAAGACTAAGCACTCATAGAGATTATAATGAAAAACTAACCATTATGAGATATTGCACTGAAAGACAAACTACTCGTAAAGATTACAATGAAAGACTAAGCCCTCATACAGATTAAAATGAAAGATTAACCACTCGTAGAGATTATAATGAGAGACTAACTATTCATAGAGATTACAATGGAAGGCTAACCACTTGTAGAGTTTACAATGAAAGACTATCAGTTGTAGAGTGTATACTAAAAGACTATATGTCGCCGCTATACTCTGGGGTGACTTTGTAATAATGACTTATACCAACTATATATAATTAGTTTTGATAAAAGACATCTACAAGTGCCGGTGCAGAGCATGGGTCACTGGTTAAATATGTATATCTGCAACTGTTATGCTGATATACTGGTACGTCGCCAATTTGGCTCCGCCCCCAACTCAGAATCAGCTGAGATTTAATGTTTATGAATAATTATATATATATAATGATTACAATTAACGAACAGAGGACAAGACGTACTCATTACATTATCACTTGAACTACGAAAATAACGATAGAACTAACAAACACGCGTTTTAAAAATAATAACAAGAAATTTAATAAAAGAAAAAAGTTAACAAGATTTAGAAAATTCAGTTCATCCTAAGCCAGTTCATTGGACTGAAGTCACTGTCTGAATAGGCACTTAGCTTAAGCACAGAAATGACGTCAGTCTTGTAGACTTGAATTTTCCAGTCAATAGATCGACACGTCCCAATTCAGCCGGGACAAGTAGAACGGCCACACAGGCAAACAACAGGCAGCTATAAACGAGCAGCCGAGAATACACAATAACCAGAAAAAAACCCTATATAGCCAGGGTTTTCTTCTCTCATATACGACCCAGTGTTGTTTTGGGCGGACTACCCTTTCAGTCGTCACCCTCAGACGATTTTTCAGGAAGTAGTGAAGATAACATTTTCACTGTGGTTTTTATTACCCTGCTTAGACCAGCTTCTGACCTGTTCAATTCATTAGCTCTAAGATGATTATGTCCCTCTAACAACTCTAACCACCCGCTAAGCGTACACACTGACCACACGCTGACCGCCTCGCTCGCAGACTTCAAACACCGCAGACATCAAACACCAGCCCCTAAATCTTCCACACATGTCTCTCATTCATTTCAGGGCTTCCCTTCTCTGTAAACAGGACGCAATACGCACTCATTCCACAAATGAAAATTTATATAAAATATATATGTGGGAATATTTTCCCATCATACAACAACTAAGATATTTTGCACTGAAAGATTAACCACTTGTAGAGATTACAATGAAAGACTAAGCACTCATAGAGATTATAATGAAAAACTAACCATTATGAGATATTGCACTGAAAGACAAACTACTCGTAAAGATTACAATGAAAGACTAAGCCCTCATACAGATTAAAATGAAAGATTAACCACTCGTAGAGATTATAATGAGAGACTAACTATTCATAGAGATTACAATGGAAGGCTAACCACTTGTAGAGTTTACAATGAAAGACTATCAGTTGTAGAGTGTATACTAAAAGACTAACTGTTGTAGAGTCTTACACCGAAAGACTAACAGTTGCTGAGTTTACACTGAAAGGTTAATTTCTGGCAGAATTTACGCTGAAAGACTAACAGTTGCTGAGTTTACACTGAAAGGTTAATTTCTGGCAGAATTTACACTGAAAGACTAATAGTTGTAGAGTTTACACTGAAGGACTAACAGTTGTTGAGTTTACACTGAAAGATTAATTAATAGTCGTAACGTTTACAGTGAAAACTAATCACTCGTAAATTTGACGCTGAATGACTAATGGTGCATTTTAAGGAAATCCAATCAAGCAATGTCCTAGTATGGACACGCCATTGCATAGTCTACACTGAAATAATAACGGAATAACAGTTTTACTTTTGGGGACACCAGTTTAATCCATCGAAACTATATTTTCACACACACACACAAGCACATATACATACACATGCATACGCACGCACACGTGCACACACTATTTCAAGATGACTCGGTGGTTGATGGCACAATGTACAAGATGACTCAGTGGTTGATGGCACAATGTAAAGATGACTCAATGGTTAATGAATGGCACAATGTAAAGTGCTCATTTGCTGAATACTGTAACCGCGTCACTCGAGTACAGCGACTCAGATCTAATGTAGCCGACTACTGTAACCGCGTCACTCGATGTATGTTACAACTAATGATGCAAACTGTCAGCTCCTGGAGTTGGTTCCCTTGTTTTCTCTCTTGGCTTGCCTGGCGTATTATCTTGTCTACCTATCAATTAGCTCTCGAGGACGATAAATAGACAGGTGAAAATGATACCCACTCTATGCCACCCGACCTTCTTGCTTGTATTTCCATCGGGTGCAGATGAATCAGCGTGTTTCAATACTCCTTTGTGTAGTTTTTGAGCATGAATATTTGCACTTGTTCAAAACTGTCAGTGCCTCTTTGGTGAACTGACAAGGCGGACTTTCAAGATTTACCGGAGATAACTTGAGAACACCACCCCTGAAAGTCATAACGGCCTTAGTGGTCGTCTGCTTGCTAGTGTGCCAGATAAAGAAACAAGCGCATAGAGTAGTTCTGTCGTAAATAAACAGACAGCCTGAGCTGGGCTGGCATTCTTGGCGTGGTTCCAAGATCGGCCAGAATAGCATGATCGTTTTCAGATCCGTATAAACCAAAGAAAGGTACTCTGTGTGTGTGTGTGTGTGTGTGTGTGTGTGTGTGTGTGTGTGTGTGTGTGTGTGTGTATGTGCGTGTGCGCGCTTGCGTGTGTGTGTGTGTGTGTGTGTGTGTGTGTGTGTGTGTGTGTGGTGTGTGTGTAGACTTATATTTACGTGTCCCTATTCAGATGATGGCATTTGGCCCTAAAGGGTTAGTCACTAACCTCAGTTCTTGATCTTGTTATATACAACATGATGTATCCTTAATAAAACATACAAATACTCTTCTCAGCTATAAATGTCAGTATAAAAGTAGTAATATGTCAGTCTTTCATTTTTCATTATTACAGTTGAAAGTTTTGCATTGGGGAATAAGACTACTGAAAATATTTACAACCCTTTCCTGTTGCATTAAAGGCCTGTTGCATTAACTATTGAATTCAATGTAGTATATTACTCTCTCTCTCTCTCCACAGATATCCGCATAAACAAGTTGCTCCTTCTTGTATCTTCAGGCTTCGCACACTCTCGAGCTTTCTCAATTTCTCTGTCTCTCCACAGACACCCGCATACACGCAAGCTGCTTTCTCTCTGATCATCTCTCCACACACATACTGTTTTCTCCCCACCCCCACCCCCCGTGACTTTCTGTAGAGTTACCCGCACACACCAAGCTATTTTCTCTCTTTGCATTTGCCTATCTCTGCACAGACACCCGCACACACAAGCTGTTTTCTCTGTGTGTCCGTGTGTGACTATCTCTGTATGGACATCCACACACACGCAAACAGGTAAATGAAGATCACAGATGAAATAGTGAGTAAATCTACAGAGTACAAAAGTAAGTTAACTGTTTGGAGGATCTCAGTCCCGAAATCACTGAGTTGAATGATACGGAAACTTGTATTGGACATGAGATGATGATTCAATTTACTGGACATGACATGATGATTCAATTTACTGGACAGGGAATGATGATTCAGAAATTTGTACTGGACATGACATGATGATTCAATTTACTGGACATGACATGATGATTCAGAGATTTGGTCTAGACATAACATGATGATTCAGAGATTTGGTCTGGACATGACATGATGATTCAATTTACTGGACATGACATGATGATTCAATTTACTGGACATGACATGATGATTATTCAGAGATTTGTACTGGACATGACATGATGATTCAGAGATTTGGTCTGGACATGACATGATGATTCAGAGATTTGGTCTGCACATGAATGATGATTCGGAAATTTTTGCATCGGAAATAAGATGGTTCAGAAACGTTCTGGAAATGAAAAGATGGTTTTAAAACTTGATATGTAAGACATAAGTATCATATTAACACTTGACCCATTCTCGTAAATATAAGCAATAAAACCAAACATTGTAAGAAATAAAACGCAAAATCAGCTTCTAAAGCATTGATATAATTGGCAATAATATATGTTATTAATATATATTAACACTGGAACGCTAATTATAAACAATAAAAACATATAAACTCTTCAATACTGACACATCCAAAAACAAATAAGCACTCAAAACAGTAATACAATTGTAGGCAATAAAATACAAATTCAACACAAATAAGCACTCAAAACAGTAATACAATTGTAGGCAATAAAATACAAATTCAACACAAATCACTTATAACCGATTGACTGAAATATTTTAATCTTGTTAGAATAACCAGCCGTTTATCTGAAAGATTCTAGAATGTAAGTACATTTAGAGTCGTTCCCCCTTTAAACAGCTTATAGATTACTCAAAGACTATAATATAGGCTGATCTTCGCTAGACTCTAGTCTATAAATAGCATACGATACCAAAAGATCGCAAAGTTCAGCGTGACCGAATTTAGAAGTTTTACATTTCTATAAATGTATATAATTGATCTTTTTAAAATGCATCTATTACATTTCAATAGCACACTGAGAAAATAAGTTAAAATGATTTTTTAAAGAATGCATCTGTAACATTTTAATACATTTATAACATATTCATTGCACGAAAAAATAAGTTAAAACGAAACGAGAAAATAAGTTATAATGATTTGCAATACTGCGGAGAATACAATGGCCTATTCTCAAAATATCCCAGTTATTCTTGCACATTCAGTTTGTGACACTATGTGTATGGGAGAAGAAACTCAGCTACAGGAACACACACAGTAACGAGTACGTTGTCCTAAAACTCACAGCTACACGAACACACACGTAACGAGTATGTTGTCCTAAAACTCACAGCTACACGAACACACACGTAACGAGTATGTTGTCCTAAAACTCACAGCTACACGAACACACACGTAACGAGTATGTTGCCCTAAAACTCACAGCTACACGAACACACACGTAACGAGTACGTTGCCCTAAAACTCACAGCTACACGAACACACACGTAACGAGTACGTTGCCCTAAAACTCACAGCTACACGAACACACACGTAACGAGTACGTTGTCCTAAAACTCACAGCTACACGAACACACACGTAACGAGTACGTTGTCCTAAAACTCACAGCTACACGAACACACACGTAACGAGTACGTTGTCCTAAAACTCACAGCTACACGAACACACACGTAACGAGTACGTTGCCAGTCATTAATCAGGTTTTACTAAATCACGGCTGCATCAGTCAAAGTTAATGCCATCATTCGGCTTCTGATGGACTAAGACCGCAATTCACCAGAGAAACACAGACGCGCGCACACACTCCCCCATAATATGCATGTGCAGTTATTTTTGGTTTTGGCATGATTCAGATTTCCCGTTCACTACCAGCCTTTGGTCTGTCTGCGCATTCCACTATCTAGTTATAGGGAGAGAATTGCTTAGTAAACTAGTGCCGTATGTGGAGAGAATAACAATGGTCTTGGATGCTTATTTTGATACAGTTTTGCTAAGCAACTACTAAAAATATATTTTACTCCTTCCCATTCAAGTTTCAATTGTTGGTGTGCGCAGTTTATAACTGTGTCAGTTGCGCGAATTTGTGTGTGTGTGTGTGTGTGTGTGTGTGTGTGTGTGTGTGAGAGAGAGAGAGAGAGAGAGAGAGAGAGAGAGAGAGAGAGGAGAATTGTGTATAATTATAATGTATAAGTCCACCGGAAGAAAAATTCGCATCCCCTTGACATTGAACTCGATCTCAGTTAAACAAGGAAAGAACCCGAAACAATACAAATGACCTTCAGTTTTTTAAATGTACGTATAAGTACGTAGACATGTAGTTGAAGAGTACCCGAACAATGCTTCTCCAGGTATCTCACTGATATCTCATGAGGAAATATTTGAAGCAGCTACAACTACTGTAATTACGCAAGATTGTGAGATTATTAGGGCCTATATATAATGATTTCTCTTTTTTTTTCTCTCTCTCTCACACCCCCACCCACACAATTTAAGGACACGTAGCACGCCATAGCATATTTGCTGCTTCGTATCCGACCAGTTTATTATGAGTTTACCACAATCAGTTATTTCTGGTTTTCATACCATCATCTCAATTATGACCGAAACAGCCTGTTTTTAATCGTTATTCTTCTTCCCTCCTTAAAATCGGTTTCGAATTTGAATTCATTTTCATCAGACGTCATGGTTTAGAACAGTGGTTCTTAACCTTGTTGTCCACCAGTTTCATATGCACATTCACCGAACTCTTCTTTATTGCCATCACGAACCATATGAGTCGGGTGCGTGTCTTGACTTCCCTCCGCCGAACCCCTGAGACTGACTCACCGAACCCAGGTTAAGAACCACTGGTTTAGAAAGATAATAATTTTTAATTAATAGCTTTTTTTAAAATATCCGAACTATAATAATTCCTTAAGTTTATCATTTATATGCAAAAGCAAGAACCATCAGCAGCTGAAATGGAAAATGGACGAAAATGAATGGAAAAACAAAAGACTGAAAAGTGTTCTAAGCACGACGCGTTTAACACTCAATTAAAGCAATCGGGCTACAACACTGACAGCAAAAGAATTGCACCAGCATTAGAAAGCAAGTCACGTGGACACCGGCTTCCTACAGACACTTGCTATTATTTACTTTTTATGTCGAAAAAACTTTTGACACTCGTAAAAAAAAAAAAAGCATTCAGCTATATTTGGTCTAGCATATATGTTGTAACCTTTGCATAGATCATGCACATATGATGCTTCAGTAACTTGAGAACTAGCACTGTCGACATCACACATTGAGCAGACGACGAATCTCGTTCCTAAATATCGCGAGAGTTAAACTCAGCTGTTGCCGCTTTGATACAAACGATGTACACAAAAAGTAATCGAGCATGGACAATACATTTCGACACTTTAAACAACTACCAGAATGGATTACATTGACATTTTTGTTTAGTACCATTTAGTTTGAGATATTATCTGACACAAGGTAAGAGTTCTTTAGTTGTTTTTTATTTTCACCAATTGAACATAACGGCAGAGCGCATAGCTAAAAATCAAGTTGTTACTCGTGTAAAGTGTCGATTCTGTTCAGTGCGAGGATAGCAGCCCTCTAAGGGGGATATTTGGATCAGGGATCTATTCACTTAATAGACTTTTTTAGTCAGGTGCTTTATCTTTTTTGTTTGTTGTTGCTTTCATCGAAAATCTAATCTGTTATCTTCTGTAATATTACTTAACATCCTAGTTTGAAAACAAACGAACAAACATTTCAAGTTAAACAAAAATACTAGAGTACTATTAAAATTTATAATGGCTCTGGTCTGGTTAGCTACTTAAACGTTAAAGACTGAATCATTTAAATTATTTAGTGGTTTGGGGGATGTGCATCGTGCTATTGCCAATGAATTTCATAGTCGTATGTATAGTGCAACATGCACATGGAACATTTACTCAGTGACTTGTCAGTTATGACTCACTGGTTTTATATATACATGTATTACATAGTATTGTATGTTTTTCTCAGTTTCACTTTCAATCTTAATTGTAATTTAGAAACAATCCATAAGTAAGTAAACTGATCATCGCTAATATATTTGAATGCTCATCACCGTTATCAATATCAAAAGCCTTGATTCTTTACTGCTAAGTGGATAGATTCTGTATACGTCTTTTTAAGACATAAGATGAAGAACTTCAGTTGTATAGGCCTATTTGGTTCTTTTTTTTTTTCACTTAAATTTAGCTGCAATTTAATTTTTGAAAGACTACAGTTCATGGTTACCCTTTATATTTCTTGATTAATACATTTTTGTTTTGTTGTTTATTTTGTGTGTAAATAAAAAAAAGAAGCAGATTTTGAAAGATCATTATTTTTTCAAGTACATGTATATATATATATATATTTGTAAAATTAACGGATCATAGTCATATGAATTGTAAAGACCATTTATGGTAGATTACTTTATTTACAAATTTTTTAAAAATTAATATCTTAAAAATTATAAATATAAGTTTTTATTCTGAAAGAGTTAAAAGATATTTATTATTAATTATTACTCCAGTGCAACAAAGTATGTTTACTAATATTAGTAGTAAAACATCTTTCTTTCTTTCTTTCTTTCTTTCTAATTGATTTTTTGAAAATGGATTTATTTATATTTTTTAACTGTATATACTATATTTGTTAGTTTTAATTGTTTTTTTGTTTGTTTGTTTTCTTTTGTTTTTCTTTTATTTCTTTCTAAGCCATAATAGTATGAATAGTATTAATAAATCCAATCTTTGATTGTTATAAATGGACTCAAAATTGGAAATGAAAAAAGTGCAAAATACTAATTGATTTAAGTTGTTGAGTTCCTAACATATATAATGTCTTATTTATTTTAAATTAAAATTTAAACAAATTCAAATTAATTTAGTTAAATTAATAATAAAAGTAAACATTACAGATATTTCATTTATTAAATAAAACTGAAAATGTATGTCCATACATGTTTCTTACATAACCACCTTCATAGAATCATATATATATATATATATATATATATATATATATATAACTTATAAGATTCACAGTGGAGTATGAAGCTAAAAATTGCATGGGAAGTACCCTAGTTTACCCATAGGATAGACATAGAGGATTAAAATCTGGGCCTCCACGGCATAGTAAAAAAGCAAATTTATTTATGTTATTCATTAATATCAACTGCTTTCCACACCCAAGTCAACACTGGGTTTTTCTGCTAGTAAACAATATAAATTCACTTAGAATCTTAAAGTACAAACAGTTTTAAACATAGTTTATTTTCAATTATATAATAAAACAATATAAACTATGAATTATTTTAGTTAATAAATTATTGTTTCTGAGTTATCCCTTTTCAGTTACTCAAGAAAACTATTATCATGCACTGTATCTGTATCTGATATCGCATGAAAATTGTAGTCTGCTCTAGCAAAAAAATCATAATTATTTTTAGTTTTAATTTTATAGTTTGAGGTTTCTATCAGGAAAATATGAAACAACCTAATCTGGTTTTGTATGCTAATTGTACAAGTGTTTGTTTCATATGTACATGATTATGATTCAACATACATGTTGATACATATTATATAAAAGAAAATTTATTGTCTTGACTTAAGATTTATGTTGGTGTTGTTTATTTTGTTTTAATCCCCAACCAAACACACACATACACACACACACACACAAACACACACACACACACACACAAACACACACACACACACACACACACACACACACACACACACACACACACACACACACACACACACTTGTAGTATTTAAATAGTCCTTGTTAAATCATGTATTTTATGTATTTGATTATTTTATTTTTGAGATGTAAAATGTTTACATATTGTAGGCCTGTACTGGATTTCTCTAGCCTGAGCAGATCTTTAACTGTTGTCTGTTTGGATCAAACAGTGAACAAGAAAGTCAGCCACATTTTGCTCAAGGCTTTATTGTTTGCAGAAAGGGCTGGAAGGAATTTTTCTATCCCATTTGAGGAAGTGTTGCCAAACCCCTCCCACCTACCACTGAAATTTAGTTAGAGATTCTAACACATTACCCCTACCAGTAATTAAACCTTAGCATTGCAAAAAGAGTTATGTATACATTCTTCCAGTATGAATACAATGATTTAAATTAAATATTTCTGTTGTTTTAATTCTCCTTTAAACTGTTAGAACTAGATTTGAACATTTTCTTTAGTTAATAAATTTGCAAAGGCATTGTTGTTTTAGTGTCAAGACGAAATAGTTTAAATTCTTTTGAACTTACAGAATAAAATTAGAAATAACTGTTTTTAATTCTCTCTCCTGTGAATTATAGGAAATAGAATAGATTATTTTGATTAGTTAATATTTTTTTGTAAAAGTACTTTGGTGTCAATTTGAAATAGTTCAAAATTATTTTGCATTAATATACAGTTAAAAAATTAATTGTGCAGTAGTACAAGATGGTAATTATTTTTCATTCTCCCTCCTGAAAATTGTTAGAAATAGAATAGATCATTTTGATTAGTTAATGAATTTTATAAATTAAAAGGTATTTTTTATTATCAAGTTGAAATGATTTTAGTAATAAATAATTGACTCAGTGCATAGAAAATAATCTACAACTTACAAGAGTCAAATTTATTAATGAACTGCATTATTTAAAGTGCAGTAAAACTAAAAGCAAAAATTACAATGTAATCTATGTATTGTCTCTAAAAATTAGTCTATCCCCCCCCTCTTTTTTTTTTTTTAATTGACAAATGAATAGTCCATGCACTAGGATTAGGAATATCATTTTCAGTCTCAGAAATGAAAAATTCTCCCATATTTGACTAATTCAGTAAAAGTTATTTTTTGTGGTGGTTTTGTTAAATGGTGCAACTGCCTCATTGACAACAGCTGGTTGAAGCTTTGAGAAAGAATAAATACTGGATGCTAGTAACAGACACCTGTTTCCTGAAACTTCAAACAGTAACAGTATTTGTTGTGTTCATGATTCATAGTGTACATTGCAGTGGGTGTGGCAGTAGCAGACATCTGCCTGTCCCAGAAACAGTGTACATTGCAATGTATGTGGCAGTAGCAGACATCTGACTGTTCGTGAAACTTCAGACTTTAGCAATACAGTAGTTCTTAAATCATAGTGTACATTATAGTGTGTGTGGCAGTAAGCTCAAGTCCAGTAGTTAAGGATAAACACTTGCTACTGGAGCAAGTTTGGGAAGAAAGTATGGATTCCTTCACATTTCTTCCCAGTTTCAAGATTAACAGTACATAATAATACTATCAGTTGTATTTCAGTAGTAGTAAAAAGTAACATAAAACTTTCCTGTGTTAATGTTAGACAAACTGAAATCATCTTGGTAGGCATCTGTTTTGTTTTGGAGGCTTTCCAACTTTGTCTCACAGGATGAATAATGTAATCTACAGAGAACATCCCATCATCCCATGCCAAGAGCATTTTAACTGACTTCACATTATTTGTGGTGTGACAGTTTTTCCACTTTAAATTATTTAACAGTCATCATGGTCATCTTGTACTACTTATTTAGTGAGCAATTGTGGCTTTTCTGGTATATTCTTTAATTTATCCTTGTACTACTTATTTAGTGAGCAATTGTGGCTTTTCTGGTATATTCTTTAATTTATCCTTGTACTACTTATTTAATGAGCAATTGTGGCTTTTCTGGTGCATTCTTTATCCTTTTAAAAAAGTTTTATTATACGATTTTTTAAATCAGTAAACCCATTTCCAATATCACAGTCAAAAGTCATTCTTGGCAAAATATTGTATTTATAGGATTAATAGCTCTGAAACACAGTAGATTTATATTAATTAAATAAGTACTAATTGGAAAAGAGTGCATTATATTTCTTGTTTATTCTAAAGACTGATTTCTGTTCTTGCAATGATGTATCTTATAATATTATAGCATTCCAATTATTATATTACTGTACAAGATATCTGTAGAATTTTATTTCCTGTTCAGAATTGAAGATTTGTTTATACTTACAAAATACTTGTTTTATTACTTTTGTTATTATATACTTACTTTTCCATAAACTGTTGACTTATGGTTTAAGTGGTGTAATTCTTGAGTGTTCCAGATAAAGAATATTTGGAGATATATATTTCTACTAATCATATGTTAAGATATATATACAGTGCACATATAGTTATTATTTGTTTATCACTGTAGGAGAAATGTTAATGTGTTTCTATTTTAGCATGTCTGCCAAGTAGCAGACTGGCATTGATTTCATCACTTACTAAAATATCCCAGACAAGCTGCAGTGATAGTTGTGTAGCTAAGACTGTAGAACTAGAAGTTAAAGAAATGGGTGTGCCAAGACCCTGCAGTTTTGATCCCAGCTGTTCCCTTGAGATAAAGGGTAGCTGTTATACTGATTCAATGAACACTATAATTGAACAACCATTACAATCCATGCCACAGACATCAGCACTACAATCTCAACCACAGACACCGCTTGTGTGCAGCCCTAACAAATTCTCCTATTTGAACTCTACTGAGGCTATATATGCAACCACAGAAACAGTGCACTCTGGTGGAAGTGTTGAAATGTGGTATTTGTGCAGGTTGCTGTGCCCCAGGCATCAGTGCAAGAATATTAAAGATTCCGTTCTGCAACAAGTTGATCTTCCTGAAGGTGTGGTCAGTGGTGCAGGTCCTGACTTAAAGAGAGGTCACACAGAGGTGACCATGGATCCAGGGGATGATGAAGATGAGCGTGATGATTTAGGACAAAATACTGATGAAGACTTGGCTAAAAATAGTACTTCACGATTTAAGGATGACACTTCTTGTAGAAATGAGGAAGATATTACTTACACCAGGGTGATAAACAAAAGTAAGTTGTGTTTCTTTAATATGCATTATCTGAATAAATACATTTGTTTTAATTTTTGTTTTTGAATAAAAGATATGTTAAATAGTAAATTAACAGAGTAAACATTTTTTTGCTAATACTAATAGTAATAAAATAATGTAAAATGATCTCAACTCTGGGGAAAAATTCAGTAATTGCATATATACAATTATTTCATGTTTCTTAATAAAAAAAACAAACAGGACATATAATGTTATATAGCAACAAATGATCTGAATAAATATGAGAACTTAGAAGATTAATCATTGATGGTGTTAACAATTCATGCAGTGCCAATGGTTTGAATAAGCAGTAAAGTCATTTAATGGCCATTTGTCTTGTAAATGTTATTTCAGTGCAAGTTCATAACAAATGAAAAATCTCAGAAATGAAGATGGCGACTAGATTAAAAAAGATTTCACTGTTTAACCAATTCAACTAACACATAATCTAGATATTTCTCTTAGTGTAACTGTAAGGCATCTTAATAGAATAATACCCATACATACACACACACACACACACACACACATATCTACTACATACACATGCTCACATGCATATATATATATTGTACTTTCTTCTAATAGTACTGAGTTAGTATTAACCAAAATATGTACAATCTTTTACTAATAGACAGTAATATATAATTCAGTCTTCTACTACTAGTACTACTAAGTAATAATGCATACATTCTAATGATAGTTACATCCTTAGAGAGGTTGTTGAAAAGTAACCATGTTAATTGCTATTGCCAATATTGATACTGAAACTAAACACTATCAATGGTAGGTCTGATCTTAACTTTAGTAGTGTTTGCTGTAAACTCTTCATATAAATAATTACAATTACAAATGGCTTAATTACAACCTTACAGTTAATATTTTTTATACCAATTGGATTGATAATTTTGAAGTTGATTACATTTAATTTATAATTTAAGCTCATTATTTTAAATCTACTTTTTTCATAATTTTAACCACTTCTTGTGACAAATGTGTTAATAACATTTTCCTTCAGGTAATGAGGAAAGTGATGGTCTAAAAGAACAGCTTGCCATGGTAAGTCTTGTTTAATTTAAGTGTATCATTTTGCCAATTCATTAATTCTATATAAAACTGTAGTAATGCCTATTTGCCTGATCTATTGCATTAAAGATTTAAACTGAAAAATAAATTTGTGTTGTTTTAAACAGTCTATAAAGTCACCATTATTATTATTAACCTGTGCAGTATTACATAAAATTAATGGAAATTGACTGAATGATAAAGAAATGACAGATATTTTGAAATTTTAAATCATCTTATATAATAAGGTTTGTTTTCATTGATACTACGGCACTCTTACCAACATGTAATTGTAACAATTGTTATAAAATTACATGCTTACTTTGTGGTTTTTAAAAAAAAACTATTTGTACACAAGATTGTTGTTATCTAAAGTTTAAAAATGGTTTTCCCTCATTGTCACTGTAACCACTAAACCAGTAAAAGTTTCTGAGACAGCAACACCTATTTCTATTTTGAACATTACCGTTACAATGGTGATTGATGTGGATTAATATACACAGCTTTCAGTCATATCAATGCAAGGTTTTAATATTTGAGTTTTAACATTCATTTTGATGAAAAGATGAATTCCATTTGTATTTGGTAGTAAACCGTTTATATGAATGTGCACTCAAATGAATTATTATGTCAGTGAACACTGTGCATTTTGTATTTACTCAAAGTTAGCATGAATTTCTTTGCTTTACTTTTGTGTAGACAAATCAAAAAATGTTTATTAGCTTTTTAAAATTGTTTATTTTTTGTTCTAGTGTGGATACATATGATTAAGGGTTCACTAAAACACTGCGGAGAATTCAGTAATTGTTTAATATAGTTAAGGAGATGTTGTTTTTTTCAGTTTAAAATTTTAAATATATCATGTTTGTTTATAAATTATTCTTAATGTATTTTGCATTGAATATTAGAATACATTAAGATTTTTCTTATGCCTGGTAACATTAAACATAGTTAAAATTTAATTACTTGATGATATATAATTTTTGCAGTCAGGAATAGACAAATTACTTTCTTATTCTTGCAGGACCTAGAAACAAATTGTTACTAAT
The DNA here is from genome assembly GCA_028829895.1 of Sinotaia quadrata. Lineage (NCBI taxonomy): Eukaryota > Metazoa > Mollusca > Gastropoda > Architaenioglossa > Viviparidae > Sinotaia > Sinotaia quadrata. Next base: position 30,658,865 of record CM054177.1, on the reverse strand, counting down.
ACAGTTAATATCCAGATATATTTAAATTTTGTATGTATGATATTGTAAAAAACGTTATTTCCCTTGTGGTCTTTAGTAATTAGAAACTTTTCACCACAGCACTACAATTACAGACTTAATACAAAATGGCTCCAATTGTGAAAGAAAACAAAGGGAATACATGTAATTTCACAGCACTACAATTACAAACAAATTTAATACAATTTAGGAGACCCAGTTTTGACAGAAAACAAAGGGAATAACTGCTTAGCAGTACCTGTTTAAATCATATTCATATTATATCTAAAAATATATTTATGTGAGAAATGAATATTTTACTAGTATTGCATTTAGTTTCATGCATTTTTCATGTATTTAATTGTTTATATGTGCCTATATTATCTTGAGAGATTTTTAGTGTTTGTTACTTAGGTTGTTTTTGTTTTTTTATCTTTTAAATGTGCATGTTCAATATCCAGGTCATCCACCAGTTTGTTTTGAATGGACTTAGAATAACAACCTGACTTTTATTGTTGGTTCTGTTGAGTTAAGATGTTGACTTTTAAGATTTTAATATCCAAAGTGCAAAGATAGATGCTTATTACTATGATTGTGCATATCAATCTTGAAAGGAGCTAAAAAAAAACACCTCATTTGAACAGGAAGTTTTAAAATTTTAATAATAAATAAAACTGAAATTGTGTGTGTGTGTGTGTGTGTGTGTGTGTGTGTGTGTGTGTGTGTGTGTGTGTGTGTATTTTGATTTACAGTTACTGGGAGTGAGATAAGCTGAAGTTTTAAACAGAGGCATGGTTTATCCCCTGTTGGGTTAGGGGTTTCAAAGTTCACCCCAAATTCCAGGGTTCCCTTCCACCCTCACATATAAGATGAGCTATTAGCATTAATATGATTCCTGGCTGCAAGAAGAGGCCAAAATAGCTGAAATTTTGCATGGAGGTATGGTTTGTTCCAAATGGACATAGGGATCACATTCCACCCCTAAAATCTGGGGCACTCCTTCCCCACATTTATAAGTTGTTAATATGAGCATGGCCACAGGAAAGTACTAAAGAAATTGATATTTTGTGTGGAGGCTTAGTTTACCCTCCCACCTTTGATAGATATGGGGAGTGGGTCATGGTCCACCTGACCGTTGGAGCATCCTCTTTATCTACAAGGCCACATATATAAGATGGGTCTATTAATTTGATTCATGACTTGAGGGATAGAGATAGAAAGCTGAAATTTTGCTTGGAGGCATAATTTGCCCCTGTGATAGACATGGGATTCAGAGTCTGTTACCTTCTTCACATATATATGATGGCTAAAATATTGTATGGAGACATGTTTACTCTCCTAGACAAACATAGGAGTCAAAGTCCATTCCCTCAACCCATATATTTAGGCCACTTGCTCTGCCCACATACATAAGATGGGTTATTAATACAGTTCACTGCTGCAGGGTGAGAACTAGAAAACTGAGAAAGCCTCAACCTTCAGGGTACCCCCTCCACTCACATTTACAAGATGGACTATTATTTTATTAATATTTTTTACAGTCACAGGGAGAGAAGTCAGAAGTTAAAAATTTGCATGGAGGGATGTTTTACCCCCAGGACAGTCAAAGTGGGTGAGGATCATTCTCTATCACCTGTGACACTCAAAAATAAATTATTTGTGTTATTAATTTAGTGCCAATTATTTTCTACCCTCAGGTTTAATTGTTACAGTCAAAGCAGGTTCAGTATGAATGGCTAGTGGCAAAATTAGATTATAATAGTCTTTGTTTTATAAACCCATATGATAAGTTTACTGTGGCTAGCTAACTAGTGGAGTTTAGTTTGTAATAGTCTCCATTTCTTTTAACTCCAAGTGTTACAGTCTAAACATGTTTTAGATGGCTAGTCAAATGGGGTTTAGTTTGTAATAGTCTCCATAACTTATAACTTTTAAAGTGTTACACTTACAGTCTAAACATGTTTTGAATGGCTAGTCACATGGGGTTTAGTTTGTAATAGTCTCCATATCTTATAACTCTTGGAATTTTACAGTCTAAACATGTTTTGGATGGCTAGTCACATGGGGCTTAATATGCAAGTCTTGTAACCCTAAACTATATTAGCTTAGCTTAATAGTTTCCTTGTCTGAAAGTCTCCTATCAGAATAAACGTTTTGTGAATAACTAGTGAAAGATTGCTTAGATTGTAGTAATTTTCATTAACTTCTTGTAGGATTTTGGAAACTTCCTTAACTTCTTGTAAGATTATTTCCTTGATTTCTGTGAGACATTGGAAAGTTCTAGTTTACTGGTATTTTCTTCTGACTTCTGTGGGATAAGGGAAAGTCTGATCCCCATGCTTATGTGGGACATGGGAAAGGCTGGTCGCCAAGCTTTCCGAAAAGCATTGAAACTTATACTGTTATAGGTTCATGTATTTTCTTTCCATATCTTCTATGGAACATTGGAATCTTCTGGTCAAGTAGGTTCTTACCCATGCCTTGTTTGAGACATTGGAATCTTTTAGGTCCGCATACATTTCTTTCCTTTGCCATTTGGGGATTCTGGAAATTTCTGGGTTTACCTGCTCAAATCCTTTTTTCCTTGTGTCAGAGAAGGTTGTCACAAGATGGCAGTATTCAGTGGGATAATAGCGCGTTAATGCTAGCAACAAAACTGTCGACTGACCGTCTACATGCGTTATTGTGTAGGCAGGGTTATGTTCTGGAAATCTTGAGACCAATGACTTTCACTAAGATTTTGTCAGAATAACATGACATTTAAACACGAGTATGACCGGAAGTAACTATATTACAAATAGAGGAAGGCAGTGTTAAATTTAATTGCACAGTTTGCTAATGCGAAGTCATCAATCCTTGCGTACATTATCAAATAATGCAAATGTCTCCTTTTAAGAGAAAGGTTACCGTCCGCGGTTTGCTTCACTGTTGCTATGCGTATTAACTAAGAGGTCATCTCGCCAGTCTCAAACATTTTCACGAACAGTTTGTTTTCTAAGAGACGCAGATGATGTGGAGATCGCGATAAACCACAAGAAAATATGTTCATTTTCATCCATGTTTCATTGACAGAAAACAAAACACAGCAAAGCCGAAAATAAAAATAAATCAAAACCAGTTCACTTATTTATTAGTGTGTGTGTGTGTGTGTGTTCACAATTATAACTGAGCTTAATTAATAAACGAAAGGTTAAAGAGGGCGTCCTCCCCACACGCACACACAGCTAGTATTTATTGTAGGGCTTTCCCCCTTCCAGAACTAATTTAGAGAAAAGCCAATTACAGTTACAGCAAGAACTTGGAATAAATATAATCACTTGGTTTGTAATTTCATATGTATTTTAATTATTTGTGCAACAGATGTGTGTTTCGCTAAACTCCTTTCTGCAATTTAGAGTGGCGTGGATCTGTTTAACCGCAAGCTTACGATGTAGTGTTCTGAAGTGTAGGGGTTAGAACAGAGCACAACTTGAAGTATAATTTTATTTCGGAATTGCCATAATCCAGCAGCTGTAATGTATTTAGTTAACATGCCTCTTTCTGTCAAGATTTCCTCAACAGTCCAAAAATTAAAGGTCGGAGTTTGAAGTATATTTCCTTGCCAGGTGAGAGCCAATATATCGGCCACTACTAACATGACAAAAAATAATAAACTTGTATTTTCAACTGCCCACACTCATTCATTCAAATACGATAAATAAGCACTTTTAACATAAACACATAAACTGGAAATTTAAAAAATAGTCGACCGCCTCCCCTCCCCCCCCAAAAAAAAAATAAATAAAAAGAAACAATCATAAAATTAACTTAAATACCATAAACAAGCTGAACAATGAAGTGCAGCAACAAATACTCCACAGATGTTATATTGGATACTTTGCAAATTTCATGATTTCTTATTCATCAACCGGCTAGTTTTCAGGCTGAGGCTGTTCTTATTGACTCCGAATCTAGTTACACTGCAGTTACTATAGTTACACTGTAGTTATTAAATTGGAGTTAGGGATTATTTTCACTGACCGTGTTTCAAACGAGTCTGCGACCTTGGTATCCTGGTTTGATGCTTGTCACCAAGTCAGAAAATGATGAGAAGTTTGAAGGTTAGACCCAAAGCGTAAATGATATTGGTGGTCATTACTGATATATAGCACTTAACAGAGGGAAGATCTTTTGATATATTATTGATATTATATAGCAGTTAACAGAGAGAAGATCTTGCTTGCATGTCGCATAAACTTTCATTTTTTTTTACCTTTCCTTATTCTCATGCCGGCCTCATACCTCATCATCTATTTCAACGTTCTCTCTTTCCTTGTTTTACTGCCGGCCTCATACCTCATCATCTATTTCAACGTTCTCTCTTTCCTTGTTTTACTGCCGGCCTCATACCTCATCATCTATTTCAACGTTCTCTCTTTCCTTGTTTTACTGCCGGCCTCATACCTCATCATCTATTTCAACGTTCTCTCTTTCCTTGTTTTACTGTCGGCCTCATACCTCATCATCTATTTCAACGTTCTCTGGTGTTTCTTTGTTATACTTCCAGCCTCATACCTCATCATCTGTTCTACAGAGATCGGGTGCATTTAACTAAGTTGATTAGTCGCGATTACAATATATACATACATATAAAAATGTCCCAAAATAGTGCAGGTGTTATAAATGTATCTTCTCCTTCTGCTATGACGACGTTTGTCTATTGTTGCTGCATAACTCGCCAATTACTGCCACTGCCACTACATTCCAGTTTTCTTTCACTAGCATCAGTCATACACTCTCAGGTCCCCATAGTTTACGCTCTCCCTTTAGTATGAAGTTCAGTGCATGTATTGATCGACTTCTCAATATTGGCTGTGACAACAAACTATCTCTGTCAACAGAATCACGTTCGCTTACTGCAGTCTACAGAGAGAGAAAGAGAGATTGTGTGACATGGACTGTTACTAAATAAACGTAACATTCCGAACAAACCATTCTAAATGGCATTATCCTGTCTACACCATATAAACATATCATTCCAGTGCAAACCATTCTAAATGACATTATCCTGTCTACACCATATAAACATATCATTCCAGTGCAAACCATTCTAAATGACATTATCCTGTCTACATCATATAAACATAACACTACAGAGCAAACCATTCTAAATGGCATTATCCTGTCTACATCATATAAACATAACATTAGAGAGCAAACCATTCTAAATGACATTATCCTGTCTACATCATATAAACATAACATTACAGAGCAAACCATTCTAAATAACATTATCCTGTCTACATCATATAAACATAACATTACAGAGCAAACCATTCTAAACGGCAGACTGCAGTCTACACCATATAAACCTAGCATTCCAGAGCAAACCATTCAAAATGACATTATCCTGTCTACATCATATAAACATAACATTCCAGAGCAAACCATTCTAAATGACATTATCCTGTCTACACCATATAAACCTAGCATTCCAGAGCAAACCATTCAAAATGACAGTCTACATTCTGCAGAGAGAGAATATGTGGCACTGCACAAAATAAACATTAGATTCCAGAGCAAATCATTTTAAATGGCATTCTTCATTAAAATATCACATAAAAGTATTTATGCCTAACAGACATAAATATACGGTGTGATCTGTTGAAATTGAGTAGTTCATATGATTGTATTTACATGCACATTTAACATTATCAAAGCAAAAAGTGCCAGTTTACTTTCTTTCACTCATGGTTTGACAGCCGACCAGTAGCTATTGGTTATACCAGATGCCAGTAAAGAACATCTTGAACTTCTGGGTGTGCTGATTTCTTTGAGGATTTGAAGGAAAATCATCGAACTTTTCAACAGTGTTTAACAGTTGTTTGTCAAGATTTTTTATCCATACTTTCCCTCGTGTTTTTAATTTAGGGTTTTTTAGGCATTTCTTAAACAATGATTGAAAACTTTTGTATCACAAGTTCAGATTGTTCTTACAATATTTCATCAGAATAACAAGCCTCTTTTAAGTTTACCATTTTTCTGTCATTGTGTGGAGACGTTAAGGATGAGATTCCAAATGAATTGTGAAGAAAGGTCATAAGCATTCAATGATATTTTTCTCCCAAGTCACTTTAAAAAAAGTCATCAGAACTGCACTATATCATACAAAATTTAATTATAATAAAACGGCATCCAACACACATACACACATTGTTAAGATGCATTTGTTGTTTTTATTTTTAAATAATACAACGGAAGTTTACCACTGTCATGGAAGCTTCCTAACTGTAAAAATAGACATAATATATTATTTTCAATAACTTTCTTTGAAAGAAATAAAACAGCCCAAACTATATTTCTTGTTAAACAATTATAATGAAACTGTATGCATTGAAAAAAAAAACCCCACACAATCGAAATGCTGGTCTTACTGCCTAGCAGCTTGCGTACAATTAAATATTAGTCAAACTTTTTTCTCTACCAGCATGTAAACTGTCTTTGATTTGTATCTAGAGATTTAGTGGATTTGTGTTTTTTCTCTTCCAGCGTGTAAAGTTCTTTGATTTGTTATCTAAAGATTTTGTGGCGCCCGATACACTTCCAGCATGTTAAGTGTCTTTGGTTAGAGATTTTGTGGATTTGCGGCGCCCAATACATGATGTTGAAACTCTATGTTCATATAAAAAGTAAAATAAGAGCAATGGCGGTAATATATTATTAATTGACATTTATTATTATTAATTATATTAGTATTTAATGAACACACAGGATGCACAAACCTGATGTTGATAAATCGTGTTCGTAATGATGATAAATCGTGTTCCGAATGTTGATAAATCGTGTTCGTAATGTTGATAAATCGTGTTCGTAATGTTGATAAATCGTGTTCGTAATGTTGATAAATCGTGTTCGTAATGTTGATAAATCGTGTTCGTAATGTTGATAAATCGTGTTCCGAATGATGATAAATCGTGTTCCGAATGTTGATAAATCGTGTTCGTAATGTTGATAAATCGTGTTCGTAATGTTGATAAATCGTGTTCGTAATGTTAATAAATCGTGTTCCGAATGTTGATAAATCGTGTTCCGAATGTTGATAAATCGTGTTCCGAATGATGATAAATCGTGTTCCGAATGTTGATAAATCGTGTTCCGAATGATGATAAATCGTGTTCCGAATGATGATAAATCGTGTTCCGAATGTTGATAAATCGTGTTCGTAATGTTAATAAATCGTGTTCGTAATGTTAATAAATCGTGTTCCGAATGATGATAAATCGTGTTCGTAATGTTAATAAATCGTGTTCCGAATGTTGATAAATCGTGTTCGTAATGTTAATAAATCGTGTTCCGAATGATGATAAATCGTGTTCGTAATGTTAATAAATCGTGTTCCGAATGTTGATAAATCGTGTTCGTAATGATGATAAATCGGGATCAGCGTGTTGAAATCATTGCGAATTTATTGCCCATGGGAATTGTTGGAAACAACTTGGTATACATAGATTCCCTGTGGAATAAAATATTAGAAAGACTGTGGTAAGAATGTATTTCCTGTAAAAGAACACAGGCGGGCTAGCAGGGGAATACATTGTATTCATCTAAAACATTTTCTTGATTTGACGGGCTGTTATCATGATATTCTCTTTTTCTTGCCGTGTTGCTCTTTCGTTTTCCTGGCTTTTTCTTTGGGTCATTAGAGAGAGTAGATCTAATGTACCTGACCTTTTGTTTAAACTTGTGTCCGCGTGCGTTTCCATATTGTGATGCCGCGTCTAGTATTTAATGCGTATATGAATTCAGACATTTTGTTACCGTGTCTAGTAACTTGACATGTACAATAATTAAGATATTTTGTTGACGTGTCTAATATTTAATGCATATATGAATTCAGACATTTTGTTACCGTGTCTAGTAACTTGACATGTACAATAATTAAGACATTTTGAGGCCGTGTCTAGTAACTTGACATGTACAATAATTAAGACATTTTGATGCTGTTCTAATAACTTGACATGTACAATAATTAAGACATTTTGTTACCGTGTCTAGTAACTTGACATGTACAATAATTAAGACATTTTGATGCTGTTCTAATAACTTGACATGTACAATATAATTCAGACATTTTGATGCCGTGTTTAGTAACTCGACATGTACAATATAATTAAGACATTTTGATGCCGTGTTTAGTAACTCGACATGTACAATATAATTCAGACATTTTGATGCCGTGTTTAGTAACTCGACATGTACAATATAATTCAGACATTTTGATGCCGTGTTTAGTAACTCGACATGTACATGAATTGAAAATTTTGATTTTTGAATACAAGTGTATATATTCAAGCTGCATGATGTAGTTTGTGTACATCGAGCGTTGGACAGACGTAGGACGATCCCACGAAGCTGCTTTTGTACACCAAATTGCCTTATTCTGTAAATAGGAATCTGCAGACTGTTCCTGTTTCCTTCTGACTCACTGTCTGTAGTGCGTGACATTTCTCCACTGTCAAGCCGTAACGAGCGAGAGTTCATCAGACAGATTAACTTTGAACCCTGACCTCTACAACTGTTTATTAGATTATGTGTCAGGCTTCATGATCTACAAATGTATGTACATATACTAGACGTGTAGAGAAATTTTGTTATAGGGCCCCTATGCCCGTGAACTGTTGTGCCCATTAGGATGGCACTGGATCTAGGTGCTTATCTTTAAAAATAATAGAAAAAAAACTAATGTAAATAATTAACGCATTAGCTGTCATGAGAAGAAAAAATAAATCGTCTATATTATTATTCTTTTAAATACTTTTTTAAAAAAAGAATTATGTCCAAGGGATCTAAAGACGTGATAAGTACCTACATTCCTACAACGTGACAAAGAAACACTTCAACTAAAATTATGCGCATGCATCCAAAGTAAAAAAAAAAAAAAGATCTAAAGACTTACGTGTATAAAAGAAATGCTTCAACCAATAACAAATATGTATAAATCAAAAGTATTAAAAAATGGGGGGTGGGGTGTCTAAAATCTTACTCTTCATTCTGAAATACTAAAAATTGACGCACCAGATGGGCATTAGATTTACGCTGTTGACGACACTTTGATTAAGCCGTCGTGTGACTCAACGACTATCAATTTCTCTCGACATCGCCTAAAGGCCACTTAAACCTGGTGGCTGTACCTAGATTGGTTTTTGGAAACCAAGGCATTGATTAACGTTTGAGAGTCAATAAGTCCAATTTTATTTGTTTGCTGTTTGTTAAAATATAATTGTATTACATTAAGCACACAGCACATCTGTTAATTAAAATATAATTTCTCATGCATTTGTTGCGTACATTACTAAACAAGAGAATTAGGCTAATGGATAAATAACTGGCTGAATATGCTGCACACAAAAGTGTAACGGATTCGCCACGTCTAAACTCATATTCTTTCTATTTGACCTTGTACTTATGTCGGCTTCATATTCCTTAATACTGACTGGACATTAGTGCTAAATGAACAGCATTAGTCTGGCTGTTCAGAGATTGCTCCATCAGATTTGTCTTAAGTTGCTGATTTGCTTCTTACTCCATTCTTAATTGATCTATGCAGTCCTTTTTCCAAAAAATATTTTTTTAAAATGAAAATCTATTTAGATGCATTCTATATACATATTTAACACTAACAGTTTCAGAGCTGATTAAACTCAACCATATTAATCAGAATACATTTTTTGAGACCAGTCAAACTGGTTTGATATTAGTTTATTTGTATTATGTTTAAATATTATGATGACATGATATTAATACTAATAGTATAATATATTTTTGGTTAAAATGGTAGGATTCATACCATATTAATACATTATTTAGCGAGTCATTGTTATTTTGATCTTCTTCATGATACATGCTGAAAGCAGATCTGCTCATTTGATGTTTTCTGTCATCATTCAGATAAGAACTGAAATTTATTCACATGTAGCTCTCTTTCCTCAGTTTAGAAAGATAAAGAATTAGAAGAAAAGTGTACAAACGAAAGGGAAAGAGTGAAATGATGGGTTTGAGTAAAGTTATAATTTGTCAAAACCATTGATGAATTGAAATAACCTCCCTTGCCTCAGGGCCATTTGGAATACAGTGGGTGGATTCTCATTCAATGTGGAATGTGAATGCTCAGGGTTTATTTATTTATTTTTTTCCTGTATATGAGACTAAATTACTTAGTTACTTATTCAAACACATGAATGGATCTATAGAAGTTTGAATGTTAGACTTAGTTATCATTGGTAATCTAAGCAGTGAATGTTGGATAACTAAACATAATTATGTAGGTTTATCAAACACTGTACTGCTGTTTGATTTTAGTAAGTTGTTTTTTTTCTGGTTTGGTTGTTAGGATGTTTTCTTTTAGTTTAAGTTCTCACTGTTTTGCCTTGCATAGTTACTAAGACTAGGTGCTTTTTGTTTCTGTTTATTTTCTGTTTTGTGCTGATTAGTTATGTCTTACGTGCTCACTGATTTGCCCTGCTTAGTTAAGACTAAGTGCTCATTGTTTTGCCTTGATTAGTTAAGACTAAGTGCTCAGTGTTTTGCCTTGATTAGTTAAGACTAAGTGCTCAGTGTTTTGCCCTGATTAGTTAAGACTAAGTGCTCAGTGTTTTGCCTTGATTAGTTAAGACTAAGTGCTCAGTGTTTTGCCCTGATTAGTTAAGACTAAGTGCTCAGTGTTTTGCCTTGATTAGTTAAGGCTAAGTGCTCAGTGTTTTGCCTTGATTAGTTAAGACTAAGTGCTCAGTGTTTTGCCTTGATTAGTTACGATTAAGTGCTCACTGTTTTGCCCTCATTAGTTAATAAAACAAGTGCTCACTGTTTTGTCATGCTTAGTTACTAAGACTAATTGTTCACAGATTTGCTCTGCATTGTTACTAAGTGCTCACATTTTGCCATTAATTGTTACTGACTAAGTCTTGTTGTGCCCTGCATAGTTGCTAATACTAAATGCTTACTGTTTTGCCCTGCATAGTTGCTAAGACTAAATACTTACTGTTTTGCCTTGCATAGTTATCAAGACTAAATGCTCACTGTTTTGCCCTGCTTAGTTATCAAGATTAAATGCTCATTTTTTTGCCCTTCTTATTTATCAAGGCTAAATGCTTACTGTTTTGCCCTGCATAGTTATCAAGACTAAATGCTCAGTGTTTTGCCCTGCTTAGTTATCAAGACTAAATGCTCACTGTTTTGCCCTACTTAGTTATCAAGATTAAATGCTCACTGTTTTGCCCTGCATAGTTATCAAAACTAAATGCTCACTGTTTTGCCCTGCACAGTTATCAAGACTAAATGCTCAGTGTTTTGCCCTGCATAGTTATCAAGACTAAATGTTTACTGTTTTGCTAAATGCTCACTGCTGGGCTTCAAATATTTACTAAGTGATCACTATTGTACCCTCTATAGTTACTAATAGTTAAAAGTTACAAGGATTTGCAGTTAATTTTTTTCATAATCTTTACAGTTTTCTGACAATTAATAAATTAGTTTTTTTGTTTATTGCAGTTTAATATTATTATTAAGAAACAGTATGCATGGTGTTTTCTTCATATCACTCATATAATTCTGATGATATAAAACATTTGTTTTTAGTCACAGATCTAAAGAAGCAATGGTCTATCTGCCCATTGTCTTAAGAGTTTGTTAGTTATATATGTCTAGTCCAAATTTTATGTTATATTTCATTAACTTCATGGTCAGTTTCAAAAGCATGCCCATTTCTGGTCTGGTATGTCTTTGTTAACATTGTAATATTGTATACATTTATGGTCTGGTGTATCTTTGCTGACATAATAATATTGCATACAATTATGATTTGGTGTGTCTTTGCCAACAGTATTGTATACATTTATGGTCTGGCATGTCTTTGCTGACATAGCTATATTATATACATTTATGGTCCAGTGTCTTTGCTGACATAGCTATATTATATACATTTATGATCTGGAGTGTGTTTGCTGACATAGCATTATTGTGTACATCTATGATCTGGTGTGTCTTAGCAGACATAACAGTATTGTATACATCTATGATCTGGTGTGTCTTAGCAGACATAGCAGTATTGTATACATCTATGATCTGGTTTGTCTTTGCTGACATAATAATATTGTATACATTTATGATCTGGAGTGTGTTTGCTGACATAGCAGTATTGTATAAATTTATGATCTAGTGTGGTTGCATGCCACTGTAGTCTAGTAAATCTTTATTTACAAGTTACATGCAAGTGTAGGCTATTAAGTCTTTGTTTAAACAACATGGTTAAATGTCATTGCAATGTTTTCTTCCTTTGCGTACACAGTATTTATCTACATAACATGGTTACATTGGCTGCATACTACTTTAATTTAGTATTTGTCTACTTAATATAGTTACATTGGTTACATGTTATTGTAGTACATTTGTTTCTTTGCTTACATAACATAGTTACCTGCCATTGGTGTTAAAAACTGTGTACACCAGTGATATTATATCTTGTACAGGTACAGACCATGGTGCAGGAAATGAAGCTGGGCTTTATAGCGGCCCTGGATCAGCTGACTGCTATGCAGGATGGGGACCAAGGAACCTGGCATAAAATAGATTCCAACTGCAAACAGCAGGAACAGCAGCTCACAGACTTTACCCAGACTCTCACAAGTCTGCAGGTATTATAGAAATCTTACTTTTTGAATGGCAAACACACACACACACACACACACACACACACACACATACACACTTGCACACATAATGTGTGTGTGTATATATATATGAGATTTTGAAACCTCTTTTCTGTTGACCATTGTCTTGTTTGTGTCTAGAGCAAGATAGCAGATTTGTCCAGCAGTGTCACTCAGGTGGTTAACACCCAACAGTTACTTATGTCTATGTTGGTATGTGTTCAAAATGGGCATAAGCAACTTCTTACTGAGCTTTTCAGTGCTGGTGTCCTCTCTCAGGAATCAAGGTATGCACACACCTAATGTTCTTATTTTCACCTCATTAATGTGTTAGGCAAACCTTTTAATATCTATTATTGTAAAATGAATTTTTTTTTTTACTGCACCTAGCTGATCGCTTTATCCATAAATTATTTAATATGCAACTTGTAGGTATTAAAATTAAACCACTAATATCTCTTCATAAACTATAGATTAGGTAATATATTGGTATATGACAAATTAGAAAGCATTTCTTCAAGACTGATAGCTACAATAATATATATTGGTAAATAACAAATTAGGAAGCATTTCTTCAAGACTGATAGCAATGATATAATATATAGGTAAATAACAAATCAGGAGGTTTCTCTTAAAATCTGCTAATTAGCAGTGATATAATATACATGTATTAGTAAATAACAAATTAAGAAGCTTCTATTAAAGACTGATAACGATGTAGTGTAAATGGCAAATTAGGAAACTCTCTTAAAGACCGATAGCAATAACACCATGTTTTGGTAAATGACAAATTAGGAAACTCTCTTAAAGACCGATAGCAATGACACCATGTATTGGTAAATGACAAATTAGGAAACTCTCTTAAAGACCGATAGCAATGACACCATGTATTGGTAAATGACAAATTAGGAAACTCTCTTAAAGACCGATAGCAATAACACCATGTATTGGTAAATGACAAATTAGGAAGCTTCTCTTCAAGACTGATAGCAGCAATGTAATATATTGGTAACTGACAAAGTAGTAAGCTTCTTTTAATGACTTATAGCAGGGTTACTATGTATTGGTAAAATGATAGATTAGAAAGCTTCTCTTAAAGGACTGATAGCAAAGATTCAGTGTATTGGTAAATGATAAATTAGAAAGCTTCTCTTAAAGGACTGATAGCAAAGATTCAGTGTATTGGTAAATGACAGATTAGAAAGCTTCTCTTAAAGGACTGATAGCAAAGATTCAGTGTATTGGTAAAGAACAAATTAGAAAGCTTCTCTTAAAGATCAATAGCAAACATTCACTGTATTGGTAAATGACAAATTAGGAAGTTTTCTTAAAGACAAGAAACAATGTATGACCACTTAGAGACATTATTAGAGACATTATGCAGAGTATTGTGTCAACTTTTACCATGAATTGAGAACAATAACATGGAGATAAGTGTAATACAAAAGATTAATTTATCAAATTATTTTATTGTAATATTATAATTCAATCCTGTTTTGCACTTGTCATTTGCAGTGGATGTCTCTGCATTTTCTATTTTATTTTATTTTTTCACTTTATAAAATGAATGGAAATATTAATTTGGATGATCATTTATGAGTTTATTTTTATTTTTAGAATTTATCCATTAAATACTAAAATAAATTATTAATGTTAGTATCTGTGCATTGTGAATTTTTATGAAGAATAATAAATGTTTATAATTCATCTAGGCACACAACCATTGTTTTATTTTATTACTAAGTGAATGATTTAGTTTTTTCTTCATTAGTTCTTTTAGATGCAGCAGCTGTGTAATTTTTAAGTGTAAAAACATCATAGTTATATGTCCTTGATTTACAAATATTTGATTTATGAATGTTTACATTTACAATTACACATTTAACAAATAAATACCTTATTGTTGTGTATAATGAATTTTTGCTACAAAGAAAATTCAGCCAAGGTATCATGTCATCAGTGATGTTTCTAATAAAATACAGACTAAATGCTTGCTACAGTTAAATCAAACTAGTCAGCTAATAAAGTTTCTAGTGCATGCTACTTTTTTTATTTTTCATTTAGATTATCATCATCATTGCACATGAATGATTTGTCATACAGTCCAGGGAGATGCAGTGTTACCTGTAGTTCCAAACCAAATGATGCATAATAAATAGACTGCTTTAAGCTTGATAATATAATATAATATAATTAAAATTAGGTTTGAATTGTTAAATATTGAATATATTTTGCTGTCACTGGACTAGTTATTGTTATTCATTGTAATAATTTTGTTATGAATGGTTTTAGTCTAAAATGAAAATGTTTAAAATTGATACACATTTCTTTAATTGTCATAATAATTTAAATAACTAAATATTTTTTATATTTTAATTACAATATTTTACATGTATATATTTGGATGACAAAATGTATAAATTAGTAAATGGATGTCATCTAACTGGAATGCAGTTATGACAAAATGTTTACGTAATGAGAAATTAATTTCAATTAAATAAATTTCATTTAATTCATGATCTTAAATCAGAGACTGAAAATTTCATTAATAAATCTTAATTAAATAATGCTCTGCTGAATACATGTTATGCAAATGTGCAAAATTACTTTGAGAGTATAGAAATATATCAATATATCCAATTTTGTTTTGTTTTTCTAGAAACATTTTGTTTGGTCTTCAAGAGACAATGAGCAAAGGCAAGCATGTAGACTTGATTAATATACCTGTAGATAGAAACCAGAGCAGTGCTGGGCCATGTGAAGTCATTGATGACATCCACCAACCTTGTTCACTCAGCCCATTGGCAAACTATGAACAGGGTATATACATTTTTTAAATGTTATTTGAATAAGACAAAAAATACTTTATGAATTGCAGACAAAACTTAATTATTAAAACAATTGCTTGTTTCTTTTCTATCTCATCAAAGTTTAAGATGAAACTTTTCAAACTATTGTAACTGATCACATGCAATATTTTTATCTCTATATTTTCAGCTTTTACCCAGAGCTGTTGACATATTCCAAGTATTTTTCTCTTTTCCCCTTGTTGAACAATTCAAGATTAGTAATCTTGATAAAAAGAACTGTAATTTTACCTTTTATGTACACATTTTTCTTCAACAAATTTTCTTACAAGTTGCCATGACATTCACAAATAAATATTAACTTATAAATACAAATAAATTTATAAAATGACAATGATAGCTCATCTAAACATACTAGATTGGTTGTTGGCAACTAAAATCTTTGATGAGTTATACGCACTGATATTGAATTGGTAGATCTAATCTATCAGTAGAGAAGAGGTCAGCAACTGGAAAAAAACCACCATATCAGTATTACTATTATTAGGAATAGGCATCCAGTATACATGTTGGAGGTTATAATATATAAATATTATTATTGCAAAAATGCCATTATCTGTAGTATCACTAAATGAAATACATTAGATTTCTAGACCATTTGGCTCCTTGTTTTAAGAATTAGAAACACTTTATAAGTTATATCCTTGTTTCCTGTAAAAATTAGAACCTATTTACCCAAAAATGTATAGTAGAGTTAAAGTCCACTATACATTTACTATAAATTATTTATCATTATCTGTAGTATCACTAAATGAAATACATTAGATTTCTAGACCATTTGGCTCCTTGTTTTAAGAATTAGAAACACTTTATAAGTTATATCCTTGTTTCCTGGTAAAAATTAGAACCTATTTACCCTAAAATGTATAGTAGAGTTAAAGTCCACTATACATTTACTATAAATTATTTATCATGTCTCCACTAAACTATATACTTCTGGATCACTCACACTGTAAGTTAGGTATGGAGTTACCATACAGTTCTCCTTTACCATCTTACTCCTCAGTTTAGAAAATATGTGTTTTCATAATTTGTGTGTATATATGAGTGTGCAAATAAAATTGTTTCTTAAAGCTATCTATGGCCTATTTTGAAAAGATACATGTATTTCTCGAGCCAGAACTTGCCATAAAATTGGTTCATGATTAAAGTGTACACAGGAACAAGGCATTCAGAAACAAAGAGTATTATTTTCCCTTCATTTTTTAATGGTTAAAGCAGTTTAATAACTCCTCTTTGGGCCTGTCATTTGAGATTTTTCCTCTTTAAAGTCCTATTATGGATGACATTATATTGTGTATGGCTTGTTTATCATGTGTGATATGTGAAATATTTATCAACTCAGAGCAAGTGTGTAAAAGTGCTGCTTAGTAGAGAACACTTTTCTTTGTCATGATAGTCTGCAAAGCAGCACAAACTATCTGTAATTTTTTTAAATTTCTATTTTTCTTTTCTCTGATAATTTTATTTTAATGAATATGCTAGGCAATAAAATGATGACATACCAACCATTTTTTTTTAACAAGACATAAATTATCTTGAATTGGCAAATTTTCATTAACTCTACTACAACCCAACAGCATTTATTTGTATCAAATTTTTTGACTCAGTTTTTATGTTAGAAGGGTTTTGCTGTATAATAACAGCATACAAACATTCAAATTTTAAGAACTAAACCAAATACCTATTTTCTTTTAGACTTGCCATAGTCATTTTGCACATGAGTCTTCTTCTTTTGGAAGCACTTCTTTGTGTTCCAGAATAATAAAAATATTTTTGATAACATTACTTGCAGCCTCAGTATATAGTTCCCTTATTACTATTATTGGTTGTTTTCAAGCTGACATTTGTCTTAAAGTATTTTATATTGTGAGTACACTAAACATAGTAGTACGAAGTTGTAGCATAACATATTTATAATAGAAAACAGTTGCCTGCTCATAATGATACTTTCACCAAACTAATCTGGATATTCTTCATTACAGGTGAAAGGTCACATGTCACTGCTGCTGCATGCAAAAGCCTTAGTCTGACACAGGAATTGGCAGCCAGGTGCCAGGATATTGATATATCAGAATCCAGTGAAGAGGATCTAGAAAGTGCAGTGTCAAGACACATTCATGTCAGTCCATTTTAGAACTATAAACATGACACTTATGGGGCTAGTCTTAGCTATTAGAGCTTCAGGAGACATGGTGTATGTAACTGTAGCAGTTTAGAACTATAAATATGACACTTTAGGGGCTAGTCTTAGCTATTAGAGCTTCAGGAGACATGGAATATATGGACTCTTAATGAATACCTTAAATGACTGGTAAAATATTTTAATAATAATAATAATTTTTAAAGACAACTAAAACAAAACAGTACAAAACATAAAAAGTTGGGTGTCAGTCCTTTTTGCTAATTATGGAATGCTGAAGTCATTATCTTTTCAATGAACTTTGCTAGTGATGAATAAACATTATGCATTGAGATTAAAAATCATAGTACTATTTTTAAGAAAATGGTGGCATAGCTATGTCACAATAAGCAATGTAAATATGAAATGAATGCCTATCAAAAAAAGATGCATAATTTCTTAGTGAGTGTGTGTGTGTGTGTGTCTGGAGTTGTTATTAAACAATAAAAATGTTTTTAATAATATACAGTTATATCAGTTGTTTTGCTTTAATAATTTAAAGTTGTTTCCATTCATTTTTATTTGGTAAAATCAGTTTAATACATCACTTTAAAAATAAGAAACTTGAAAAAATTATAAATCTTATTACTGGTATGCTGATCAAAGTTTTTGGAGTGACCTTTCATGTGTAACTGTTGAATATGCCCAACACCAATAGGTACTTATTTACCCTATACCATTGAAAATGTTCAACTCCAATAGATACTGATTTAACAGTTACTTGAACATACCTATCACCTATGACTACAGATTTATTCTGTAGATTTATTCTGAAAATGTTCAACTCCAATAGATACTGATTTAACAGTTACTTGAACATACCTATCACCTATGACTACAGATTTATTCTGTACCATTTATTCTTTTTTGTACTTCATTAACTGCTGTTATTAGTGTTTTCAATCAAAATCAGCACCAGCTTGTTTAAATCACTCTTCAAAATTTTCCTAGCAGATTAAGTATATGAGCAGTCAGAATTTCATATTAAATCTAAAGCTTTTTATATATGTTCTTTCAGAACAAAACATATCAGCATTATGCTATTTAATAGTGATTAATCATACTCCAATGTTTTTTCAGCTAAATTAGGAAGTGAGTAGCCAGAACCAGAATTTTTTTTTTTTTAACCAATGACTGGGAATGCATACTATACTTTGGTCTTCTATTGCTATTATTTCACTTGTTTGCTCCTGTTTTGTATATCTGTTATTTCACATTTGTACTATGACCTCCTATTGCTGTTAAATCACATGTTTATTTTTGTCTTCTGTTGCTATTTGAAGTCCAAGCATGCGGAAGAAAAGAAAGGTTACATGATGCAGGGAAAAAGTATTACACAAGCTATTCTTGTTGACTCAGGTATGTATAGTTCTTTCATTCTGTTAGTATTCACAAATCAATGCTTCATAGTCCACTATTGATAAAGAAAATCTAAAATAGGCTATGATTAAACGTAACACTCTGCAGTGTTCTAGCAGTATAATTTGTTGAAAATACTCGGATAAAGTTACAGAGATATGCTTATATATTAAAACAACTCTTTGTTGAGTTATTTCCCATATATTTAAAGTGCTATCTTACATATATTACTTCCTTATATGTTTAGAAGATAAAGTAGTTTCCATTCTATATGATATATTTTAATGCCTTTAAAGCAGTAAAGAATTGGTGATAAAAAATATTTTCATAGCAGTAGTACAAACAAATTATTTAATTAATTTTTAAATCTACCTAGAGTATTCTTGAATAAAATAAAGACATTTTATACGTAATTTTAATGGTTGGATATATGTGTTATGAAAATTTTCCTATTGAAAAATTATTTACATTAAGGTTGTTAAAGACATGTCGAGTTATTTTCTTTTTATAATTCCATTTTGATCTTTTATGCTTAAGCTCAGAGACGCCAAGCTGTTGAAGACATCATTGAATCTGAGCAGGAATATTGTTCACAGCTGTTGATGCTGATGAATACTTATGAACAGCCCTTGCAGGAGGGACACTACATGAGCTCCCGCCAGCTCAACATCTTGTTTCCTTCTTCTTTGAGCGATATGTGTGAGCAACACAGGCAGATGCTGCACTTGCTACAGGACAGATTACTCCACTGGTCTTCAGCTGGAGTGGTGGGGGACATCTTTGCTCGTGTTACCAACGCTAAGCAGGTGAATTTAAAAAGATGATTTCTTTATCTTAAGTTAATTAATATTTTAGTTTCCTTTCAATGCTATGTTTCTTTTCTTATATTGTCCTTCTCCATCTATAGGAAATTTAATAATTGATAGATCTGTGTTAATTCTTGTTGATCTAAAACTGTTATTGTTATTGTAATTGTTTGACTTGCAGAATTTGCTGGGGTTATACCAGGAATATGTGGAGAGTTTACCAGCATCCATTAGCTGTTTGAGGCACCATTTAACTCAGTCTCGATCCCTTAGGACATTTATAAAGGTTGGCATTCAACACATTTTTACACAGTGGATAAAATTATTTAGAAAATAATTTCTTCACATCAAATTAATTTCTTGAGATTCATTTATTTACTTCTTTTTCTTTTGGCATATTGTATAATTTGTTGAAAAATTTTTAATGTAGTCATGTCCTAACATTTTAAACATCTTGTTTTTATGTATTTGTAGGCTAAAAAGGAATTGAATCCCAATGCAGATCTGATGTCATTACTTATCTGTCCTCTCCAAAGAATACCAAAATACATGCTTCAGTTGCAGGTATGTTGCCCTCAACAAAACATCCATCACTTCCTTATCATAGTTCCAGTTGTGTGACTGCAGCGTGAGTTGTGTTGTTTTTATTTGAATTGCTCAAGTGTTTTTCCATAAACAGTTATCAACTCTTTCAAAGCTGAATATGTACATTTTTGGATTGTCGAATGGTATTATATGCATTTCAAAAACTAAACAGCTGAAGTCCAAGAAGCAATTAATATTCTTTGTTCTTGCTACATGCTTAAATCATGTTTTGTTTGTGTTTAACAATTTTATTATTTATTTGTGACAAATCTTAAATTTTTCTTAGTAATATTTTATTTTTGTTGAGGTTATTACTACATTAAAAAGCACCTTGTAAAATGTGATGGATGTTTAATATTATACTTTTCTTTCTATGATATTTATTGTTATTAAACTGAAGCTTGAATTTCAAGACAAGTTTCACCCCTAGTACACAGTCTACATTTCTGTGCTTATAAATAAAAGAGATTTTTTAATTTTAATTATAATTTTTAGATCAAGAATACTTTGTGACACTATTTTTAATTCTTGTACTGGAACATTGCAATCATACACAAATACTTAATTCAAAAGAACTAAATTTATTTTTACATTTGCCTGGATTAGTAAATCAGCAGAAATATTTATTAGTCCTCAATATGTTCTCTATAAACCTAATAATTTGACTTTAAAACATTAACAACAATGATTTTATCAGACCTTAGATAGGCCACATTCTTTTGATTTGTCAAATGTTCCA
This sequence comes from Sinotaia quadrata, assembly GCA_028829895.1. Lineage (NCBI taxonomy): Eukaryota > Metazoa > Mollusca > Gastropoda > Architaenioglossa > Viviparidae > Sinotaia > Sinotaia quadrata. The sequence continues at coordinate 30,637,647 of CM054177.1, read as the reverse complement.
CCTTTTCACCTGACCCCATTTTTCCTTTTGTTTTAATTTTGGCTTTCAAACTCCTAATTTGATTATTCATAAGGATCACTCCAAAATTACATTACCTATTTAAAAAGTATCTCCCATGATAAGGTTTAACTGCATATAAAGGAGCAAAGGCAGAAAATATATAAACTAATTTAACCTGCCTGAATTAGATTAATAACTCAGTGGTCCTCATGTTCACAAGTATTAAAAAAATGGTATGTGATATGATTTGAACCCCTCACCATTGATTATTCACATTCAAAAACTTCTGAAGCAATTTGAAAAGAGATTTCAACATTTATCATCAATAAGTCTGCAGTTACTTATGAAGTCTTTTATTTGTCAACTAGAGGTTACAAAACTAGCTACAGTGATTTTAAGTCTCTTTCAGGGAAGAAGAGAAGTAAAACTGGAGATTTGGATCTTCAAAATGATATTGTTCTAAAATCTTGCACAACAGATGATAAATTTTGGAATCTGGTTGACCAAAAAAGATTATCTGTTTTAAAAGTTGTAGTGTACAAAATAAAATCTTATTTCAATTTCACTTTTCTATGTGAAATTGTTTTCAGTAGTGAATATAATAAAATCAAAATACACATCTTCAGTCGCAGATACCCATCTTGGCCATTGACTACGAATGGGAATATTTTACTCTCCCAACTGCAAAAGACTGACTGATGAAATGCAGTGCCAAAATATCAGACTGACTTATTACTAAAAACGTGAATTAATAATAACTTTTCTATACTCAGTGCTGATAAATGCTTGTGATTAAAACTTATGCTCAACTTTTTCATATTTGCTTGTTTATTGAAATCCAGATACAAGCAACAATAAAACTTGTGTTCAACTTTATTCATATTAGATTTGTATGTTTGTTTATTAAAATGCATATGCAAGTAGCAATAGAAAGAAACAGGCAATCTATGTTAAAGTAAGAATAATAAAGATATTTTAATCAGTAGTTCAACAATACTATACTTTAAAGAAAGAAATAAGATGAAAACTGTTTGTGATATTTATTTATAAAAACTACTTAATTTATCTTCCATAGATAAAAGAAAAAGATAGATTAAAAGAAAAAGAGCAAATTCACATAGTAAAAGTGAAAATGTGATGACTGAATAATTTAATGAAAACCTTTTATGTGTAAAATTATCTTTTATGTCATAGATTCTATATTATGTTTTACTACAAAAGATGTTTGCATATTATTTAATGTCCAATACAAAATAAGCTTTGAAAAATTGTTAGCACCTGCCCTACTGTTGTGAAAATTTGAATGTACTTTTGGCTGCAAGAAGGTTGGGGACCACTACTCTTAACTTGGTCCTGCATGATAGAGGGACTATTTTCCATGATGGCGAAGGGGAGATAATAACTGACTGGTTGCCTGATTGCCTTGTGTTATAAATTTGAGTAATAAATAAAACATTGACTAGCATGACTAACTAATATTAAATAATAATTATCATTGGCAAAGTAATATTATTTACTTAATGAATGAAAAATGTATTTTCTAAAGAATTTTTTTTTGGTCATCTAGTATGGGTGTCACAATCATTTTGCAATCCACATGGGCTGTAGGTTGCCACCCACTAGTCTAGATCAGTTAGTCTCAATCAAAGCATTGTAAATAGCATTAAATAATTTCTGTTGGCCATGTCCTTTTCATCATGGTTTTTTCTATGCATTGAGCTCATATCAGAACCAGACTTTTATGTAAGCAAGCTTAAAGATTTGTCAGCATGGGGCAGTCAGATTTTGTGTGTTCTTACCTGAATTGGGGCTGCAAGACACTCATGGAGATTGGTTGGAGCTCATCTGATCAATTGAGGGTAAATGGCATGACAAATGAGACAAGAGGTATGTGCCTCCAAAACAGTAAGCTCAATGACCTCTGCTTCCTGCATCTGTGTTTTCCAATTTGAATAGGAAATTATCATGATATAATGGCATCTAAGTTTACATTCTCAACAAAGGAAGATGGCATTTTTTGGTTAGGGAAGAGGGGTGGTATCCTAAGGTAGTGACCATTTCATATAAGGGTAAGAAAAAAACATTATTATTGCCATCATGGTGGAAATTTCTTAGGCCAATTTTCCTTAACCCTTGGGACTTAAACTGTCTTTGGATGTGCACACAAAGGCAGCAAGAGAAAACACCCATTTCCTGAAATATAATAATAAATTATTTAACATTATAATATTTATTTATCCATACCTCTGTTTGGATTATTGAAGCAAGTACTGCGTTACACTCACAAGGACCATCCTGATCACTTCAGACTGCAAACATCTCTCTCCAAGCTGCAGGATTTTGTGGAACGGTTTAACCATGACATTTCTCACACTGCACAGGCCATTTCACTTGATGGACAGTAAGTATGGCAATGAATATCTTCAGAATTATCACTTTCCATTGTAACAAAAAGATTTGTGTCAGGTATGAAAATATAGTCTATAGTTTTCTTAATAACAGTTTATTTTGGGCTTTTTTTAGTACATACTTTGTTTTGTTTTCTTATTTTAGTTTGATAAACATAAATTTTCAAATACTCATAATACTATTATAAAGTTGAATCTTTCATTTATTTTATTTTCTCTAAAATTACCAATTACACAATGAGCATAAGTTATATTTGACTTTTTATTTGACCACCTTATAAAGTAGACAGTTTGAAAACTTTTGCTGTGTAGAGATCTTCTGTATAAGTTTGAAACCTTTTGCTGTACAGGGATCATCTATAAAATATCCAGTTTGAAAACTTTTGCTGTGTAGAGATCTTCTGTATAATATAAGTGTGAAACCTTTTGCTGTATAGGGATCGTCTATAAAATATCCAGTTTGAAACCTTTTGCTGTGTAGAGATCCTGTATAAAATACTAGTTTGAAACCTTTTACTGTGTAGAGATCCTGTATAAAATACTAGTTTGAAACATTTTGATATGTAGGGATCCTGTATAAAATACTAGTTTGAAACATTTTGATATGTAGGGATCCTGTATAAAATACTAGTTTGAAACATTTTACTATGTAGGGATCCTGTATAAAATACTAGTTTGAAACATTTTGATATGTAGGGATCCTGTATAAAATACTAGTTTGAAACATTTTACTATGTAGGGATCCTGTATAAGATACTAGTTTGAAACATTTTGCTTTGTATAGAGCACAGGGATCTTCCGTGCAGTCCAGTGTGAGTGGCAGTAGTTGTGAAGTGGGGCTTGTTACAGGCAGCAGCACTGTAGACAGTGGTGTCCACTCAACTGGGGAAGACACAGTATCTGGAATAGGCCAGCATAACATCCACGCTAGTTCAAAGTAAGATTATAAATTGTTGATGTTTTTTCTTAATTTTTTTTATATTTTAGTTTCTTTCAATTAAATATTTCAAGATGTTTTAATATATTTATTTTGATAAAGTAAGTTTAAGTAAGTTTTTCCTTAATAGTTGTAAAAATTGCAGAATGATAGCATCAGCTGTCAGTCATCCATTGCTATGCTGTTGTCCAGAGTTACATTCAAAACAAAAGTCCTCATAATTCTAGTGGGAGATAATTCAAGTCAGGAGGAGACCTCTAAACAACAATGCAGTCTCCTAATAAAGCACAGAGCAATATCCATTAATCATATAGCAATATCCTGCTAGCATGGAGCAATCTTGCTGCATAGAGCAATATCCTACTGGCTTGAAACAGTATCCTTTAATCATTTAATAATATCCTGCTAGCATGGAACATTACCATTACATGTAATCATAAAGCAATATCCTGCTAACATGGAACATTACCATTACATGTAATCATAAAGCAATATCCTGCTAACATGGAACATTACCATTACATGTAATCATAAAGCAATATCCTGCTAACATGGAACATTACCATTACATGTAATCATAAAGCAATATCCTGCTAACATGGAACAGTACCATTACATGTAACCATAAAGCAATATCCTGCTAACATGAAACAGTACCCTGTTAGAATAGAACATTAAACTTCTAGCATGGAGCAGCATCTTTTAATCATAAGAACTGATAAACACCAGATGTGAATTTTAAGACAAGAGTTAGGTGGCCAAACTTGCTGACAATGATATATATTTGAAAATAAAATGTCACTTGTCCTGTTCATATGGAAAGGGCAGTGCACTCTAGCACTGAACTGTAAGCAGAGAATACTGTAGTAAAGAGACTACTTCAGGAGATCCTTTTAGCTAAGTCTATCTGGTCTTTTTAGCTAAAATTAAACATAAGGTAATCTGGTCCTTTTAGCTAAGTCTATCTGGTCTTTTTATTTAAAATTTTCACTAGATAATCTGGTCCTTTTAGCTCAAGTCTATCTGGTCTTTTTAGCTAAAATTAGGCACAAGACATCTGGTCCTTTTAGCTCAAGTCTATCTGATGTTTTTAGCTAAAATTTCACAAAATATCTGGCCCTTTTAGCCGAAGTTCTTAACATTAGACACAAGATAATCTGGTCCTTTTAGCACAAAACTAATAAACAGTTTTTCCTCTTGAAGATTAAAAAAAGTCACCTTTATACATGCTTTAGGACAGAACAAACTAATTTAACAAACTAGCTTTCCATCCCCATTATGGTTTTAGTAATAGACTTTTATAGTAAGGATCACATTAGGTATTAGTCATTATACTAACCAAATGCAAAAATATCCATCTTAAGCTTATTTCTGCTAATTATTGAATATTTACAAATCAGATCCAAATGAAGATCATGCTCCAAGTAAAGTTATTCTTGCCAGAATACAAATTATAGTGACCTTGATAACCTGGAACTTAAGATTTGCGATCACCTGTATATAATTGATTTAATAATCTATTATGTTTTCATAATTTTGAAACTTATAATGAATCTTACCTTTAATAAAGTTTATTTATCTAAGTATTATATTCAAGGTTTAAGAAACACTGCTATTCTAGACTTTGTTTAGAAAGTTTTCTATTTAAGAGATTAAATATTCACATATTTTTATGGTAATGATGCACATCTGTTTTGAATTTCCTGCTTTCAGCATGTACCTTCCAAAATGGCTTGAGCAGAGCTCAGGGTACCTCTATGATGATATAGGACATGTCCATCTTGAACCTTTCCACCACTCAACTCGTTTAGCTTCTCATAGTCAACCAGATCTCTCCTATTCAGGCTATCCTGCTCATTCATCATTTGACACCTACACAGGCTATCCTTTTCATTCTTCATTTGATCCACAAGCAACTATTCCACAGATTCGTAGCCAGTCCACTCTCCCACCTACTGCTGAATATAGTGCTCGACAACGGAGATACAAAATTAGAAAGCGTATTGAAGGACAAGGGTATTCTCCAGCCCCTTTCTCCAGCAACTGTAGTGTGCTTGACAGTAACAGACAGTGTCAGTCGCAGTACCCTCATTTGAGACCAACTTCTGCAATAGATTTTGCTTCCCAAAAAGAAATCTTGCAGAGACAAGGTAGAGACCAAATGACTGTTCGGCCACGTTCTGTTTTGGCTCGCTATCCAGGACATACTCGAGTGGTCCATGTATACAGTCGGAAACAAAGTAAGGTAGATGACATATTAGACACCACACCAAACAATTTGGGACCGTCGAACGCATCTTCAAATACACCTCTTCATCGCCGACATGTAAAAGCATCACTCCATCCCCAAGTTGTGCTGAATGAATGCTGGGATCCGTTGGGAGGTGGGGATAGAGAGAGAGGGGAGCATGCTCCAATGCATTATGATGTTGATGATGAAGATGACACAAAAGCCACTGGTGATAGTCACTTACAGTATGCATGTGTTTCTCCTAAAAAAGACAATTCTTGGCTGTCACAGGACAATGAAACAGATAATTCAGATTTGACCCATGAGAACTTGGCTGAAGTTCAGAATGGGCCAGCCATCATAAAGGACAGTCATGACACCACACTTAGTCCATATTCTTGCCCACAATCCACTACTACTCAGCTTCATTCTAAGGGACTGAAGGAAGAAGGTAGTCTAAATGATTCAGTGGATAAGATATGCCTGGCAAAAGATATTAGCTGTGATAGTGAGACACGACCGACATTGAACATGCCTGAGCTGAAGCTAGACCTGGATTGCATTCATGACAATGACAGTAATGGATACAGCTCCCATCACAAGACTTCTTTACACACTTCTAAGTTCATGCCATATCCTGCCCTGAAAGAGTTGGTTACCAAGCCAGAGGATAATCTTAACCAGCCCCCAATCAATAAAAATACAAACAATCCTGAGACTCCATCAAGACTAGCTGAATCATTTCAGGAAAGACAGGTGCTAGAGTCTGCTAAACCACCATCATCAGAAAAAGTGAACAAAATAAAATCATTTTCTCCAGTAATTAAGGAAGGTCTCCTGACAGTGAATGATTCCAGTGGTCAAGTTGTTCAAAGACGCATAGGCAATTTTCAAAGGCAGCAAAATGCTGCACCTTCCAGATTTGTGAAGACAGTAGACAGGATACCTTTGCCTCAGACTAAAGCCCCTGCTGAATGTATTAGTTCTTCAGATGTGGCTGACTCTCTATACAAGGTGAAAGCTGCAGAAGTCAGCAAGAAGCCAAATAAAGGTAGCAACCACATGGTAGAAAACTTTAACCATTCCATTGAGGATATGCCATTGTCTGCTTCGAAGAAGAAACCATTCAGGACATCTCTGAAAAATCTGTTTAACAAGAAAAAGTAAGTACTTGATAGATATGCTGCTTTTGGTGATAACAGATTATTAATTAAGTGGAAAGTGAATCATTGTACAAGAGACTTTACGTTCCCCTCACCACAACTCCCCCCCTTAATAGTGCAAGTTGTTGTTAAAATGCATTTTTGCAGAACTGTTGGCCATATAACAAAACGGGATGTACATGTGATTAAGAATGAAATCTACTATCCAAACTTAATTATACTCTGAATGAATAATTCAAGCACACATTTTAATGCACCATCAGAAAAAGGAACCATTAACCATCAAATTATACTGTATACCCCAGTACACATATTGTGCATGCATACTATCACTTTCCGTGCACACATGTGACATCCACCATGAAATGAGTTGCAGGTCAGTTTTTGGACATTCTTAGATATTTATATCAGTAGAAACTAGAAGACAACTGCTTTTTAATAGTACAAGTTGTAAGAAAATCACATATTAGTTATTGAGCAATGGTCAAGATAAGATGGGTACCCTGCAGTTCTTCATGTTTTGAGAAAGATCAAAACAGTTGACCACAATCATATACTAATTTTCCTTAGCACCTACATTCATAGAAAATGGTACAAAAAGACAGTATAACACAAGAAAATACATTCTAAAGTTTTACTGCTGTAATCATTGTTTGTTTTGGAATTTTAAAGTGTTATAGGGAAAAATGCACACTTTGATAAACAACATGAGTGGTGCACGTATTAGCGATAGAAGCACAATACAAATGATCAAATTTGCACTGTAGCAGTAAAACAATGACAGAAAAGAATGAATAAATAAAATTGACAATTAGCTTGATTTTTGTGGTATTTTTAAAATCTAAATCAATGTGTCCACTATAATCAATTGTCAAGAGAGTCCTGGCTAGCATTATATCCTCCAGCGTAGACTTTCATTGGATATTCCATGACTAGTCTTGCCATTCACTGAATCGTCAAAGGTAAACCTGCACTACTAGCATGTTGTCATAGTCTTCACTTATTTTCTGAGTTATCATTGGACAGTTAAAGTCATCCAGTTAAATGCACACAAATCTAAACATAGAGTTTCACATATTACAACTGATTTATAATTATATACTCTTTAGAGCAAAGGAAAAAAATAGTTTTAAAAATGTAGGGCATTTGGTCTCTTTCATGAGAAATAAAACATGTTTTTTCCAAACTACTTTATTTTAGTATTTAAAGGTTGAACACAATTCCTTAGGTGTTAAACTTTCCAGATCAAGTGAAAATTCACACTTGACCTTGTCACCCCTCTGACCTTTTTTAGATGATGATGGGAATTGAGGTCAGGTGCAAAGCAACTCATTTCATGGTGGCAAATTATGTTCTGCCTGAATAGCTCAAGTTCACATTCAATCACTGCATGCTCTTTCCATAACAAGTTATATTCTGTTGGAATAGCTCAAGTTGTCATGTTACTGCATGATATCACTTTGCATACACATCTGTTAGAATACCTCAAGTTCATAGTACTGCATGATATCACCTTCCATTCATTGATACAACAAAATTAATTTTTATTTCAGTTTTCCTTATTGTTTGTCATTATGTTTGTTACTTATTCACTTATTTGGATGCACACACACACACACACACACACACACACACACACACACACACACACACACACACACACACTGCAGTAAAGTTTGCCATTAAAAACTCTTATAAACAAAGCAATTACATTTGCTGCATAGGTATAGCCAATATTTGGGACAAACCTACAACAATGACAAATGATATGGTTATGAAACAGAATTTTAAAAATGATTCCTTAGCAAAAAAAGGTGTTTTTCAGACATTTTTTAAAATTCTCATTGAAATTATGTACAAATGAAAACCACTACAATGAAAATCTTATTTTAATGAAATATAAACTTATGTATTTAAGTTTATATTTCATTAAAATAAGATTTTCATTGTAGTGGTTTTCATGGAATCAGCATGCATATCATTAAAAAAATCAACTTTGTCTATATTTGTTTTATTTATTTACTGTAAACTACAATTTTATATTGAAATGTTCTAAGTGTTCAGATTTCTTGGCATGTTATGTTTCAATGAAAATATTGGATTTGACTTGATTTGTGGAGGATGTTTTTAAAAAAAGTACCCTTCTGCATTGTTGAAATCTGCATGACATGAAGAGTGGAATATAATTATTATTTGTTAAGCGTCCATTTTCTTGGTTTTGTGCATAATTGTCAGTCTACACTGAGAAACATAGTGAACTGAAAATGAAATGCTATCTTACATTTAAGTCAAGACAGCCATCTTAACAACAGCTCAAATATATTTTTCTGTGATACCAGACTGTGTATTGATCCTCATTTTCACACTTTTTAGGTGTGGTTAATTTGTCCTATTAAATTTTATATTTTAAAATTATTTTTTATCAACTCTGTAAAATATATTATATAGTTATTATTAAATTGGCTCAAATGATATTAAAACTTTATTGAGAGTGCAATAGTAACAGTATCAGATAACACTTGTAGTATTTTCACAGAAAATGGAAGGAAAACTTAAAAAAAAAAATTAATCATATACTGATATAGGGAGAAATACTAATTTTCTCTATATAGGCATAAATTCACTTGTACTCTTAAATATTTCTGGTTTATTATAAGTATTAACTACTATTAATGTATTATGTTTTGGTCTGAGTTTTAATAGATAAAACGTCAGACTGCTAAAAGAATTATAATTTTTGTATTTATCTGAATGTTCCTTTTTTTTATATTCAAGTTTTTTGTTCTTAGCAAAATTGATTATGGATGTGAGTGGATATGCTGGAATAAAAGTGCAGTTTTATGTGTATTAAACAGATAACAACTAATTGAAATTTCCTTCTTGAAGTTGAACTATGACCTCTAGATAAATGAACAGTATGTATCTGCACATTATTACTTTCCATTCTTTTTTGTTTTTAATATACACATCTGTTAATCTGCATATGACTGTAACTAAATATTATAGTTCTGCTTACTACTATTACATTTAGTACTTTCTGATATGACTAGAAATAAATTATACATATTTAAATATTTTTAAGTTTGAATTTCTTCTATTTCTTTTTCTCCTCTGTTTTGAATTTAATAGTTTAGTATTTCAGTTTAGATTCCACAATTGCAATTGTATTTACACTTTTCTCAGTCTTTCTTTCATTTTTAGTCAGTTCATAACTTATTAACTACTTTCATTTTGAATTCTAGTTTACTCATTATATCTTTGTGTTTACATTTATTTCTATATTGTTTTAAACATACAGTATACTGCCATTTAAAATATAATTTATATTGTCCTTAACTAAAAGGTAGGTTTCATTGACTGATTGAGCAAATAGGAGTTACTAAATATATGAAATAATAATAAGGCTTTATAAAATTATGTGAATGATAATATGCTTTTAAAACGTATAGTTCTTACAATCTTAGTGTAACAAGATTTATGTAATAAATGCAGTGCCTTATTCTTCTTATCCCTTATGCTTACAATCTGCTAGATTATTTAGGATGAGTTCATTCCATCCAGACTGCTTTCTTACATTGGTTAGAATTTGAAGAAAATTTGCCAGTGTTATTGTGGCAAATTGTAAAACATTTACTTTTGACATAATGTTCAAGTTGGTTTAAAATATAATTGTATGCATTTGTTCTACCACAGGCATATCGAGTCGGATGTTTAGCCTCATAACCCTGCATGACGATGTTGTTAGGTAAATTATAGCATTTAATTGTTATCTTCCGTTGATGTTAAGGATTTAAGATTCTTTGTCTTAATCAGTATAAAAATGTGGCAATTCCGTGGTGCTTTATTCTAACTGCTTTACATATATATATATATACTAATGAAACATATCTATGTCTGTATTATTGTTGCATGGTGGCATTTCTGCAATTTCTTCTTCTAGATTTTAAAATGCACTTTGTTATCTGAGATTTAATAGTTGGAGTATATCTTGAGAATTTATCATTTTTATTAGAGAGAGAACAAAAACCTCACTTACGTATATGTTTCTGTATTTATACAATAGTTATAATTAAAAGAACACTTGACATTATAGTGTATATCATTTCATGAATTGCTGATGAGATTGGAATAAATATATAATTATAAACATGTAAGTTATGTTTCATCTATTCATTTCAATTTGTCATCTTTGTTGGGTGCACATTTCCTTTCTTAGAGTATGTATGTTTGTTATAATTCAAGAAAAATCCATAAGTACATTTAATTTAAAACATATGTAGTTTATATTTTTTTACAAGATAGTATTTGTTTAACTTAAATCAATAAATGACAGGGTATTTTGACATGTTGGTTAAATATTTCACCCACCTGTTAAATTCTTTCAAGAACTGTAGCATTAGTTTCCACAAAACAAGAACACTGTTTGACACCAGTGCCACCTAGTTAATGGTTATTATTATTATTATTATTATTGTTATTTATTAATTAATCATCCATAACTAATTACAAGTGATGAAAATCTTAAATTATGTTATTAATAATTCTCCAGCAGACACCACTCATCTCTTATGCTTGGCAGATATGCGGGCCCTGTAAACATTTTCTCTTCCACAATATTAAAAACAAGCTTTTACCGTCACACAATATTTCCTTAGGTGGAAATCTTCTAACCAAAGGAGAAAACAAATCCGTTGTTAATCTTTATTTAGCCAGCCCTCATCCATCCACTTTCTTCTCCAACATAAGATCATCAATATGTGTAAGAAGGTCAAAAATTTAACAATAAATTTATTAAATCAACAACCAAATATACATATAACAAATACAATGACAAAGATTACTTGCCATCAATATTTCCACGAAACCACGTTAAAAACATTTTAATACCTATACTGTATTATATCGTAAAATACAATTCAACAATTTAGTGTCAATACAAATCACAGGATAGTTCTTATCTGAGACAGAAATGGAGTTATTAGAGACAAGAGATAATAGTTTCTATGTATCCTTGTTTAAGCGAATTTGCAGTAGTCTTTTCGTGTGCTTTTCCTAACAAAGTCACAGTTTATTGTCCATGTTATTACTATCAATTTCACATGTTTCCCTTCTCACATTGTAGGACACTGATTAGCTCTCATTATTCTCTATTAGTATTACATTGAAGTCTCAACTTACAATTTCCTGCAACAATATTTATTAGTCCAATACAGGTACACAGCATAACAAATACATTATACATTATACAACATATCAATTTTATGAGTGCATTCACTAGAAACAATGTCAAGTGTTTAGCATCTTAATACAAAAGTTTGTAGAAATAATAGTCTACTCACATAATACATCTCTACATAAAACACAAGTATAACTATAACATATTAATAGCAAATTGCATGAAATATTTTTAAGTCCATTCTCTCTCTCTCTCTCTCAGTTAACTCACCATTAAATTGATTAAGCTAATGGTCTCCTTTCATGACTGGACTTCTTGCCTCACCAAATTCAAGTGATTAGACAATAGAATTCTCTATAGCAGTTAAACTTTTGATCTCAGCCCTTTGGCTGATCTTGTTCTCATAAATCTTAACCATTGGATAATAAAAAGTACTCATCCAGTTGGAACTGGTTTGGATTGTATTAGCAATTTCTAGCATATTCTCAACTCGAGCTGTTTACTCCAACTCTGACACATACAAAAATACCATCATAAGGAGTGCCCAGTATCAGGTTACTTTGACAATTTAACAATTTATATAACCGTGAAGTCTAGAAATAGGGATAGGCAAATTTTACCCTGCCACAAACTGCTTAATGGTTTCTTAGTTTTGATTTTGATATTTTAAACAATGGTGACATGGTGACAGAAATATCTTTTCTTGATGCTTTCTTATCACTAAACCACTTTTCACTTTTCCTTCATATTTCTATATTGAACCTAGTATATATGCATTCTTAATTAATATTGAAGCCTGAAATTGTTTTTATGTGTTGGGTTCCAAGTAAATTGCAATGTGGTGAATCCACTCTCCATTCAAACTGTACTTTTACAATCTCCAACTAATGCTTAGAATAGGTAACTGTTTATGAAATCTACAATTTGTATTATTTAACTTTATCATAACTTAAAGTTGTCCTTATTTTGTATTTACTTAAATTGCAATTAGATCAGATTGTCAAAGAATGTAAAAGGGTAATCCTCAAATAACTTTGTTGGCACATATTATAATAAGATTTATTGCTAGGTTACGTCTTTATATGAATATAATACTCAAGGACTATTTCATAATGCTGTCTCAACCCACCCATCCATCAGCACAAATGCATACACACTCTCGTACAAATGTTACTTTTACTAGATATTTTAACAGGCGAATTAGAGTTTGGTATAATAGGTAAAAAATAAAATTACTACATCAGAATCAAGTAACAACATGTTATTTCATATTTTTATTATTGTCAAAGCTCAAATTAGTTTATTTTGCTTTATAGGACAGATATTAATATCATTAACTTGACACTTTAATGCTTGGCAATCTGATTATTCAGAGACTAGCTTCTTACTTTTGTGCCAGCACTTCTTGAGAAAGCTTATTTTCATTGAACATAAATAGTGATGTATACAATATGGATATTATCAATAACTTGACACTTTAATGCTTGGCAGTCTGTAATCTCCTAGAGACCAGCATCTTATTTTTCTGCCAACAGTTCTCAGGAAAGTGTTTTATCATTAAACATCTATAGATAGAGATGTATATTCAGTATTAGTTCCACTAATTAATTTTTTTTCATGTACTTACCACACAATAAAATCTTCATTTAAATATAATAAGGCTTGATACATTTGATTGTATATAGAGATTTTAATTACTTATTTAAGTTATTACAGTTATAGTGATTCTTGTAATGTTGATAATGTTATTATTAGTGATTTTAATAGTATTAAAGTGGTATTTATCCGTATGAAATTTATTCTTTATTTTATTTAATCATTATATAATACTTCAGTATTAATATTACCAGACTACATATATTACTGTTAGTAATATGTTATATTGTCAGTGAAACTCATTAGAAATAAATTTAACATTTGTATTTTTGTCATGTCAAAGGATTTATTTATAGTAGTAATAAGATAATCGTTTAGGATAAATTAGTCTTTCGTATGTATTTTACATTTGTGCTGCTATAAACAGTAATTACAGATATCCTTTGTGTTCCAACAAGTTAATATTTAACTGTGATATCTACATTTGCTGTTTAGGAAATGGTATTACTATTTATAAATGTCAAAATTATTTACTTTTGAAAGAGTCACTATTTTTTCTTTTTCTTTATTAATATAATCAAATGTAGTAAAAGCTTTCATGATTAGAGAAAATAGCATAGTATATAGTAATAGTAATAAGTTGGGAATTGCATTTTTCTAAGATTTATTATCAATACTAGAAATATTGCAAGAATAATTCTTTAAAATTTCTGTTGTTCTTGAAAAATACCATTATTTTTAAATAAAAGATTTATATGATATTAATTGCTGTTTTATGAAAAATATTTTCATTCTAACAAATTTAAGGATAGTTATGAACATTATCATTTTGATCATTTCAAGATATTAAAAAAATATTTTCATGCTTGTCCATTCCAAGACATTTATAAACATTTTTATGCCAAAACATTTTCATGTCAGTCCATTTCAAGACCATTATAAGCACTTTCATTCTGGCCAATTTCAGGACATTTGCAAACATTTCATATCAGTAAATATCTAGACATTTAAAAGCACTTTCATTCTGGCCAATTTCAGGACATTTGCAAGCATTTTGTGTCAGTTCATATCTAGACATGTATAAGCACTTTTCATACTAGCAGATTTCAAGACTTAAGCAAACATTCTATATGCGGTGGATTGAAAGTTTATGTGTGATGTACATATTTTATACAACTACCAGTATATATTTATATTTTTGCAATCAGTTGTTCTGTAAACTAGTCAATTCTGATTTTTCTTATTGTTTCATTCACTTTCATTTTATTAAATTTACAAATGCATATACTAGAATTATAATTATGGTTGTTTATGTTTATTCATGATTTAAACAATCCATCCAAACAGTTTAACAGCTTCATTTAAATGATTTTTTTATAGTGTAGGTCTTATGATATGATGAACTTCGTTATTCACGCATATAAAATAATAATTAATTTAACATCTTTATCATCTAAAAAATTGCTTTTTTTAAAGAAGGAAAATACTCTGCATTAAATTTTGGAATTAATTAAAATCAAATTACCCATTAGTAAAAGTTTGCCTTTTTGTTTTATATATATATCTGTATACTTGATTAAGTCAATTCAAGTTGATATTCTTTATATTTTTCAGATTATAGTAAATATAGATATAGAAGCAATATAATGTAGCAGAAGTCCTGAAGACATATTTTCTCTTACATAAGAATTTTAAAATGTTTTAATAAATTAGAATATATATATATACAGTATAGAATTTTGATTTTTTTTCTTTTAGTGCTTAATGATTGTATGTTGTTTGAAGGTTCATTTTAAAATATATATACTGTATTCTAAACATATGTATAAAATAATGCAACATGTTATTATTTTTTTCTTCTTTTTTTGCTGCAACACATATTTACAACTAGTAAATATATACTACTCATTGTTGCCTTGAGAATAAAACTGTTTTCATCTTTTGCTTGTTTTTGGAGTTATGTTTTTCTTGCTCTTCTTTTGCATGGCTGTGATTGTTATATAGCAAATTAGATCCTTGAAAACTATCATGTAGTGTGTTTTGTGGCTTTGCATGAGTGTTTCATGAGTCTGCATGAACTTGAATGTTAAATGTTACTAACATATGAATGATAATTCTGCTTGTAGATTTAATTTACTAAATCTATATTCAAAGTGCATGATACATTGCATTGCATTGCACTTTTATATTTTTCACAACTGTGAAAGACCAAAATACAAATATGGCTAAAATGGATGCATGAAAGATTGCTTGCTATTAATATGTACAGGTTATTGATGCTGAAGGCAGAAAAGGTAAAGAATATAAGTAGTTGGACTGCTTAGAGTACTTTTGTTAAAAATATTCTTCTTCAGCTGTGAGCATTGGTGATGGAAAACAATACCATTCTAATGTAAGTGCTAATTGTTTATGACAAAAGAAATTATCAGTGTTTCTCATGGATGACTGTCCAGGTTTTCCTTGTAAGGATCATGCAGTACTAGTAATTCACGTGACTGTGGGAATTGACTGGTGAATCACCCAATGTTCACATGAGAAACTTTCCAAGGCTTTCTTTTCAAGGACTATACAGTAATAGAATTCACTTGTATGCAGTGTTTTTAAAAGAAATTTAAAGGCATGTGTCAAAATTGTTGGTTCTCATATCCTGTTTTTTTTAAAATGAATGTACAGAAACCAGTATCACTAAAAAACAAGCGTTGGATATCTGTACCACTACCAGGACATAATGTTACAAAAAAACCTCTTTGTAACAAATGTGGATTTATTTGCCCATGCCACATAAATCAGTGTTCCTATACTTGTCTTTCAAGGTTTTCAAGTACTATATAACACTAAAATTTAATTCCTTTTGATTATTTCATGTTGTTGTTTTTAATTCCATTGCAGAGTTCATGAAAAGTGGTTACCCTAGGATATAGTTGAAAATCAAAAATAAAATTATGAAAGCATTCTGCTTAAAAGATGCTTGCTTTACTCACTGCTTGATATTGACCTGTGTTGGGTGTTAGTAAATTCTCAGGATGAATTCAAATTCCTGATGGATGACATCTTGCATAACTTTTATTTTAAATGATGCCTATTTTGTTTGCTGCTTGATATGCTGCTGTATGGGGATATGTTTATCTGCGTTAGATGTTAGGAAATTCTCACAATCTTGCAAGTCCTCACGGTCCTTGATGGGTGAAATCTTGTATACATTCTGTTTTAAATGATGCATATTTTGTTTGTTGCTTGATATGCATGCTGTGTAGTGATATTCATCTGTGTTAGATATTGAAAATCATAAGAATCTTTCAAGGGTGAAATCTTGCATACATTATGTTTTAAAGTATGCCTACCTTTGCTGCATGATATAACTGCTGGTGAAATAGTTGGAAAAGCTCATAGTCATTTTTCAAGGGAAAAACACCATCAGTTTTCTTGTGCTTGTTGCTTGATATGCCTACAGCACTCTAGTATTAGCAATAACTGATTTTTTGCAGCCCAGTTCATTGAGAAATAAGGAAGAATTAAAGTCTTAGGGTTTTAATTAAACAACAGAATGAGTGAATGCATGCATATGTGAGTGCATGAGTACATATGTTATAATGGCTTAAAGCAACTTAAAAAATCTGTTAATTTTATGATTGAAAATTAAAGTAGAGCATATTTGTTTTATTGAAATGTTCATATAAGAGATGCAAGAAAGAACATGGAAATAGCTTATTAAATTGCAATACATTATATTTACTTGTGTAATTCACAAGTGAACATACAGATAAGTTATGACTGATGTAATTCACAAGTGAACATACAAATAAGTTATGATTGGTGTAATTCACAAGCGAACATACAGATAAGTTACAGACTGATTAAATTAACAAATAAACATTGAGGTAACTTTTAAAATTCCAAATCTATCAGACTGATTTTTTATAAATGAACAAAGAAATGAGTTATAAACTGTTTAATCCACAAATAAATTAGTGATAATTTTTAGAAATACATCTGGCTGATATAATGCATTAATGAGTAAAGATATAAGTTACAGACATATCTAATGAACATGGTTAAGTTACTGACTGATGCACTTCATAAATGAACATAAAGATAACTGATTAAGTCACTTAAAGTTACCAACACTTCAAATTGACATAATTTTGTTAAGTAGCAAACAAAGGCAAAAATTGCTAAGTTTTATTAAAATAAAAATTCAAAAAATAGATTGTATTTATTTTTAATACAATAAACTTTGTACAATTTATTATTCCTAAGTTTATTCATTTAAAACTATCTGATCATGTGACATTCAGTGTAAATAGAAGAATGCTTTTAGTCAAAAAAGCACACAGGCTTTTTCAAGTTTATAATTAATTTGCTATGTCTGCATTGAAATGTTTATTAATAAAATCAGTTATTTTTTTATAAAGATGCAACTGGTATGAAATAAAGAGAAATCACACCCAAGTGCAATATTTATAGTTACATATGTTCCTCTGTAGTAAAGCTTGGTTTATCGAAATTTCATTCAGTAGGTATAAACATTTTAATGAAATACAGAAAACAGCATTCTGTATTAGAAGTACATTGTGTATATCTGGCTTATAGAAGCCTACTGTATCCATTCAAAGGGTAAATCACACCTCCAAAATTTCAGCTTTCTAGGTATCTCCTAGGGATCCTATTTCTAGCCAAATGTATCTAGTGCAAATCATTTTGTAGGTTGGGTGAAGCTCACCTCCATGCAAGCTTTCAGCTTCTTAGCTATCTCAGTGTAGCCATGAAGAGAACACATAAATACAAGCTGTCATTCAACTTTATTTATTTGATTAAAGTTCACCTGAGCATGAACAAAGCATGCAAAGTGCATCTGAATATGTGTAGATGTTAAACAAACTACACAAAATGCATTATTCATGAATATATTTTGTTAAATGAAATACTGGAAATTCATATCTGAACTTTGTTACACAAAATATGCAATGTGGTTGTACACACTATTACACAAAATATACACAGTACATCTGTGTATATCTACATGTTGCTGAACAAAATTTACAAAGTGTTCCTATATATGTTTACACATTGCTGAACAAAATATGCAAAGTCTCCTGTACATGTTTACATGTTGAACAGATTGTACAGAGTGTTTCTGTACATGATTACACCTTTTTCAACACACTACACAGAGTGCTTCTGTACATGATTACACCTTTTTCAACACACTACACAGAGTGCTTCTGTACATGATTACACCTTTTTCAACACACTACACAGAGTGCTTCTGTACATGATCACTTGGTCTTGAATAAAGCACGTTTTCCCATTGTTAAAGCAAAACATGAAGTGCAAATAGATTATTCAATTGTTTCATATATCAAATAATGTGATTACTTATTTCAGTTCTACAGCTGTTTTCTTTAGAATAACCTTTTTGTAATTGCTTATTGCATATTAAAATATACAGGGAGGTTAAGAAAATTCTAAGTGACACATTTTATTTTTAAAACTGACACAAACTATATTTTACTATGCATTTGCTTCTAAAACTAAAAGAGATTTTAAAAAATCTTACCATTATCTCTTTTTTGACTGCTGGCTTTTTATAAGAATTAAAATTAGTGGAGGATGATCTGCCACTTATCATTTTAACTGGGTAGTACTAGTAGGTATGCAATTATTCTACAGGAAGAAAGTGATACTACTAGAGAAGTGCTGTTTTAATGCTCTCTTCGGTAGATGCCTAGTCCTCGCCCCTCTGATCTGCCTCAGTTTAATATATTTAATTTCCAACACTCATAATCTCACTTGCAGAGATGGAAAATGATACATACCCAAAGATTAATAAAAAATTGATTAATAATAAATTACATATGGTAGCTAAAATATTTCCTGCTCTGATGTCTTCAGAGGATCTGTCATCCTGGATGATCTTGAGCGCGAGTACACCAAGGAACTGGTGAGAATGAGTCTGGCTCAGAATGGACACTCTTTCTTTGGACTTGCAACTGCCTCCTCCAACACTACCTCCAACCTCAATACCAATACCAAAAGTTCAACCTTCTCCCCTTCAAATGACACTTGTGTCACCACCACCCATGACAGCACCAACGACAGAAATAATGATTTATTTAACCTAGATCCCTCTCATCAGGATGGTCCAGAGAACTTCACCAGCAATATCCAGAACAAGGAATGCAATGAAGTCACTAGCAACACAGACAGCATAAATAACAATATTGTACACTGTACAGACAGTCAGGGACGTGGACTTTTTGCTAATCTTCGACGTTCACCATTGTTTTTTATTAATGGTTGGAAAGACAAGTAACTATCCTGTTAAATATTGGTTACTGGATCTCATAAAGAGCAAGGGGTTATTCATATTTGTAACTGAAATCATGCCATGATGCATGTACAGTGAATAAGTTTTACTCAATTCTAAGATTTATTTCTGCCTTGTTCGTTATTCATGTTTATATTGCATGGTTTGAAAACTGAACTTTTCATAATATAATTTTTGTTACACTGAATATATTTTAATTCCTTTTGAAAGCAAATAATTCTTAATAATAATAATAGTAAATGTTATGTGAATGTGATATTTCTTTTTTTTACATTTTTTATTGAAGTTGCTAAACTGTCTCAGATTACTTTTGAAAACACTAAGTAGATTTTAAAATCTTTTATATTAAAGTTGCTAATCTGTCTCAGATTACTTTTGAAAACACTAAATAGATTTTAAAATCTTTTATATTAAAGTTGCTAATCTGCCTCAGATTACTTTTGAAAAACACTAAATAGATTTTAAAACCTTTTATATTAAAGTTGCTAAACTGTCTCAGATTACTTTTGAAAACACTAAGTGATTTATAAGTATTAATTAAACTGATCCTGAAACTGTCTCTAATACCTTAGGAAATCATGAAAGAGATTTTGAAGAAATATATAATTCTTGCATAATAACCATTCTGAACTGTTAATTCTTAGAAAGATTGTGTACTAAATATATAAATAGTCTGATATGTAAACATTTCTAGAAAGGTAATCAGTGAATTTATTTTAACTTGTTTACAGAATAAGATTATACTGATTAATTTCGTCCAGATGGTACCGACATATATATGTAAGGTGTATAATGTGCCCTAGGAATGTGTGTTGTACTTACAGAAATATATTGTACTTATGGGGTGTATTATATTAAGTCTTAGATTATTCCTTATGGAGTACATTCTACTTATGGTGAATGTTAAATCTAACTCTTACATTGTATGTATGGAATATACTGTACCTAAGGCTTAGATTCTACCTTAAGAGTACATTATATTTTTATTTTAAGGTTTATGTTACATCTTAGGAATATACTGTATATGAAGTATATACTTTTATACTTAAGAAGTATAAAGGACTTAACTATAAGGTATATTATAGATTAGGCTTTCATTGCACCAGTGGGGTGGTTTGCATGCTCATCCAACTAAAATTAAGCTAGATGTCACTAGTTTTCTAGTCACTATAAATACTAGATATCACCAGTTTTCTAGTCACTATAAATACCTAGGTGTCACCAGTTTTCTAGTCACTACAAATACTAGGTGTCACCAGTTTTCTAGTCACTGCAAATACTAGATGTCACCAGTTTTCTAGTCACTGCAAATACTAGGTGTCACCAGTTTTCTAGTCACTACAAATACTAGGTGTCACCAGTTTTCTAGTCACTACAAATACTAGGTGTCACCAGTTTTCTAGTCACTGCAAATACTAGATGTCACCAGTTTTCTAGTCACTACAAATACTAGGTGTCACCAGTTTTCTAGTCACTACAAATACTAGGTGTCACCAGTTTTCTAGTCACTACAAATACTAGGTGTCACCAGTTTTCTAGTCACTACAAATACTAGGTGTCACCAGTTTTCTAGTCACTACAAATACTAGGTGTCACCAGTTTTCTAGTCACTACAAATACTAGGTGTCACCAGTTTTATAATCATACAAATAAAAATGTTTAACTAAATACATGTGCACACATTTTTTACCTTTATTTAATTTTTATTGTCTTTTTTTTGAATGTACAATATCTGCTGAGAGAATTACTTTTGCAAACACAGTTTTAATGTTTCTTAAATGTTTAATTACTGTCTTAATAAAACATTTTAACAAATGTGTGCATTCTGTTTCATTATTTATTTGTATTACTGTCTTTTTGTGGCTTAGTACCAGATTGAGCTGTGAGAATCACATAATAAAACACATATATATGTTTCATATATCACTTTTTTGTTTTGCAAGACAAAGTTTATTAACTAGAAAATTAATCTTATTAAATTTCAGAATAGTATAGTTAAATTATTAAATGTTCTTTATTTATAGTCTCACACACACACACACACACACATAGTAGTGATACATACAATAAGATGATGTAGATTTATATATGCACCTGTTGCCATTTAAACAGATTGTTCCCATAAAGCTATCACTAGAGAATCACTGTACGTAATGTTATAGCATAGTTTTCCTGTACATATTCTGTTCACATAGAAATTCTGAAAATTAATAAAAGAAAATATTGTAATAATATGTAAATAGTTTAATTTTAAACACAAGTGTGTGTGTGTGTGTGTGAATGAACAGCTTTAACTTCCAAAAAATTAACAAACCAGTGTGTGTGTGTGTTAATGGACAGCTTTAACTTCCCCAAAATTAAACAAACCAGTGTAAAGGTAAAGACTTACTGATAAAAATTTACAAGTAGTTCTAAAATTGGCTTTGTCTCGGGACATACTGAGACATCATACTGGGATACTGAGATACTAATGCTAATGGTCTAAGTGATGTAAAACATTGCAGGATAATAGGACAAAAATAGATAAATATGATGAATCACAGAACATTTGTATTTTTCAAACTATATTTAACTTGCATTATCATACTATTTTATGTTTTATCTGTTTATTGTTTTAAAAATATTTGTTACATATGATAAAGGTCCTTTGGTGCATACCTTTGCCTAGTCCAAGTGGTCTTTTTGTGGCCCTCTTGGTTATATGGATATGAGATCCCTGCTTTACATTATGAGGGTCAATAAGCATGAAGAAAATATAGTGCAAATGTGATGATTCATCAAAATAGTGACCAGCTGGACATAGTGCTTTCCTGAGAAAAGGAGAGTGTGTCAAGGCCATCCCTACTGTGTTCCACTTCAGTATGCTTGCATAGCATGATATTATTGACAAAGAACTGGAGAGATGTGGAAGTAAGTTTTTCTGTCTATAGAACTGGAGAGATATGGAAGTAAGTTTTTCTGTCTATAGAACTGGAGAGATGTGGAAGTAAGTTTTTCTGTCTATAGAACTGGAGAGATGTGGAAGTAAGTTTTTCTGTCAATATAACTGGAGAGATCTTTTTATGTTTCTATTACTTGAAACAGCGATATCAATGATTGTTGCTGTACTGTTGGACTTATTGAGAACTACAATGTCTGGTCTTCATGCAGGAATCACTCGATCTGTTCTTATCTCTAAGTCCCACAGTATTTTGACTGCTTCTGGTTGGTGCATCCATGCTCTTTCTGTGGTTTTCATGCCATAGTTTTTACATAGATTTCTATGCTATGAGTTTTGCCACTTCGTTGTGTCTTTTGGTGTATTCTGTTCCAGCCAGAACCTGACATCCAGATAGTACATGTTCTGTTGTTTGCAGCGATAATCACTCTTTACAATCTTCACTAATTCAAATATATAAAATCTTTACAATATATATTTCTTCATTACTCCATAGTTGCTCATAATACAATTTAGCTAGTGACCATGCAGCGCATGTTGACATGATAACAATTAATCAACGGTAGTAAAATTGCATACACATGGCATTTCTCACTATATTTACAAATGTAATATCGCTGTGTCAGCTTCTGTAGGAAAATATATTAACATTAGCAATAAAATTCACAAGAACATTCTACACACATTTACAATACAAAATATGTAGAATCAACTCAACAGGAAAATTCGATTAAAAAGATAAATCAAGGCATTACCATTATGTGTTTTTGGATTGGCGCGGTCATAAGTGATGGATGCTGCTCTCTATTTTACCCCTGTAGGTCGGGCACAATGCAGTGTGGGCGTCTCACGCGGCCAGCCCATTCAGGATTTTTATCAATGAAATGAAGGTCAACTAACATTTTAGTGCTACGTCATTGCCTGGTAAGCAAATGACCATACATGGGTAGTTAGTATCCGGGTTTTTTGGTGATCACCTGTGATCTAACTTACTTTCCCTGAACTGGTAAACACGTCTTTCCACGGCCTTTAAACTTAATCCTCAATGGAACTTTCTCAATGGGTACACAAGGTTGTGGAAAAACTCGTATATGAAATAAAACAATTAGTAATACGAAAAAGGTTATCAACTACATAATTTGTTTTAATATATTTTCACAGTTGGTAACTTGCCTACTGGTACTAGTATTGACTTGCGGCCTAAAATACTGATATAGAAAGGCATTACACTCATCTCCACAATGTGTTTCAAAGCACTCAAACAGTCTTATTTTTCTATCCCAATCCTTTAACCTTAAACATGCAAGCAAGCAAACAAACAGTCTTATTTTCTGTCCTAATCTTTTAACATTAAAGAAGCAAGCAAGCAAACAAAGTCTTATTTTTCTGCCCTAATCCTTTAAACAAGCAAGCAAGCAAACAGTCTTATATTTATGTCCCAATCCTTTAAGCGCAAACAGTTTTATTTTTATGTCTCAATCTTTAAACTTTAAACAAGCAAGCAAGCAAACAAACAGTCTTATATTTATGTCCCAATCCTTTAACCTTAAGCAAGCAAACAGTCTTATTTTTCTGTCCCAATCTTTAAGCAAACAAACAAACAGTCTTATTTTCTTATCAATCCTATAATTTTAAAACAAGCACACAAACAAACAAGCTCTTTGATTCAGTCCGGAAATGTTCAGTTCAGAGATCTCTAAAACACCTCAAGCTAGCTCACACTTACACTGGTTACCCCTTTCCCCACTACACTCCCACCCAACCGGCCCCTGACAAAACAGACACTGCTCTGAGAAATGCACTGCTGTACAAGATAAACGGCCGTACTGCTGCAGGCAAAAGGGGGCGTCGCGACGTCAGTTGTGTTACGCAGACCACCACACCACCTTGAAACCCACGAGAATAGAAACGGCCGGCAGTTACAAGTGGCCGGTTACCCAATGTTCGGCCCGATTTGGTTATTCCTAGATTCCAGCGCGAGAAAATGTTTGGGCAAATTTGCTTTTTGCCGCTCTTCACAACCATCGTGTCTGTGTCGTGTTATGCCGGTAAGTTGCCTGAATTATTTAACACCATTCCAGATAATGATTAATTTGGTTACTAATATTTTTTTTTAAATCCTGGATCTGAGTTGTTTCTAACTGTACTAACTTGTATTTTCATTAAAAATAAAATATTCACTTGCCCAAGTTCAAGAGACGCATTCACTGATTTATGCAGCTAAAACCACTGAGAATTTTTTTTAAATAGTGAAGCGGCTGATCCTGCTCAGATGGTATTGATAGAGACAATAGTTTCTTATTAACAAAATTTTAAAAACCTCCCCAACAAAACTACACATGTTAAATTACAGCTTGTGATAACTTTTCCTTCAACAAGTTCGCGGTCCCTCTAACGTATATTATTCTTTCCTCAAAGCGACTGTTTTGGGTTTTTTTCCCTGGCATGCTACAAGCACGTTACTTTGTTCACCATGTCTCTCTGTGGCCTGCTTGTCACTTTCTTCACCATGTCTCTCTGTGATCTGCTAAGTTACTTTGTTCATCAAGTTTCTCTTGACCTGCTTGTCACTTTCTTCACCAAGTCTCTCTGTGACCTGCTTGTCACTTTGTTCATCAAGCCTCTCTGTGACATGTACGTCATTTTCTTTACCAAGTCTCTCTGTGACCTGCTTGTCACTTTGTTTACCAAATCTCTCTGTGACCTGCTTGTCAATTTCTTCATCAAGTTTCTCTGTGACCTGCTTGTCACTTTCTTCACCAAGTCTAGCTGTGACCTTCTTTTCACTTTGTTCACCAAGTCTCTCTGTGACCTGCTTGTCACTTTCTTCACCAATTCCCTCTTTGACTTCTTGTAATTTTGTTCACTAAGTCGCTCCGGGACCTGCGCGTCACTTCGTTAAGTTTCCCGCGGGACCCCCACGACACTTCGTCCGTCGTCTCCCCCAAGGCCTACACTCCACTTTGCTGAAGTCACACACACACACACACACACACACCCGTGGCCTCTACATCATTTCGCTCAAGTCTCCCCCGGGACCTTCACTTCGCTTCGCCCAAGACTGCCACCATGGACCGTACGCACTTAGTTACAATAAAATTATTGTTTTTAAATAAATTAAAACAGAAACAACATTTAAATTAAGAAATAAATAAGAAAATTATTGTTTTGTTTTTTTTTTAAAAAAAAAGGAAATAGATTACCTCAAATATTTTTTTAAAAGAAAATATAGGTACACCAACATACAATGGATTTTAATTCTCGAGTTATCCGTTTTGAAACACTACAAACCGATTTACTCAAATACCGGTTTCATATGTGTTTCATTGGTCACGTAGTAACTACTGTTCATAAATTGAGTCATATTCCTCTACTCAACACGGACATAGCACTTACTTTGTTGCGCGCTTTTGTTTTTGTTGTTTTATTGCCTTTATTTTATTATATTTACGCTAAATCGGACTCTTGCCTAGACATTCTACATTGTAATTTGTATTTAATGACAATTTGCCTTGCTTGCTAAAAATCAGCTAATGATGTTAAATATCTTACATCAAGGCAAGACTCAAACGATATAACACTAATATTGATACAGCTGCTTTTCATTTAGCAAGCACTGTGAGATCTAGCTCAAAGTCATTTTCAACCTCCTAGTTTAAAATCAGCATAGCGTAACCAACCCTTCAGTATCTCTGTGACTGTCGCGTCACTCCAGGAATACAAAACCTGGTTTGGGGTTGGCCGCATACTATTTAAAAACAGAGGAAGCTTGGGAAGAAAAAGATAAGTAAGCATATCCACAGCTATCAGCCTTTGTATACCTTTTCAAAACAGGATTAACTGATAGGATTTTAATTTTAACGATGGGCACTTTTAAAAGTTGGATGATGTACAATGCCGAATCCAACCACAAATCCAGTATAAAAACATAAAAACTAACTTCGCCCTCCGGGAATGTAGCGTTTTGGTGAACGACAAACTGTATCATTGAAACTGAAGACCTCTCTTTCTGTGCAAGTTTGCAGATAGTGCGATAAGAAATAAACGCTTCACCAGCCGGCAACTGTTGTGGTTTAGAACAACTGGCATATGTAAAGGAGAAGAGAGAGGGGGGGGGGGAGTGTACAAAGGGTGATAACTACAAACGAACTCACACCATTCTTTCTTAGACTGCGAAAGTTCAATCCCTTGGCTCCGTCAGCCGGGATAGAGTATCTCATCGCCTATGTCGGTTAATGTTTATTACTCTGAAACCGAAAACTGACGTTTGAGTGAATCATGAGCAGCACGTGGAGAAATAGTTTGTGCTTTAAAAATAAATAAGTGAAAATGTATACAAGTAGATGTGGAAGATGCCCGTCTTTTACGTAGTGATGTTGAATAGAAATCCCTTTCGTTTAAAGTTATTGTGAAATATTAGAAGTTTATGAAGTAAAAAGTTCTGTTTCATGTAGTGATACCAGACTGAACCCTCCCCCCCCCCTCCAAACCGCACGCGAATTAGGACGCCGGACTTAAGACCTCTGGGTGAATTCTTTACCAACTTTTGTAGTCGAGAATAGTAGGGTACATTTGTGGAATTCTTTAGACCATTCCAAATTTTACTATAAAATGTAGATTCTAAACACATTTAGGCGCAATTGTTGGATGAAACTAACACATCAACAAATTTTATAAATTTTGACTTATGTTACTTTTCCTATTATTGTTTGAATTTTGTGTGAATTAGAACATTTAGATGTATAGTTTACTATGCGCATATTAAGTCGAGTTTTTAATTTTACAGCAGAGATGCAAAACTTCATTGCCCATCTGAATGACATTTAATGTCGGTTTTCTTTCTCACAGTCTTGAGCAATGGAACATCCGATATCATATATATAAAAATTTAATGTAATTTCATAGAGCAGCATTAATGTTGTATAAAACATTTTAATATAATGTCATATAGCAATGTTACTGTTGTATACAACATTTTATTGTAATTCCATAGAACACTATTAAAGTGTATAAAACATTAATGTAATTCCAATGAACAATGATAGTGATATATAAAAATATTTTAATGCAATGTCATAGAACAATATTAAAAGTGTATAAAACATTTTAAGGTAATTCAAAGAATAATGATAGTATTATATAAAACATTTTAAGGTAATGTCATAGATTATTTAATATTAATAATGATACGTTTCAAGCTTCTTCTTACCAACAGTGGGAAAACGAAATGAGAAATTCCATAAGGCGATGTGTACTGTGTATGGAATTTTAAATTTGCTCTTATTAAGAGCTCATCTTGTTACACCAGCATTTTAAATCTGCTATATCTCATAGCTCATCTTATTACACCAGCATTTTAAA
Organism: Sinotaia quadrata; assembly: GCA_028829895.1. NCBI lineage: Eukaryota > Metazoa > Mollusca > Gastropoda > Architaenioglossa > Viviparidae > Sinotaia > Sinotaia quadrata. Next base: position 30,609,510 of record CM054177.1, on the reverse strand, counting down.
TCTCCTGTGTCTCATAGCTCATCTTATTTTCAGTAATGGAAAGTTACATTAAAAATATGCAGGTCTGCATAAAATTAACATATCAAACTGATCGAATGCACGCGAGGTAACCGTTATATATATTTCTCTCTCTCGAACACAATAGAAAAGAAGCACCACACCGACACAGGAACCTTCATAAGACAAAAAGTGACACCGCATACATAAACACGCTGACACAAAAGAACATCTCATAAAACAAAAAGGGACACCGCATACATAAACACGCTGACACAAAAGAACATCTCATAAAACAAAAAGGGACACCGCATACATAAACACGCTGACACAAAAGAACATCTCATAAAACAAAAAGGGACACCGCATACATAAACACGCTGACACAAAAGAACACGTGATAAAACACAAAGTGACACTGAACACCACGATTGCAACATACTCACCCAACCCCATTACTCACCTTTAAAAATTTTCAACCAAACCAAACACTTGATCAACATGCAGACATGGATACAACTTATATTGGTAACAAAATACACTGACGTACACAAGTCGCTGACATTAATGAGAAAACACACTGACATGGATACAACTAACTTACATTATAAGAAAACACACGGATACTGACAGGAAAACAGACATTAATATAAAATAAAACGTTGATAAGAAAACAGATACTGTTATAAAAACAAAGCACTAATAAGAAAACAGACAAGTCATCTGTCCAATGTAATATGTGTTCCTCAGCTAAGTCACACCAGAAGTTATCTTAGCCAGCATTAGTTTCTACTTTAACACCTATTATGGCTTGTCTACCTAAACTAATTAACACTTATTATGGCTTGTCTACCTGAAATAATTAGCACCTATTATGGCTCGTCTACTTGAACTTATTAATACCTATTATGGTGTCTAATTAACTAATTAAAGTGAGCTAATTAACACCTATTACGACTTGTCTACCTGAACTAATTAACACCTATTACGACTTGTCTACCTGAACTAATTAACACCTAATATGACTTGTGTACCTGAACTAATTAACACCCATTACGACTTGTCTACCTGAACTAATTAACACCTAATATGACTTGTCTACCTGAACTAATTAACACCTAATATGACTTGTCTACCTGAACTAATTAACACCTAATATGACTTGTCTACCTGAACTAATTAACATCTAACATGGCTTATCTACCCGAGCTAATTAACACCTACTATAACTTGTCTACCTGAATTTACTATTTTAAAAAAAATGAAGATAAAGGCTATTAATTGTTCGACTTTATACAGTTTGCGATAATACTTTTGCACACATATTATGAACCCTTCAGTTACACCCGTGCTTTATCCTCTTCATACACGACGATGTATGAACCCTTCAGTTACACCCGTGCTTTATCCTCTTCATACACGACGATTTATGAACCCACATTGCACGCGCTTTATCCTCGTCACGATGGAGGTCCCTGAAATTCGCCATGGCAACACTGGCATTCTTCTCTTTGCTCTTTAAATCAGAACGACAAGAGCGATAAACATGGCCCTGGCACAAAACAGCAGCCAACCAGTGATTAGCTGAAACACTACAGTCCTCGGCACTTACTGAGAAAACATTATTATTCATTTTTTTTAAAACTTTGTAATCTGGAGAAAGGCAAATTCCAAAGGTCTCCGGCGTAAAGCACAGTATTGTTTCAGTAGCATGCTTTTTGTGATACATCTACTTCACTAAGAAGAAGATAGGTCCTGCAATGTAATACTTCACTAGACAGAAGTAAATAGGTCCTGCAATGTAATACTTCACTAGACAGAAGTAGATAGGTCCTGCAATGTAATACTTCACTAGACAGAAGTAGATATGTCCTGCAATGTAATACTTCACTAGACAGAAGTAGATAGGTCCTGCAATGTAATACTTCACTAGACAGAAGTAGATAGGTCCTGCAATGTAATACTTCACTAGACAGAAGTAAATAGGTCCTGCAATGTAATACTTCACTAGACAGAAGTAGATAGGTCCTGCAATGTAATACTTCACTAGACAGAAGTAGATAGGTCCTGCAATGTAATACTTCACTAGACAGAAGTAAATAGGTCCTGCAATGTAATACTTCACTAGACAGAAGTAAATAGGTCCTGCAATGTAATACTTCACTAGACAGAAGTAGATAGGTCCTGCAATGTAATACTTCACTAGACAGAAGTAAATAGGTCCTGCACTGAATTACTTCCACTAGTCAGGAGCAGATAGGCTCTGCATTGTAATATTTCACTAGACAGAAGTGGATAGGCCCTGCACTGAAATAGAAGTAGATAGGTCTTATATTATAATACCTCAGTCGATAATAGCAGGTAATTTACGCACAATAATACATATAGTACATTCGACGGTAGAATCAGTCCCTATTGCAATACTTATTCGACCATAGTAGAAAGTTCATGAATTGTAAGACTTCAACAGTAGTAGACTGTTCATCATTGTAAGACTTCAACAGTAATAGACTGTTCATCATTGTAAGTAAACTGTTTACCATTGTAAGACATCAACAGTAGTAAACTGTTTACCATTGTAAGACTTCAACAGTAGTAAACTGTTTACCATTGTAAGACTTCAACAGTAGTAAACTGTTTACCATTGTAAGACTTCAACAGTAGTAAACTGTTTACCATTGTAAGACTTCAACAGTAGTAGACTGTTCATGCATTGTATACTTAACTGACTGATAAAGAAAGAATGGACTTATGCTATTTAGTGATCAGAACTTTTCATGTCACTGGAATGTGATGTACTGCTTAGTGAATTAACACCCAATACGCATGACTTAGTGAATTAACACCCAAACGTAGATTGCTTAGTGAATTAACACACATGTGCATGACTTAGTGAATTAACACCCATACGTACTGCTTAGTGAATTAACACACGTGCATGACTTAGTGAATTAACACCAATACGCACGACTTAGCAAATTAACACCCATACGTATGGCTTAGTGAATTAACATCCAATATGCATACATTAAAACCTAATACGCATGACTTAGTGAATTAACACCCATACGTAATGCTTAGTGAATTAACACCCAAACGTACTGCTTAGTGAATTAACACCCAAACGTACTTCTTAGTGAATCAACACCCAAACGTACTTCTTAGTGAATCAACACCCAAACGTACTGCTTAGTGAATTAACACCCAAACGTACTTCTTAGTGAATTAATACCCAAACGTACTTCTTAGTTAATTAACACCCAAACGTACTTCTTAGTTAATTAACACCCAAACGTAGTGTTAGTTAATTAACATATCATAGGTACTATTAGTTAATTAATTAACCTATTAGATTGCCTAGGACCATCTAGCATTGCAAACTGTTTCTGGAGACAGAATCAACATACAGAACACTAAGAAGTATGCTTGACTTAACCAAAGGATGTATGCACATCACGTCTACGCTTTATTTGAAATACAACTGTAAGACTATGACTATGTGTGGTGATATATTAGTCAATATTCTGCTATAAAAGTAGAAGTATTATTTTCTAATAAAATATTATTGAACGAATATCTTATCTCCTTTCAACTACCTGCAAACAACTACTGTTTTATATTTCCTTCTTTTCTTCCAAAACCAGAATTTCTGAAAATTGACAAAGTCCAGCAAGATATTACTGAAAACCAGAATAACATCTCTGACGAAAATAGAACAAGCATTCTTTCAGAAATGGAATTCCCGTCTGCACAGACGCCACGTTTCGTTGTGGAAGATTATTCTGCCACCCCAGTTCTACCATATACCCCGATTGTAAAGCCTGTACAACTTTTGGCAACTCCAGCTGACAATAGCACAAGAAAATGGCGGAGGAACCGCGGAGAGAGAGTGACGACAAAATATCAGCAATTTCGGAAAGGTCCGATTAGTCGTAGGGGAAAAAAGAGTCACCAGACAAGCTGCCAACTCATGGCTCCCATCTTACACAAACAGGGAGCTTCCAATTTCATTGTAAGTAGGAATATGCCAAAAGCCAGCAAGAAAAAATGGCTGCAACAGTTCCTGAAGCGGTTTGGAGAAGACAAATCTGGTGATGTAAAGGAACTGCATCACACTTACAGACAAAAACGACTTCGTGAAATTGCGTCGTTATTTTTACAATTTCATCCGAATGCATCGGAGAGGTCCATTGAAGCCAACAGTGCCAGTGGTAACAGAAATATAAAGACAAATGAAGATTTAAAACAAGAAGAGCTTGATGACACTGGAGATAATATATTCGAGGCAAGTAAAACGTCAGTCAGCTCTGAGAGCTCTTCAGATGAAGACGATGACAGTAAAAGCAACAGTGACGATACAGATGACAAGTTTGAAAATAATAGTGATGATATAGATGACAAGTTTGAAAATAATAGTGATGATATAGATGACAAGTTTGAAAATAATAGTGATGATACAGATGACAAGTTTGAAAATTACTATTCACAAGAAGGTGAAAATAATGACAAAGTAGATGACAGTGATTCAAACCGGAAGCATAATAAGTCATCATCAGGTGTAGAAGTCAGCAACAGTTTATCTGTGACTGATCGTTTGAAACAGATTCAAGATGCCTCATTTTCAGTTTCTAAGCAAAGGGGACAAAACGCACTGCAGCAAAGCAAACTTCAAAATCAGGCCCGTCACCCTACAACAAGCAGACATTATCACGCCCACTGCCAACGCAGACTGGAGCGAAAAGAAACAAAATCCACAGGACTGCAGAAAAGAAAAAACTCTAAGAGACACCAAAGGAAGTTTAACATGAACATCAGACGATCGGTGCTCGCCCAGTTTTCAAAAAGTAAAACAAGACAAGGTGTTGTCACCAATCGTCAGACTGTGTCACCACTCAACAAACAGGATGACACTGATGAAGAAACAGATAACAGCAGTGAGGAAGACACTGATGAAGAAACAGATAACAGCAGTGAGGAGGACGGATCCCTCAACAAGAAAAATGACAAATCCTATGACTCAAGCATGAGTACGACTGATGACGATATGAAGGGAGTTTTGGACTGCCCCGAAGCAAAAAACACAGACAAGCAACCAAACAGCCTCTCGAAAAGTTCTAGGGGAAAAAAGACAAGCATGAAAGCCACTCCCGAAGCCAAAGAAGACACAAAGCGTATTAAAGATAATATATTTCAAACAAACTATTCTATAGACAAAAGTGATTCCAGCCAGCAGGGCAAAAGTGTGGCACTAGACAAGACCGTCATCATGGATTCCAGCCAGAATTCATCTTCACTACTGACATCAGTGCACGGTGTCTACGTGAGAACAGTCCTGACAAATGACAGTCAGATACATGGGTTTGGATTTGTAACTCTTGATGCCAAGTCCAAGTCTCCTTCCAGCTTGCCAACTTCTCTGAGAATACAGCACAAAAAGGTCAATGCATCTGGCACCGGTAGCATTCCAGCAAGAGAGTCAATCTTAAAACGTCAAAAACGAGACAGTGATCTCGAACACCAGGTAAATAATGAAGAGAAATACGTCCGTCCGGATAGTCCACAAAACCAGCAACGAAAACCACGGGTGAATCTGATAAGAAACTGGTTTCATTCTGCGGGCACTTTAAATAATCCTTTAGACGAAACAAGAAGCGAGAGAAGTGATGTCTCGCTACTTCAGCCTGATAATGTGAAGGAGAATGTACAGGTGAGAATGAAGGAGAATGTGAAGGAACAAGCTAACGCTGAGAATGGTCACATTAAAAATGGCGATAATAAAGACATAAACAACACCATTACGAGTGCACGTAGATTTACACACGCAATAACCTACCCTTCCAGAAAAAATAAAATTAATAGCAAAAGAAATGTTTTTCTTGACAAACACTCTGAGAATGAAGATAGGAGCAATCAAGAGAAAAATGGAAAAATGACTCCTGGCCAACAAGAACAAACATTTATCAGCATCTCCAACCCATCAGTTAGTGGACATAACAATACTGACCGTGAGATCCACGCTGTCAGCAAACGTAACAATACTAACCAAGATATCTACAGAATTAGCGGACGTAACGATACTAACCGAGATATCTACAGAATTAGCGGACGTAACAATACTAACAGAGATATCTACAGAATCAGCGGACATAACAATACTGACCAGGGGATCCAACACGCCAATTTGCAACAAAGGAAAGAAGGCAAGCAGGGTCAGTTAGAACAGCTCTCCGGACAAGATAGGAAGGAAAGGAAAGGAAAAAGACAAAATCAAAGAAGAAATAGCAGACGAGGCAGCTTGTATGGTCACATGTCGGACAAAGAAAACAGTCGTCACAAAAAGAATAAGAAAAAAAATGGAAACAAGCCGGGCCTTCAAAACACGAAACCACTTCCAAAGCTCCCCACTGTCCAAAGAGTGAGCAGTGTTGGTCAAACAGCGGCTACTGTGTACAAGGGAAGTAACTCAAGTAAGGGTGATGAGATCACCGAGGGTGTGATTAGCAGAGCAGGTATGGAAGGCTATGGGTGGGAATACAAGTTCAAGCAGCCTTCCACATCTCGTATTTCCGTTACGGTCCACAGTAATCGTAGTGCAGTGCCATCACAGACAAAAACAAGTGACAGATTCGAAGGCATAAGCGGTTCAATTGCTGGGTCTGTGGATGGCGATAGCGTTAAAGTCTTGGATAAACGGCCTGCAGATGAAGTGTCTCACAATACTGAATTCATAGCACATGACAACAAAATAAGCCATCACGACAAAAGCAACGTCACTGTGGCTGTTCGCTCTCCTTTCATCAACCACCGAACAGCGTACGACTTCCTGTCGTCTCGAACGAGGTCACGGACTAGCCAGAACATGGATAATGAGATGCAAAGAGAGCGAGTGCAGTTTGGTCACACGATTAGTGAAGGGCTGTGTGAAATATTCAATAAACATTTTGTGCCCACATCAATTGGGGGACGATGCGAATGAGATTTATATTTTGTTCCACAGTTTAAACATTGGCAAATATATCAATTTAGTCACAAGGTGTGCACAATAGTTCTTACTTGATACCTGGCCAGCCTGAAATAAGAGCCATTTTTCAATTTATTCCAATTGTATGCAATGGACAGTTATCGTTACTTCTAGTTTATAACGTTCACTCTAAAAAAAACAACCCCACCTAGAATAATAACAATCATTGTAGACACGGTGTAATTTAAAATTAAACTTACAGCCTTCACCTAGTTTGAAAGATAGGGGTGTATTTTAACAATAACTCTAATGCAAGTTCACAGTAAATAATAATAAAATCAGTGGTGGTTAATGAAGATTATTTTGGTTACTAGTAGAAGTGTTTGTAATATTACAATTCGTATTGAGAAAACATTCCAACATTGATCCTTCTTAACAGTCACCAGTCTGGTTTTATGGTTTACTTTAACAGTCTTGGTAACGGCTTTTGTTCTAACATTATCAGTGGAGATAACATTCCTAAACACATAACAAAACTAATGCAGCACTAGTTTGCTGTAGTCATGAATTTTTTAAAGATGCCATTTTTGCATCTTCCAGCTTGAAAACTGAACAAAGACACAAACAGTTGTAAGTCAAAGTGAAGTAATGTGATTTGTTATTAGCTGTATCAGGTCACTTAGTCTGGAAGTCAGGGTGAAGTAATCTAACTTGTAATCATCTGCAATCAGTTCTGTAAAACTACTCCATCAATGAAGGGTGCACTTGAAATTTATCATAATGATTTTTTTTTTAAAGGGAAAAACTATACGTGATATATTTTAATCATCTGGAGTTTGGTACATAATTCCCCTTTATCTTTACCTGAAAAAAGACAATCATTTAATTACCCTATAAAAATTCGAACAGAAAAAGCCCAAATGTGCAGCTATAAAACGTTTCTTAAAACGCAAGTAAAAACAGAGAAATAAAACAAAAGTTTTGGAGAGCTGAAGAGCTGCCGTCTACTTGAATATACACGGTCCTGACATCGCACGGCAGTTGTCTTCCAGCATGGTCACTCACAACATTGGATACGAACTCTGATCTCCACTCCTTTAGGGTGAATCCCCAGAGTTGTCATCGGCTTGGGGTGATTCCCGAGACCGGCTGTAACGAATATCACCATTTCTACAGTATCCTATTACAGTGAGCAATCATATGGCATAGTGGTGGCAGCGATAGATTTACGCTTTACAATTCTCTATTTAGTTAGCCACACGCTAACTTACAATTCTCTATTTAGTTAGCCACACGCTAACTTACAATTCTCTATTTAGTTAGCCACACGCTAACTTACAATTCTCTATTTAGTTAGCCACACGCTAACTTACAAATCTCTATTTAGTTAGCCACACGCTAACTTACAAATCTCTATTTAGTTAGCCACACGCTAACTTACAATTCTCTATTTAGTTAGCCACACGCTAACTTACAATTCTCTATTTAGTTAGCCACACGCTAACTTACAATTCCTAACAAGTGACTAACAGAACTCTCGCAAAGAACACTAAACTGTTCGTGAGATCTCATACATTGGCATAGATATAAAGTCTTTTAGAGTCTCTTGCTCTTCAATGATTCATAAAGTCACATAAAGTATTTTGTTAAACAAGTTTATAGTTGTGGAATTAGAATAAGAAATCATTGAGGAAATATAACGAGGGTGACAGATTTGGACACTGATTCACCTGATGGGCAGTTGCTCAGACGGAATTATCCTCCTTGGCGCAGTGCGACGTGTGACGTGACAGCCGCAGTAGATTTCTACTGCCGCAAAATTGGCATAAGTGAAGTCTTACGCTGCTGCAAAATGGTCATGCAGAGACTGTGAGTAAAGTTGCCAACAAATGCAATGTCTACCACTGTGGACAGTTTAGGTCGATGGAAGAAGCGGTTGGTATATATATAGCCATATGAAGAACTTGGCTGGTCAAATGTAAACCTTTCAAAGGCGGAAGTTCTGGACATGCATTCAAGACAAGAGATTTGTTCTCAATTGTCACTGGACTTATATACAGGAGCGCAAGAAAAAATAAGTTAATCTGTTTAACGAGTTGACATAACAATCTTGAGGTATATTCTATTCTTGGATACGAAAGTCAGGAGATCTCTTGTTCACGTAAACGATAAATTTTTCATGTTAGTGATCTTGGACATGTTTACCTAGGGGATAGTCGGCATGGATTTGTGATCTGAATGTAGGTTAGATATGTGATTTTTAATTTCTAATTTATGAAACTGCGCGATATAACTCCTGACGATTTTTTTCTACCCGAGCAAGATTAAGACGCACGCACGCGGCCTTTAACTAGCGCGATTATGCAAATTTCTGTTGCACGCGGCCTTCTAACTCGCGCGATTATGCAAATTTCTGTTGCACGCGGCCTTCTAACTCGCGCGATTATGCAAATTTCTGTTGCACGCGGCCTTCTAACTCGCGCGATTATGCAATTTTCAGTCGCACGCGGCCTTCTAACTCGCGCGATTATGCAATTTTCAGTCTAGACGCCTAGCAGCTCTAGCTTTTGATCTACGCTTTAGGAATTATTTACACACTCGCAAGAAAAAGAAAATCGCTCTGTAAAAGAAACAAACATTTAATAAAAGTCAAAAATATTTAATAAGTTTCAGGAAAAATATAAAAATTAATTTTCACTCCTGTTATTTGCTTTTCTGGGTTCTCACTTAGCCTTTAAAGTAAGCCAGCTTGAGTGAATATGTCTTATGTATAGAGAATTATTATCGGTTCATTAACTCAAAATCAGTTTCGATATGAGACTTAATAAACAGAATAATTCTTCTTAATATGATGTATAACCATGTGGAATTTTTTCGATCACCTGGCGTCATTTGTTGAATGTAGTAGTAATTTTCGATCACCTGGCGTCATTTGTTGTAGTAATTTTCGATCACCTGGCATCATTTGTTGTAGTAATTTTCGATCACCTGGCGTCATTGTTGAATGTAGTACTAGTAGTATTTTTCTTCCAATTGAAGAAAGCAAACTATGTGCTAATATGAGGGCATTGTGTGATTGAACGAACATAAATAAATATTTTCTAAATATATTGACTCATTTTTTTGAATAAGAGGATAATTCTGAATTAGCAGTTTGTGATCATGCATAATAATAATAATAATTTTAAAAAATAGTTTTTAGTAGTACATTGCACTCCAATCTTGACAAATTATAATTACAAATTAACTAGTAGCAATAACTTTAGTAGGAGTACACTAGTAGCAATAACAACTTTAGTAGGCCTACTCTAGTAGCAACAACTTTAGTAGGCCTACATTAGTAGCAATAATAACTTTAGTAGGCCTACATTAGTAGCAATAACAACTTTAGTAGGCCTACATTAGTAGCAATAACAACTTTAGTAGGCCTACACTAGTAGCAATAACTTTAGTAGGCCTACACTAGTAGCAATAATAACTTTAGTAGGCCTATACTAGTACTGTAGTAGCAATAACAAATTTAGTAGGCCTACACTAGTAGCTATAATAACTTTAGTAGGCCTACACTAGTAGCAATAATAACTTAGGGATTTTTCTATTTCCATTGTTTGGTCTGTAACTTTTCTTCGTTAATACTGCGTAACTGTATCTTGAAAAATATAAATGTAACTTTACCGACACTGCATATAGAAAAATAGGTAACTTATGAGAGGACAAGTAACCGACTTCACTGTTCACTTGTGGTAACTAAATAATTGCGTTCAGTAATTGTAAAATATATTCTGAGGATTTATCAAGGAATCAATATCTGCTCATGCAAATTTCTAGAGAAGAATTTTGTTGTTTCTTTACAGCCATTGGCAGACTCCCTTTGGTACCTTTATTTCTATTGTTCATCTACTATTTCCTCACTGCAAAGTTGGGAGAAAGGTTCATTCATGGTGGTGGAGGCATTATGCAAGGAGTAAGAAGCTGGACGTTGTGGCGGAATAAATTTGCCTACTTTTATTTCTCAACTTGTTATATAAATTGTCGAAGTGACCTGTCCTTGGGCACTCCTTATGATAGTATTTTTGTAAGTGTTAGAGTTGGAGTAAACACTCGAGTTATGAATATGTTAGAAATTGCTGACGTAATGCAAACCAGTTCAATTGGATGAGTATTTTTTTTTATTATTATCCAATGGTTAAGATTTACGAGAACACGACCAACCAGTTGTCTGAGATAAAAAAGTTTACCTGCTGTAGAAAATTCTATTGTCTGACCACTTGAATTTGGTGTGACAAAGAAGTCCAGTCTTGAAAGGCAGCCATTAGCTTAATGGTAAATTAACTGATTGGTTGAGAGAGAATGAACTTAGGAAATATTTCATGCATTTTTGCTATTGATGTGTTATTCTTGTGTTTTATGTAGAGATGTATGATGTGAGTAGACTATGATTTCTACAAATGTTTGAACTAGGATACTTGTATATAGTATGCTAAACACTTGACATTGTTCTAATCACTAATGAAACCGCTCGTAGAAATCTGTAATGCTATATTTATTATGCTGAATATGTGTATCGGGTTAGAAATACTGTTGCAGGAAACTTAAGTTGAGACTTGAATGTATGAAAGAATGGAATTAAAGAAGCAGTTAATTGGAAACTTTGCGTTTTCTCCATGATTATATTTTTTCAGGTAAAGCATTCTTTCTTCAGTGTATTATTTGAATCTCCTGGTTTATTAATTTCAAACCACTTTGATCAGGGTAGATGCGAGAATCATCTGCCGCAGTGTGTGCAAGTGTAGAGGAATACTCTACACTCTTTTGATGTACAGTGGTAAAAGTATGCTGACTACATCAAACAATTTCTGGTACAGAGAAGTTACTAGAAATTGCTATTAATTGTTGTTCTGCTTGAAGGAACTGGTACAGTGAACGAACGAAAGGCGCCCAGATTTTACTTCAAGAGAACGAGTGGCGAGTCTATTTTCAAATGTGAGGAACAAACGTGGAAATTAAACTTAACTATAACCTGTGACAAAAGCACGCGAAGGACTATTGAGACAGCAACTAAATCAGGTTACATATAAATATCATCATTTATCCATTTCTGTTCTCTGATAAGAACTATCCTGTGATTTGTATTGACACTATTGTTGAATTGTATTTTAGGATTTAAAACTGTGTAGACATACAATTATTTGAACGTGGCTTTGTGGAAAAAATCAATGTCAAATGTTGTCTTTAATGTGGTGGAAGAGAGAAAAATTTACAGTGCCCACATATCCACCAGGCTAGACGAGTGGTGTCTGCTGGAGAATTATTAATAACATAAATTATGATTCTCATAACTTGTAATTAGTTATGTAAGATTAATTAACAATCATAACTAAGTGGCTTTGGCATCACAGCGCCCAAGTTAATCTCGAGAGAATAACAATGAATCAGTCTCTTACAAACGTGTAAGAGAGGCATGTGGAACTGACGTACTAATGGCTGACAATAAACTTGTCTTTGTTATAAAAGCACGTGAAAGACTATTGAGACAGCACCTAAATCAGGTTAGATAGAAACTATTATCGCTTTATTTCTAAATACACCATTTATGTTCTCTGATAATAATTATCCTGCGATTTGTTTGAATTGTATTTTTTAAAATATATTTAAAAAAATTTTTGTATATAAGATTGTGTAGTATAAAAATTATTCGAAAGTGGTTTCATGGAAATATTAATGTCAAGTAATTATTTTTCATTGTATATGTTACATGTATATTTGATTGTTGATTTATATGTATATTTGTTGATTTAATAAATTATTAAATTTACTGACCTTCTTACACAAATTGATAACCTTATGTTGGAGAAGAATGTGTGTGGATGGGGGCTCACTAAATATAAAGACAGATTTGTTTTCTCCTTTAGTAAGCAGCTTTCCACCTATGGAAATATTGTGTGATGATAAATGTTTGTCTTTAATGTTGTGGAAGAGAGAAAATGCTTACAGTGCCTGCATATGCGCCAAGTGAGATTGAGAGAGATGAGTGGTGTTTGCTAGAGAAGTATTAATAACATAAATTAAGATTCTCATCACTTGTAATTAGTTATGGGTGATTAATTAATAATAATAATAACCATTAATTAGGAGGCATTAGGCATCACATACATAAAAAAGGATCTTTGAATGTGGATTTTCAACCACGGGTCAGGACTGTTAACTGGAAGTATCTGTGATACCATGATTAACATCGGGTAGGGGTGTGTAAGGAGGATGCCCTATTATAGAGCTGGTCCACATCTGGAGGTGTGCTATATTAAACATGGGAGATAATATAATCCTCAGTATTAAGAGGCCCTTTTTGCATTGAGAAAATGCCAGTCTTAACACATTTAAGAACTACACGACTGTAGTGTGATTTCATTCAGTGTAATCTCAGTAGCCACTCAGCTAACAGCTACATGACTATACTGTGATCTCAGTAGCCATCAGTTAATAGCTACATTACTGCCATATTACCTCAGCATCCATTCAGTTACTAATTACATTTTATATTACATGTACTGCATATTATCTCAGTATCCATCCAGTTACCAGACATTTTACAGGGTTGTATATTATCTCACTGACAGGATATAGAGAGACGAACTGGATGGACTATCCATTTAAATCCTTTACCTAAATGTAGTTTTTATTTTCTCCCAAAGACAACCTACTAATTGAGTGATATTTGGGATTTTCTACAACTATATGTAAAACAGAAAGCAAAGGAAAGACCATCTTTCTTCTTTCTTCCAACATAACAACCAAGAGCTTACTTATTTTGATCAGTCTTCCAACATGACAACAGAGAGCTTACTTATTTTGATCAGTCTTCCAACATAACAACCAAGAGCTTACTTATTTTGATCAGTCTTCCAACATAACAACCAAGAGCTTACTTATTTTGATCAGTCTTCCAACATAACAACCAAGAGCTTACTTATTTTGATCAGTCTTCCAACATGACAACAGAGAGCTTACTGATTTTGATCATTTTTCTAACATGACAACAGACAGCTTACTGATTTCGATCAGTCTTCTAACACGACAACAGACAGCTTACTGATTTCGATCAGTCTTCTAACACGACAACAGACAGCTTACTGATTTCGATCATTCTTCCATAAGGTATAAAGCAATTAGTAATGATAAATGTTTGAAATACATACTCAGAAGTGTCCATTTACAAAAAGAAACTCAAACTTTGGTATTGGGCTTTATTCATGCAAAGTCTGTGGCTGCAGACTGCCAGGACAATAAATGTGTGTACATGTATTAAAAACTACAAACACTCATCATTTCACATGGATTAGTCAGAATATATACAAAACAATAAGCACAGCCTTATGTCAGGTTACTAAGAATGACATTTATGTGTAAAATATATCATGTACCGATTGTGTTGTACAGTTTATAGTTAAGTTATACTGACATGTATGTACTGTACTGCTTACAACTACAATGACATATACACTGTACACCATACATCTATGTATATATGTACTGTATAGCTCACAATTACATGACTGTTGTACAGCTTTTAAGTATACATTCACACATTTTTGTATATCTGCATAGTTATCAAAGTTTATGATGCAATTGTATTAGTGCCAGCTTATAGCCATACAACAGTCTCCTCTCCCACAAAGAAAAAAGAAACATTTAAAGAATTAATAACTGACAGAACTGCAGTTAACAGTAAAGCACTGAGCTAAATAAACATTATTTCTTGCAGATTAAGACATTAACTTTTGTAACCAGCCAAAATAAAAACAAATAGATAATAAAGTTGTTGTTGACCTTAGCTGTTATCACTAGCCTAACAAATGGATGAACAGAAAAGTGATAGTTGAAATATCTGGGTGATGGAAGAGTGAGTGAACGTGTGTGTAAAAATAGAGAGAAAAATGAGCGTTGGAATATACAGCCAGCTATAAGATTAATAAAACTTGCATAGTCTATGACAGGAATGGGCTTGATCTTTTCAGCTAGACGTGTGCTCTACACTTGTACAAACAGATATTCTTAAATTTTATTTAGTCATTAACTTCTTTGCCCTCATGTCAATATATTTTGACATTTCTGCATCATCTATACAAGTGTTAAATAAACAGAAAATACCTTAAGTGATTAATAACAGACTGAAATTGAATACAAATTAAGGAATTTTGTATTAATTGATTTGTGTATTGTTCACAAATGAAAATGCATGGTAGTAAAGTATTACTTACAAGATCTCACAAGATACTAACAGAGTTAATAAATATTCTGTTTTTCATTAAGACTAAAGCTCAATAGAACTAACAATATACCAATTATGTATTTACTTTAGCTAATCCAAAAAAAAAAGAAACTACCCGAAAACTTCATTACTTCTTTCCCTTTCAAAGACTGTAATGCAATTACAATTAACAACAAACATCAACAGCAACACTCCCAAAGAAATGAGTAAAACACTACTAATCACTGGTACTCAATTCTGGAAAGGTGTAGCAACACTCCCAAAGAAATGAGTAAAACACTACTAATCACTGGCATTCAATTCTGGAAAGGTGTAGCAACACTCCCAAAGAAATGAGTAAAACACTACTAATCACTGGTACTCAATTCTGGAAAGGTGTAGCAACACTCCCAAAGAAATGAGTAAAACACTACTAATCACTGGCACTCAATTCTGGAAAGGTGTAGCAAACTGATAAGCACACAGAGATACCAATTCTCAAAGAGTAAATGGAGAATGTACTGTACAAATATAGCTATTTTTTAAATTAAGTTCATATAGAGCTATTCTGGACAGAATAAGAAAGGATTTGATATTGATGGGGGCTGCCTAAAACAACAAGGTACTAGAAGGACACAATTAAAAACGGTGTGGTTCACTATGGTGTAAGTCTCTGAATTAAAAGGTTCTGGACGCAGTCTACAAATGGCTACCAAACTTAGTCTACAAATGGCTACTAAAAAAATAATTAATATTTGGTGTACATATAATATTTAAAAACCACACTTGCATCAATCATGATTTGTCATTTGGGTAGACAATTAACTTTAAAATGTCAATGGTAAAGCACCTGTTATCAAATTTCAGTAAATCAACTTGATCGTTGAAGTGATCTGTAAACTCGAGAGAAAGTCAACTCAATTACCATTAAAGTGATCTGTAAACTCGAGAGAAAGTCAACTCAATTACCATTAAAGTGATCTGTAAACTCGAGAGAAAGTCAACTCAATTACCAATAAAGTAATAAGTAAAATTGAGATAAAGTCAACTCATTTACCATTAAAGTGATTTGTAAACTTGAGAGAAAGTCAACTCGTATACCATTAAAGTGATATGTAAACTCAAGAGAGAGTCAACTTCAAATAACACGCCCAGGAGTTGTCATCAAACTTCAGTAAAACTTCAGACGACAATCACTTCTAAAGTGCACTCATCATTTTAGTGTCTTCAGAACTTTTGGTTTGGAAATGTCACACCATTTGGGAATTCTACAGAAAATTGTTCAACTATATACAGTCTCCTCTGAGAATACTATTCATGAATCTGTACAGTCAGAATCATTGGCTGTATTATTCTATTAATAAACACTACTCCAGGAATCTAAAACACAGAATAGCAAACAAAACAAATGGTTTACAAATCCCACAAGAGAAAACTCTATTACTTGTAGATTTGTTTGTATCATTTGTATATTTAATTTATACCGATTGAATTATACACATTCTGAAAACATTTATGTCCAAAAACTTGTGAAGACCCTCAAAACTTATTAATGATCTTGTAATATAAGAAACAAAAGAATTGATTTTTTTTGTTTTGTTTGTGATGTGAGCATTTTATTGATTAAATGGGCAAAGATAGTTTTATATATGCTAAATTATTAGTCATCAGACTTTAATTTCTTAGTAAGAATATTTTTTTAAAAAAAACTTACACCCATTCACAAATAGTAAAAACAAAACAAAACCACCCTCTACTAAAAGACTAATTTCTGATGCTATACTTCCAATTAATATATGGGTGTTTTCAGAGGCACTTTTGCATTCAGATTCTAAACTATTATATACTTGAGAAAGACGTAGGAATTTAAAAGAAAACTTGAAAATCAACATTACAAAAACTAATTCACTGTTTCACTAGTGTCATTCAGAAGCTGAGTCCTTATTCTTAAAATAAAATATGAAAAAAATGGATACAACAATTTATGTTGTATTAATATAAAAGAGAAGTTTTCAAGATGATAACACTGGGGGATTGAAACTATGACTAATTTCATAACTATTCTAAACGAGGCAGAAATTTCTGAACTTAATTAGTGCATTAAGATTTTAAAGAGTCAGTGAGGTTTTCTTACTGTAAGGTAAAGTATTGCTGCTAATTTATTTTATCTGTACATCTACAATATTGCAAATTTATCACCTATAACAAATGAAAAGAACAGGCACACGTGTACAAGTGATTATAAAAGAATACAAAGAGAATTTAGGGCATAAGTTCTGAAGACAAAGACAATTTAGGGTGTAGGATAGTGAAGACATTTGGGTAAGCATCTTAAAATGCTTAAATTTATACACCCCCCACCAGAATGTCTGTAATCTTTGAAGTAACATAAACTTTTATTTCTATTTATTAAATGTGTCATATTGCTGATAATGAAAATAGTATAATCAAGTGGCCTAATTTGAAACGGTTAAGTCACCACATCCAAGTCTGTGTAGATCACCAAATCTAGGATTCACACACTTTAAAATACCCCAATATTTATAATGCAGATAGCAAACAACAGTATACTTTAAGTTACATACATAAATTTATAATGCACAAACATGCACTGTTTGTTAACACCATTAACACTCATCTATATTATAATTATGAAAAAACATTTTAATTCCAGTACTAGTGCTTGCCAAGTGACCAAACTCAGTCCTTCAAGTTCTGATGGTTGATGACTTAAGATTATCCTTGACTAATGCAGTCTTAGGCATATCATTTTGACAAATTTATCTAAAAATAAAGAGAAAGTTATCACTGCATGTTGTAGTTTAATGACAAATTTATCTAAAAATAGAGATAGTTACCAATGCAGGTTGTAGTTTACCTAAAAATAAAGAGACTTAACAATGCATATTGTAGTGTATATATTGCTAGGATACTCTGATACAATATTGAAGGAATCAGCTAGCACATTTTGTAGTCTATAAATTGCTAGGATACTTTGATACAATACTGAATGTGTGGTGGAGTAAATTTGCCTATCCCTATTTTAAAATTTAATGGTTATATAATTTGTTAAATTGACAAAGTGACCAGACCTTGGGCACTCCTTATGATGGTATTTTTTGTAAGTGTCAGAGTTGGAGTAAACAACTCAAGTTGAGAATATACTAGAAAATTGCTGATGTAATCCCAACCAGTTCCAACTGGATGATTAGTTTATCTGACTAATATTCTCACACTTGTTCATCTCAAAATCATGGACTGGGGGTTTGTTTGATGAAGAAGTACTCTATCACTTTGAATTTGAACATAACTTGAGTCCGATCATAAAGGTGGTCATTAACTTATGGTAAGTTAACTGACTGATAAAGGAAGAATGGACTTGGAATATTTCGTTCATGTTTGCTATTGATCTATGAGTTGGAGAAAGCTTATGTAATTGACCATTATTTTTATGTTCGTTAATTTGAATTTGTTGTACATTATACTTGATTTTGATTGATGCTACAATTCTTATGCTGTGTGTGTATCAGACTAATAACAAAATTGTTGCATGATTTGTAAGATGAGAGTTGTTGTAAGAGAGAGAAAGGATTTAGAGATGAAATAGACCTGAAATTTAGTGCTGCCTTCATTTGACTTTTGCAAAGCAAGCCTTTTGTTTCTGGTTGTCACTTCATGCTACAGAGACTACTGGACTCTATGTTGGTGTGTGTATCCAGCATCATTGTCAACTTCTCAGTAAAAAGTGTTGCTGTAAGTTGATTCCTGTGAATTCTGTTTGAGTACCAATACAGCAGGAACTGTGGCTTGAGTTTGGTCTCAGGAATTCACAAAGATTATTTTGAATGTTCCTCATGGAGTGTTGAGTAAATGCACATGGAAAATTAAGAACATTCCTCCTGATGTACTTGATAGTGCATGTGAAATTCAGGACGATTCTCAACGGCATGTTTGGCGAGTGTCGAAGATTCTGGTAACACGCCTCTAGAAGAGATATGTGGAACCTCACCTAAATATGAAAGGCTGTGACTTGTTGCAAACAGCATGACTGTGAATCATATGCCAGTGACAGCCACCATCTTTGAACAGGTTATGTGCACTGACTTTATTTATTTCTCTGAAATTCTACTCTCATTTCCAAGATAATATCCATGAATTTGATTATGTATTTTAACTGACTGCTTGAATGATTGTCCAGCGTTAATTGAACATTGTTGTGAAGTGATGTAAATGTCAACATCTTTGATTATATTCATATGTTGTATATTTGATTGTTGATTTAATAAATTTATTAACCTTCTTACACAAATTGATAGTCTTTTTTGGGAGAAGTGGGTTGATGGGGGCTCGCTAAATATAGAATAAAAGATGGATTTATCTTCTTTGGTAAGAAGTTTTCCACCTACTGAAATACTATGCGATGGTAAATGTTTGTCTTTAGTGTTGTGAAGAGAGAAAATGTTTATAGTACCAGCATATCCGCCAATTGAGAGAGACAAGTGGTCTCTTCTGGAGACTTATTAATAACAAAAATCAAGATTCTCCTTACTTGTGATTAGTTATAGGTGATTTAAATAATAATATTAATCATAACCATTAATTAGGTGGCGTTAACCTCACAGAATGATCCAACCGGTGCAATTCTGATGACTTTTAATAAAGCTTTGGTAGATAGATCTATGCATTTGTGACTAAGCTTTTGAAGATCTATACATTCGTGACTAAGTAGATTTCTGCCCTTGTATACCTGTAAAAGAGGGGAGAGAGAGAGAGAGAGAGAGAGAGAGAGAGAGAGAGAGAGAGGAATGTCCTTGTAACAAAGCTTTGGTAATTCTATAAACTTTTATTGTAGCTTTTAAGATTACTCTGAGTAACTTTTTAACGAAAGTTTGGTAGATCTATGCACTTCTGACAAATTTTAATTATAATTTTTATGAATACATCTGAAAGAATTCTGACTGATAATACTTTGATGTATATAAATTTAACTGATGTAGCTTTGATAAGTGACTAGCTGTGAGGTATTTTAGGAAGATACATTTAGCATTTACTGAATGGGTGTTTACAACCAAAACGTTGACAGATTCAGCTTAACGTGAAACTGTAAGGGTGAAAGTATTGGTGCTAATTTATTTTTTCTGTACATCTACAATACTACATTTGACGGAGATAAATGAAAGCAATGTTATAATGTTGTTGTAAGATTCAACTTGGGACATGCAAGCTTTAACATACAACATACTTTCAGCAAAGACTACACTGAGCTATGGAGTTGTTTACATCCAAATCTTGACACATTCAGTTTAAACATGCTACATCTTTGCCAGTAACTATAGCACTGACATCCAAATCTTGACAGATTTAGCTTGAACATATCTACATCTTTGTCAGTAACTTTAGCACTGACTGATGGAGTGTTTACCTCTAGAATGTGAAAGATGTAGTTTTGATATGTGCTACAGCTTTGACAGATAAATACAGCACTCCTAGTAGAATATTTAATTTGCAAACTTTGACAGATTTAGCCCTGACATTGGTTTAAATGGATAGAGTTTAGACAAAAATCAATTTACACACAATCTTGTTCTTTCAGTCAACACCCACTTCCCCTCCCCCCCAAAAAAAAATAAAATAAATTAATTTTAAAAAATAAAAATAATACACTTTTTTTTGATGGGGGAGAAAAGAATCAATTTTTAAAAGTATTTAGAGGAAAAATTCATGTATTTAAACAAATAACAAATTTGACTTCTACAAAAGTAAAATTTAAAACAAAAACACCCAAACAACACAAGCTGCACATAATTTTAAGTTTCTGTCCAGGTCATCCAGTATGTTTTGCAACAATGCCTAAATGTAAATCTAGGAAGTGACACCTTTAATAAAATAATCTCTTCCTACAGAATAATAATTCTTTGCAAACATTTATAAATAATAAAATTTCTTATAAGACAAGTGTATGGCATTATATACAGGAGTGGGGGGAAAAAATGTAATAAAACATTTCTATGGTGTTTCTATGATCTGGAAAGAAAATTTGTATTTTTTTGGGGAAAAAAAAACCCAACAACAAACATGAACATGTATCATTATTTGAAGTGCTTGTCACCAAAATAATATGTACAGAAATCTAACCTGAGCTCACTCCACTGGACCAGCAAGTTTATGAAAACAATGTGAACACCACTGTTTCCATCATGGGCTCTGCATGCAATAAATGCTATCAAATGTGGTTTCAACAATACACAGCACATTTCTTTATCACAGATTTTTAATTATTGTTTATTAGGGGATGGGACATGAACAATAAAATAATTTTGGTGACATGCTAGCAACTTCTGCTTTCTTTCTGTAGTCTTCATCATTAAGTTTCTATTCAATAAACTGGCCAGTGGTTGATAAAACATAAAACTATTGTTTTGCTCCAGTCAGGGTATCCGTACAAACAAACAGAGTTTTCACCTGAGTCCGAAACCAAACCCAAGCAACAATGTCAACAAGAAATATTATCACTGACCCCAAGGGCCAAGACCTTAGATACAAATCAAATAGAAATTCATGTGCACACATCCAAAGACATAATACATTTACTCTGTCAAACAATCCCTCTTAAAAGCAAAGATCCAGAATGCAAATATAACATAAATTCTGTAAACACAGCGACAGACATAATACAAAGACTCATTCAACGATCACCCTTCAACTCAAGACACCTAAACTGAGAAATGCAAGATACCTACATTGTGATGGAAACATCACGCTTCTCTGTGATAAGTTCTCTATGTGGTGAATGAAAATAATTTGACATATATATACATTATATAATACATCATCAACCCACATCAATTTTTGTCAGAGTTGAGCAGTTAGAACATCTATTACATCACTAACTCTCATCACTCTATAGTCAATTCAGTATAGAGTTGACCTGTCAGAATATTTATTACATCAGCCTTGAAATTCAATAAATATAAATACATTTTGTTACAATATTTTTGTTCTCTTTCTTTGCTTTCTAATAATATTTAAGTTAAAGAGGAGATTCAAAATATTCAATTTAATACTCTAAACTACTACTGCATGAGATCAAGGCTGCATTTTATTTTCTCTTTTATCAATAAGAAAACTGAATGTGGAAACCTATAATTTTTCTCTCTTATAGATATGAAAAAAGAAAACAATTTCAGATTTCATCATTCTGACATGGCAGATGACACCATTAACTGGGAATTGTTAACTGCAAAATTTTATAAAACGTTAATGTGCTAATATATCAATGAATATTAGTGTATCTAAAGCAAAGTGTACAACTAAAGAAACCGAGAGTGTCTTCTTTCAGAGGTTGTTCCATTCAATGGTGACTAGGCCCACGTTGGACTCTTGGTTCAGATTGCGAGCAATGGTTTGTGGGATGGCATGTTGAAACCATA
Source organism: Sinotaia quadrata (assembly GCA_028829895.1). Taxonomy (NCBI): domain Eukaryota; kingdom Metazoa; phylum Mollusca; class Gastropoda; order Architaenioglossa; family Viviparidae; genus Sinotaia; species Sinotaia quadrata. The sequence goes on along the minus strand of CM054177.1, from coordinate 30,586,874 downwards.
TCTTCTGGATATTATCATACTGTTCCCTACTGAGTGTCAGTGGGTTGCCACGTCTGAAAAAGTTATCATGTCTTTTACACAATTTCTATAATACCTTTGCACAACTGTATCTATAAATTCATAATAAACCTACTAATTTATTCCCATTAATAGTAAGATGAATAACAATAACTTGTTTTACATCTATGACTAATGTTTCACATTTTAGCTAAATATATAATCAGCTAACTACCAGACTGGCCTGCATCTTAGGAACAAAGTATGAAAATAATAGTTATGTATTTTTACTAAGAAAATGTAAATGACAAATGACTACAACATGAAATACTATGAGCAAGTTAACAAATACTGACCTAAGTCCTTGATCAGTTTCACCATAAGAATCTACATATGGTGCTGGTAAAAAGCAGCCTTTAGTCTTTCCCGACAGAAGCAAGATCTGGCAGTCTCGAACTCTGTAGCATGAAACATCACTGTATAATGTCTACAACAATGCATTAAGGATTGTGAACTGCTAAGTCTTTCTCTTTCACTCTTTTTAACAAAAATAACATTTACAAACTTTAAAAAATAACACAATGACATCTTTACATTCAATCTCTCTAGCATAAGGAATGCTTACAGACATTTTTTTCTTGTACTCTTTCAAATACAAATAAAGTAAAGAAAACTTGTAAAAACCAAATTATGTCTTTCTTTGTCACTTTTTAAACATTAAAAATATATTTTTTCTCATACAACTAATCTGCATATAATAAGAGTAGGTTTGAACTTATTGTACCACCAACCCACTGGGTTAAAGGGCTCCAGGTAAACCCTTAGCAAGCGATAAAAGACTGAAATTACTTACAGGCATGTCCATTGTTAATCAAGGAGTAAGCTTCCCTAATACCACTCTTGCTTTAGTATGCTCATGGCATAATGCATGTCAGGGCTTTGCAATTTTGCAATATTTTTGAAAGGTGCCTGCTGTTCCCCCAGAAAACACCTGTGTATTATGTTGGTTCAATTTTTTACTATCATTTATTTGTTTATTTCAAATTATGTATGTTTTTTCCCTCTTTACTTTGGCTTTCTGAGACTTGCTGTTTTACCTCCGCTGACTTGTTATTATCATGGTTGACTATCTTTGCTATGAATATGGCCAGGCAAAGAAATATTCTGACTTGTTATTGTCGTGGTTGACTATCTTTGCTATGAATATGGCCAGGCAAAGAAATATTCTGACTTGTTATTGTCGTGGTTGGCTATCTTTGCTATGAATATGTCCAGGCAAAGAAATATTCTGACTTGTTATTGTCGTGGTTGGCTATCTTTGCTATGAATATGGCTAGGCAAAGAAATATTCTGACTCACACCTAAAAACTCGTGTGGTGTGTATGGGCTATGTGAATGAAATGTATGTTGTGTTGAGTGATGGTCCAATTCCCATTGAGAGAATCTAGTCTGTATAGATTTAGCAATGTGCATGGCTAGCAATAACAGGCATTAGCAAGGAGTAGCAAACCAGACTATTTACAAATTTAGCAATGTGCATGGCTTAGCAATAACAGGTTTAGCAAGGAGTAACAGACCAGACTGTGTATAAATTTTGTAACAGACTAACAGAGTGCTGCATGTGTTGCTCTCAAAGTAACAAAGTATGAGCCAAGATTTGATAAATTATCAGTTTGCCTAACACAGCAAAAATCACACTAATTGCGTAAAACCAAACTTTTACCTCTCCTCTCAATAAAAAGCATTTTGTATCATTGAAAACTCTGTTATTGTTTTTTTTCTTTTTAAGACATGTGTGTTACTAAACTAAGACCTCTGTATTCAGGTCAATTGCAGTGTTGGCACTCTGTGATAAATAAGTGGGTTTTAGGTTGGAGTTTAGGCAGGCAGTCCCTAAAAGGTTCAGATTAATTGCAGTGTTGGCACTCTGCGATAAATAAGTGGGTTTTGGTTTGGAGTTTGGGTACGCGGTCCCTAAAAGGTTACCATAGTGTTATAGGGGATAGTTTGTGTTTACTAAAGTATTAGTAGGTCCCAACCAATTTTTCAAATCTAATTGAGAGTAAAACAAATGTATTTACATAATAGATTTAGATGTATAAGGATGCTTGCAAAATTGTAAGAGAAAACCTGGAGCAGTTTATAAAATATCATCATTTGAATGTATAAGTTAGTCGTCATCAATTTATATATTTTGGACACACTGTAAAAAGTTAAAATCTTCAGTTATGAAATGGTAAATTAAAAAATTATAACAGTAGGGTATATCTAAATGATAAAAATGAAGTTCTTTTCAGATTATTATATTTGACAAACTGTTTACAAATATAGCCTCTTCATTACATAAACTTGTTACATATTATAAAGTACATAATCAAGACATCATAATATTCAAATAAGTAGCTTAAAAAGTACTTTTTCTGTATTTGAAACAATAAAGTACCAAGGAGTTTTTACCCAATTTTTTCCAAAGATGAAAAAGCCAGTGATATATGAGGTCTCAAAATTCACCAAACAAGTACCTTTAACACATTTACAAATTGTAAAGTGTCATATCTCTGGAACCATATATGTTACAGACATGGTTCAGATATTAATAGAAAGAGGAATTAGTACCATTCTAGCTGATACAATCAATATCTGCTGACTTAATATATGCATATAGTTATCATTTAATAATTTAAAGTCATGCTGGCTTGTTATAATACAGACTTGAGGTGTTGATTTATTAGGAGGAAATAGTTTGTAGAAAGAAATAAGGAGGTTTGCATTATAAGGGCAAGGTTAAGGATAACAAAGACATCTTTTTACTGGTGTTCCCTCTTACTGCTCTCTCTAAAAATGACCAAACAGATTCATGCAATTCTCTCACACTGGATATATAGCCCAATTCTATTTAGCTTTAAACTGAGGAAATAAATAAAATAACAGAATTTTGCTCTTTTAAGTGTGAAATAAAATTAATCAAAATTACTAAATTCTTTGAACTAAAAATATAAATGACAATTCCAAATTTTATACATTTGACCAGACTAATCAGACATAAATGTTTTAAAGTTTTTTATAAATTTTATGTGGAAAATTAAATGCTAAAAGCATGTTTGAATGTGTTTTTAAAAAAAATACCTGGGATATACAGTATGACCCCCCAAAAAAAATAAAAGCTAACATTCTCTTCCCTCTCCTTATAAATAAGAGAAATTGCATAGTTATTTATGTCATTGGAAACAAATAAAAATATCTAAAATAAAATATCTAAAATTGAGTTAGCTTTTAATTCTGGTTCATAATAAAATGACATAAAAACATTATAAATAAGAAAAATTACAGTTACTTATGTCACTGGAGACAAATAAAAATATCTAAAAATGAGTTAGCTTTTAATTCTGATTCATAATAAAATGACATATATAAAAACATTATTTGTCTAAAAAAATAAAGTGTTATAGATTGAAAGAACACATTTTTTTTTTTACCTGAGAAAGATTCCAGTGCCAGCTCCACATGCCATAGCGTGTTGAGTAGCAGCTCCTACAACTGTACCGTCCAACTCCTCTTGACAGCAATAACTCTGGGAACACAGCATTGCACCACACACCAGGCACCGAGTAGGAGCACGGCTGTCATCAGCCTCAGATTTAGGGCATCTAAAAAGGAAAGTTTACTTTACCTACTGCATTGTTAAGCCTTTATAAGTTCCCAACTGAGCTAAGAGAAAGAACTCCTGAAACCACACAAAGACTGAAAAGTGAAAGTCCATTTTATCTATCAAGCACTGTCAAGCTTTCATGAGTTTCCATCCCTAGCTAAGGGGCAGAATTCTTAAAACCTCACAAAGGTTGCATATAAAGGGCATGGAATAAAGAAAGAAAGAAATTTAGAAATTTAGAAAGAAAGAAAGAAAGAAAGAAAGAAAGAAATTTAATGATGCACAAATTACAAATGTCTAAAACTAAATGTTTATTTGAAAATATGATGCCCCAAGCTACATACTAAAAGCATGTCTGAGAGAAAAAATATTGCTATATGTCAAATCCACTCTGCCAATAAGAGAGTACAATACAGACCTAATCAAGAATATGCAAAACTACTCTACAGAGAGTCAAGAATATCAAAACTACTCTAGAGACATAATCAAGAATATCAAAACTAATCTACAAGACATAGTCAAGAATATCCACAACTACTGTACTGAAAGAATATTTAAAAAAAACCACCACACAGACGTAATAAAGAATATCCAAAACTACTGTACTGAATGAATAGTAAAAAACAACACCATACAGACTTATATCAAAAACTACTGTACATACAGAGAGAATATCAAAAACAACTCTACAGATGTAAAGAATATAAAAAACTACTGTATGTTTACTTACGTAAATGATGAAACTTCATTGATAAGTTCACTGTAATCTTTTGGCAGTTTATCCAACCGTTTGATGGTTCTTGGGTAGTGCACCAGAGGGGTGGAGCTTGCTGATAATCTGTCTCGCACTGTGCGACAGCAGCACCAACTAAAATAATAATTTAAAAAACACTTAATTCTTTTTAATTCTGAGGATCTACAAAAAGCTTAAACCAGCAAAAGTTATCTCATTTATTGAAACAATTCTAAGGGAGGTTAAACAGAAATGATACAGAGTACCACTGCTATCAAATAACCAAGGCGCAATTATTGCATTCATATGCTAAGTTCAATCACATTCCAAGCTACAAAAAAAAAATTACCATAAAGTTTCTCACAAATAATTCATTCTTAATTTTAATTTAATTTATCCATTATAATACATATATACCAACAAAATATGCTAATACTGTTTCAACTTTAATCTAAAGCTGAAAGCAAAGATAACTCTGGTGTGAACTAAACTTACCTGCCTTTTGCTGTAAGCTATAAGGAGAACTTTTACCTGTAGTATTTGCTTTTAACTTCCATTTTCCACTGTAATTCTAAATCACCTGAGCTATACATATCTATATACACCAAATAGAGTCAACTTACAGGCATGCATAACACCAATAAATTTAATATGTATATTCTTCTTCAATTTAAATAGGGGTAGATTCTGGCTTACACTGATTCTGCACCAAAATAGGGTGGGGTCAGGTAAGGGGCAGAAACAGGGGCTAGCCGTATTATACTCGTGTAATGGGTTTATTTGATTTATTATTTATGGATTTATTTATTTTAATTTTGGTAAGGTGAAAATATTATATTATTTTCTTTTACTTGGTTCTCTTTATTATTATTATTTAATTTTTCCTAATCATTAGTATTACTACTGTTGTTATTACCACGCTGTCACATTACCACCATTTGTATTACTACTGTTGTTATTACCACGCTGTCACATTACTACCATTTGTATTACTACTGTTGTTATTACCATGCTGTCACATTGCTACCATTTGTATTACTACTGTTGTTATTACCACGCTGTCGCATTGCCACCATTTGTATTACTACTGTTGTTATTACCACGCTGTCACATTACCATCGTTAGTATTGTTGGCATTTTGTCATTTCACCTATTGTTACACTATTTTATTTTATTTGGACTTTATAGTGCTTTTTATTTATGATAATAATTAAATTGTAGTAAGAGGAATTGGTAAAAATCAAATCAGAATGAATATGTTACTTCTCAGTAAGTTACTGATCTAATCTTAACACAATGCAACAAACACTCACCTCCTGACTAGAGCCATGGTATGTGGACCTTTGAAAAGCTGTGCCACATCATGAGGTAGGGCTAAATAGTTACACAGGTGTACAAACTCTTCATTACTTCTTTCTGCAACATTATGGAAAGTTACAAAGTTACAAAGTTACAAAGAGTACATTAATACCCTTTAAAAGTTACTGGAAACATATAGGTTTACATTTTCAATGTAACTTAATCAGTCAAAAAATAATTTCTAAATTAAATGATGGTCTACTTTAAAAAAAAAAAAGTCAAAGTTTGCAAGACTACCACATTCATCCTTTCAGTCTTGGAAATACAAACTGCATTAAGTGGCAGCTATTAAAATGCACATACAGTTTGATTTCTGTCTTTATTTGTTCCAGTTAATGACCACTGAAATAAGGCTGCTACCCAAACCTAGTCTATTCTAAGGAATGTACCCATAATTTATTATATGTCTACAGCAAATGGCATGTACTAACCAAAACAAGCAGTTAACATGTGGCAAAAAGTTTCTGCAGTTGGCATATAACATGCCCACAAAACCAGAAGTTATCCTGCCAAGGTCATGTCCAAATTATATAATAACATTAGGAAGCATTATACCAATTACATGTCATAGAAAAGGTTCTACAACATTAGACATTATTCTTAACTGTCTTCTGACATGAGATTTTGGTAATTTTCCTCCTCGTCATACAGTGGGCTTATTTTGAACATATTTCTGCCTAAGTTTTTAAGTGTATATATACTCGATATATGTTATTTTAAAGGCAACTGATTGGACTTTAATACAAATTGTTGTAAATGTCTTGTTACATATTTGTACATTTTAAAAATATGAGGATTATGTGGGGGGATTTTGAGGGGGACAAAAATCCTGATTTTACAATTTGGAAAAAAAGTAAAAAAGAAGGTAAAAATGGGTATTTAACTCTTTCAACTCGAGATCCCACTTTAGTGGGATTACCAGAAAATCAGAATCCCCAGTTGCCCGCAATAGTGGGATGAACGTATAAAACTATATCCCTAGATACCACAACAGCAGTATATGCTAACTTACCCTAGAAATGAACCCATCCAAAAATCTTGGTGTGTCTGCGTGTTGGCATGCAAGTTCAAGGCTAAAGATGGTGATGGCATATCATAAAAAAGTTCATTATTTTGTGGCAGAAGCCCTTGCAATGATTATAATCTATAATTATAGACAGTGATAGTGAAGAACTTCATTTAGTAGAAATGATTGTGATAGTTCTAGCAGTAGTGCTAATGAATTGGTGAGTAAAACATTTGCAAAGGTAAATCCGTCTTTACGAAAATGGTGAACCCACAAATAAAACGTTCAATGTTCTGCATTCAAAGAGTACCTGTGCATTCGAACTCACGGCCACTGTAGGTCAGATTATCATTCCAAGAAGGAATTTTGGCAGTTAAAGTGTTTCACACATTGAGTGGCTAACTGTTTCACGTAAAAAATTAATAAAAAATAATTTTTATAAAATTTATGATTTTCCTCAGGGAGCTCAGGTTATAGGTTTTTTTACAGGCGAGACAGGTTCAAAGGGTTACAAAAAACTATTATATTATTGAAATACAACAATATCTGCAACAGAAAACCAAATATCACATAAATGTGATAGTAAAAATAAGAACTGACATGTCCTGAAATACTCTTCCAGTACTTACTTATTTTTTTCAAAACATATTTATTTATTAACTGCTCACTTTCATCTACCCCTCCCATGTACTAATTATAGTCTTTAACAAATTTTGGTGCTTTATATGTAGTTCTCTGAAATTCCCATTAACTTTAGTTTTTCTCTCAGCATAAGCATGTCCACCTGCACTATGAATGGTTGGCATAAGTGATATAGTTTTGTTCTCTCCATGTATGATATCAACAGAAACATTGACTTGGCTGAAGCAGTTCTAAGAAAAAACTCATATTAATATATGTATATAACATCACTTTATGAAGTTTATCCTATGAATCCTCTGTGAATATGACACTGTAAAAAAACTCATGATAACTTTGAGCATGTCTCCAAGCATAAAAGCTCTAATCCACACACGATTATAAAGAGATTTTCTTGACCATCAACTACTGACTATAAACATTTAGAACTGGAACAAATCCTGTATGCCAGAAATAACCCATAAAATTCGTCCACACTAAAGTTATACCACCCTTTGAAAAGCAGTTGTTTTGTTTTCACCCTTAAAACTAACATATTATCTGTATGTTCACAAAGGTAGCCCATTAAATCTACTGCAAAATAGTTTTTAAAATCAATGGGCCTCAAATACTGCTTGGTTCCTTCTTTAGTCTTAACCTCAAACTGCAACCCCAGAAGGGGCTAGGGATGCCCATGTCCTTATCATTGTAACTACAGACTCTTAAGATATAATTACTATAAAAAACTTCTTAGATCTACAACTGTCTCCTTTTTAAAAAAATAATTATCTGGGAATAAGATGAAAAATTGTTAATTTTTAAAGTTGTTTTAATTAATTTATAATTGCTGCAATATGCAAGCCATATTCCCTAGATACACAATATTAAAATTGCTTAAATGTAGGAATTTTAATTACTGAAATGAACATTATCTTCTATATTCACATATTTATCTAAGACAAGATCAATATATACTCAACAAGCAGATTCTGATTTCACCATTTTGAAAGTGTAGTTGCATTGGTGGTCTCTTCAAATCCTCAACCATGATATATGTGATTTTTAATTTATTTTAAAAAAAATTCTGTTGTCATTTGCTTGAAAACTGAAAGTAGGAGAAAAGATCTAGGTATGCAAAAAATAGCAGTGGTTGGGTTATCAGAAACCAACAACATTTTTCTAATGCCTAAATATATCATTTTCCTTTTGTTTCTCATTTATAAGACCATTCTTGCTACATTTGATTTATCGGTTTATCAGCCAGTCTCCCACCCACCCACCACCATCAAAGTGGTAGCAGTTGGATAACTAATAATGAAACAAATTACACAAGGCTAGGTCACTGATTACTTGTGGATAATTTTGCTGGTATGAAACACAGGTCATATATTTACAATGTAATAATTCAAAGATACTAATGAATGCTTAATGCAGGCCAATAGGCACTTCATTATTCTTGTACTTATTGTAATTATTATTAACAAGAATCACTTCTATAACAAAAAGTATAAAGCTTAATATCATTATATTTCAAATATTACATAAATAAAAACACATATGCAGAGTAAATGGGATATGATTCCAGTAGAGAGCCAGTACAACAATAACACAAATAAGAACAGATTATGACAAAACTGAGAAATGATGATAGTACAAAAATAAGACTATAGGAGAATGACTCATCAGATGAGGGTAAAAACAAGCAAAAATGATACACAACACAAACATGAAGAGACTGCTGAGGAAAAAGCCCCAGTCAGATGATGACCCAAAACAAATGATACATAACACACCATGAAGTGACTGAGAAAATAGCTGCAGTCAGTGACGGTACAAAACAAATGACACAACACACATGAAGAGACTGAGAAAATAGCCCCAGTCAGATGATGACCCAAAACAAATGACACATAACACACCATGAAGAGACTGAGGGGGAACGACACCAGTCAGGTGATGGTAGAACAAGGCTGCACAACGCAAAAATGGCAGACAAGCTTCTTTTATATGAGATGTCAACTGCCAGACTGATGATACCTCTGTCTGCTGTAGACTGCACACAGGAAAATAAGAGCAAGAGAATTACATTAAATCTAAAACATATTTCTCATTCCTTCAGTAACCCATTTCACAAAAATCTCAATACTGCCCTCAGCACTCTACTAACTATCCTCTACATCAGATTAACCAAGACGGGAATTAACAGGGATGTTAAAAACATATTAAAAGTTAATATACTTTTACAAAATATAGAAAACGAAGAGGAAGTTACTAAAAGAATGATTTGAAAACCATGGCATGCTCTACTAAAATATGCTGCCACAGCATAAAAATATCAGAGATTGCTGGTAATACAATACCAGATATAACATACCACAACACCCCAGGACCCACTCCACTCTACCCTCTACTCCATCCCTGTGGCATGAACAGAACACCTCCAAACACAAATGAATTCAATATTTATCCAGTAATAATCTTGTCCCGTAATTAATTTCAGATGCTCATGGAAGTACCATGAACACTTGTGCAAAGCTCACCCAGCATCAGATCGAATATTCTGATAGATTTCCAGCAAAGTCTTGTCTGTTTCCATATCTAACTCAGTTTCCATCAGTTCTGTAAACAAAAAGAAAAACAAAAAAGAAACAAAAGAAAATCAGGACTGCAATATTGTAACACATTGTCCAAGAAAACTTTAATAAAAAATAGCAGACTATCTATTAGAATGAATGAAACAGTTTCTTAATTTAGTAAATAACAGAAATGCCACTGGTTGATGGCAGCATCTATACTTTCTTCTTCAGCCCAGTCATACTTGTGTTTGGAAAGGGCTTGAAAAGAGAGGTGAAACACAATACAGACCAAAAAGTACTGGAAACAGATTTTTTCCCACCTTTTCTAGAGGGTCATATAGCTTAGTTTCACCAAAATTACATGTCCACAGACCATTCAATAAACATATTTAAAAAATAAAATAACTTGTATAGTAATACTGCTGGTATTTTACAATTAGCAATGTTAAAAATAATGACATGTCCGCAGACCATTCAATAAAAATATTTAGAAATTAAAATAAACTACAAGTGCATTCAATGCTAAAGAATGACCAAATGGCTGAAATCTGAATGTGGTTGGGAAACATCAGTTAAAGAAGAGGCATTAAACTGATGAACTTTTTAAATAGTATGTGTAGCAGAGTAAATTTGCCTGTCCCTATTTCTAAACTTGTTATTTATTTTGTTAACTGTCAATGTGACATGACTTTCAGGTACTATGCATGATGATATTTTTGTAAAGTACCGAGTTGGAGCAACAACTCAGATGGTCTCAAGAATTCACAAAGAATATTCTTGTGGTTAGCTTGAGAAGCGCACACAAAGTTTCTTGAACATTCCTCATGATCTGCTTTGATAGCACATACAAAGTTCTGAACAATTCTCCACTGTGTGCTTTGTGAGCACATCAAAGATTCTGGAATAGTTGTGTAATATGCTTAGAAGAGGTATGTTAGACTGTCATCTAATAAGAAAGACAGTGACTTGTTGCAAACCGAGTGACTGTGAACTTATGCTAGAGACAGCTGCCATCATTGAAATGGTTATGTACATTGAATTATCTCTCTAAAACCCCACTCTCATTTCTATGATGAAACTATACTTATGAATTTGACTGCTGATGTCCATGCTAGGATAAACTGGAATGAGTGTGTCAAATATTTAATCAAACATTGGGGGGGGGGCCTCATTATTAATAAAAGAAGGATTTTTATTACTCCTTTAGTTAAGAAGTTTCCATTTGCAGAAACATTATGTGACAGTAAAATGTCTATCTTACTATGTGTAAAGAGTAGATTTTTATGACACCCTTATAATCCACCAAGTGAGAGACATATTTTTTTTGGTGTTGTGGGAGACTTATAAATTATAAATTAAGATTCTCGATCACTTGTAATTAGTTATGTGTTGTTAATAAATAAATAATAATCATAACAAGTGAAGGGTGCCCAGAAGTGTCACAGTATGCAAACACTAAGATGATTTTAAAAAGAGAAAGATCCACTAACCTTGTGGTGAAGCATCGTAAGTCAACATTATCTGAACAAGATGCACAATAAACACAAGCATCAAGGCATGCTGGTCATTAAGGCTGCCAGTGGGCAGCATAGCCAAAGATCGATGAGGTTGCACCTGTGGCTGCTGGTTGTGCTGCTGGCCATCAGTATGCAAGGATGGCAAGGTCATGGTCAAAGCAACAAGGAAATGGAACATGTCAACATCCAAGAGGCATTCCATGTCATATACCAAACTTTCAACTTTTTCTGGAATCAGCACTGAAACACCAAGCACATACATAAAGCACTGAAACACCAATTGCATACATAAAGCACTGAAACACCAACTACATACATAATAGTACTAAAACACCAAAAAACTGCATACATAAAGTACTAAAACACCAACTACATACATAATAGCACTGAAACACCAACTATATACATAAAGCACTAAAACACCAAAAAACTGCATACATAAAGTACTAAAACACCAACTACATACATAATAGCACTGAAACACCAATTACATACATAAAGCACTAAAACACCAATTACATACATAATAGCAGTGAAACACCAATTACATACATAAAGCACTAAAACACCAATTATATACATAAAGCACTAAAACGCCAATTACATACATAAAGCACTAAAACACCAATTATATACATAAAGCACTAAAACACCAATTACATACATAAAGCACTAAAACACCAATTACATACATAAAGCACTAAAACACCAATTACATACATAAAGCACTAAAACACCAATTACATACATAAAGCACTAAAACACCAATTACATACATAAAGCACTAAAACACCAATTACATACATAATAGCACTGAAGAGTCATGAACGGTCAAGTACTTGACTGAAATAAAACATGCAACAGCAATGAAACAAGAACACATTCAATAAAGCAAAAATAGGACATGAAATAGAACTGAAACATCAGCATGAGTAATACCACTAGAATAAATGTAATTACACTAAAATACCAACAAAATACTAACACCAAGAAAATGTGTAATACCACGAAAATAAAATAAATGTAATTACACTAAAATATCAACAACATGTGTAAACGTAAAATACTAATGAAGCACCAAGAACACAGGTTAATAGCACTGAAACACTAAGAACATATGTAAACATATGTAATGTTACTGACACACTAACATTTATAACAGCACGGATACCAAGAAAACAAGAAAACATGTAACACCAAAAACAAATATAATTACACTGAAACACCAAAGCACAGGCAATAATGCTGGAACACCAACTGCACATATTTTAGCACTAAAACATAAACAACACATGAAATAATATTGAAATTAAAAAAACACACAACACCACCGAAGTGCCAGTAATAAAGTATACTAGCACATTTAAAATTCCAAGAACACATGCAACAAACATGTTCAAAATAAAATAAATCCTTTACCTCTCTTTATTATCGAAAAGAAACCAGTTATCCCAATTAAGATAAAGGGACTTACATTTAAACTTTTCTTCAAAATATAAATACCAGGTGTTATGGTTATGCTAATGAGTCATTGCTGAGTGCCATTGTTATACTGATGAGCAGAGATTTTTATCACAATGTATCAGTGCTGAGTGCCATTGTTATACTGATGAGCAGAGATTTTTATCACAATGTATCAGTGCTGAGTGCCATTGTTATACGGATGAGCAGAGATTTTTATCACAATGTATCAGTGCTGAGTGCCATTGTTATACTAATAAGCAGAAATTTTTATCACAATGTATCAGTGCTGAGTGCCACTGTTATACTGATGAGCAGAAATTGTTTATCACAGTGCATCAGTGCTGTGGACCATTGTTTTATTCATGAGTCACAAACTTTTTCTCCTATTATTTTCTTGTCTTACTCCCAAATTCAAGAAATACCTTCTTGGTAACTCCAAGATTCTTTTCTTGATTCCAGTTGGACTATTTTCTAGATTTTACATCTAATCTCTCAACCTTCTATTTTAATCATCAGATTATGGTAAACAGTGCTGCTTTCAGCATGTTAATCAGTCACCAAGGTAGACAGTGTTTTGGTCACAATATTAATCAATCATAAGGCAGACAAACTGCTGTCATGATACTAATCAATTATCAAGGTAGACAAACTTTGTCATGGTACTAATCAATTATCAAGGTAGACAAACTGTTGTCACAGTACTAATCAATCAAGATAACTCATTATTCATTAAGAATACTCTCTTACTACAACTCACAGGAAAGCAGTCGAACACAATGTTCCCTGATGGTCTCAGATGGAACCACTTGGTTGACAACAGCAGCAAAGCGGACTAGAGCACCAAGCAATGCGCTCTGTCGCTCAGACAAGGATCCAAACACACCCTGACCTTCAGATGCTAGGTCTTGTTCTGCAAAGAAAAATTAAAGTACAAACAGTAACAAACCTGAATGTATAATTCCATAGAAAGCTCTAAAAATGAAGGTGTAAAACAATAATACATCTAAAAGTGTGTAAAAATACTCTAGAAATGCAAGTGACAATTGCACACAGAACTCTAAAAATGAAAGAGTACAACAGTAATACATCTAGAATTGTGCTGAAAAGGCCTGAAAATGCAAATGTACAACAGTAATACGTGTGAAAGTAATTGTGTTGAAAAGCTCTAAAAATCAAAATGTGTACTGTTTGAAAGTAATTGTGTTGAAAAGCTCTAAAATCAAAGTGTGTACTGTTTGAAAGTAATTGTGTTGAAAAGCTCTAAAAATCAAAGTGTATACTGTTTGAAAGTAATTGTGTAGAAAAGCTCTAAAGTGAAAGTGTACACAGTAATATGTCTGAAAGTAATCATATTGAAAATATGATTAACATGATAAATATTAATAATATGATAAATAACAGTTAATACGTCCAAAAGTAATTGTATTGAAAAGCTCTAAAGTGAAAGTGTACACAGTAATATGTCTGAAAGTAATCATATTGAAAATATGATTAACATGATAAATATTAATAATATGATAAATAACAGTTAATACGTCCAAAATTAATTGTATTTAAAAGCTCTAAAAATAGAAGTGTACAGCAGAGATATGCCTGAAAGTAACCGTATTTCAAAACTCTAAAAATGTATCATACAACAGTAATGCATCTGAAAGTAAACATATTGAAAAGCTCTAAAAATAGAAGTGTACAGCAGAGATATGCCTGTATTTCAAAACTCTAAAAATGTATCATACAACAGTAATGCATCTAAAAGTAAACATATTAAAAAGCTCTAAAAATAGAAGTGTACAACAGCAATACATAAGACTGTAACTGCATTTAAAAGTTCTAAAAATGGAGGTATAAAACAGTAATATATCTCAAAGTGAGGAATGCGTATAAAAGCTCTGGAAATGAAAGATTCATAGTTAAGAAAAATTAACAAATATTTGTTCATTTTTGTAACTGGCTGGCTAAAGAGAAAAAAGAAGCATAATGATACAGTAAGTATAAAATATTTTAAAATTAGCAAAATTCAAATAATCTATACACATATCCCAAACAATCTACAAAAAGATATAATTACAAATGTATACAGCATATCCTAAATAATCTAAATAATCAACCAGATTTAATTAAAAATATGTACAACAATCCACCACATATAATTACAAAAGTTTACAACAAATCCATCAGATATGATTACCAATGGGTACATTAGATTCCAAACAATCTACGAGATATAAATACATATACCTATATCTCAAACAATCTATCAGATGTAATTATAACTGTGCATAACACATCCCATCTATCAGATACAATTAAACATATCCAAAACAATCTATCAGATACAATTAAACATATCCAAAACAATCTATCAGATACAATTAAACATATCCAAAACAATCTATCAGATACAATTAAACATATCCAAAACAATCTATCAGATACAATTAAACATATCCAAAACAATCTATCAGATACAATTAAACATATCCAAAACAATCTATCAGATACAATTAAACATATCCAAAACAATCTATCAGATACAATTAAACATATCCAAAACAATCTATCAGATACAATTAAACATATCCAAAACAATCTATCAGATGTAGTAATGACAGACTGCTAGAGCATGTTCAGCTTACCAAAGGACATGATTGTAAAGGCACAAGTGTTCCAGGTCATGATTGGAATGCGAGGATTGTCAGAATTAGGCTTTACATTCAGACCAAACTGAAAAACAGAAATTGGAATTTGTAAAACACTTTTACCTAAAGATTACAGAAAAGCAGAACTATTTTGAATGCTTGTGTGTAAAATGCAATGGAAGACGTGCATGAAAATGCTGAACTGAAAATGATCTCTTAAATAATTATCATTAACAGAATGGTTATTTTTTGTTTAAACTTTTATTTTTAAATATTATATAGTTAATAAATTTTGAAATACTGCATAATTAATTATTTTTACCACAGAGACATATCTGAAATATTGCACAATTAGTTTGATTTATCACAAAGACATCTTTGAAATATTGTGTAATTATTTAGATTTACCACATAGACATCCTTGGCAAATTTCTGCATCATTTCCATGATTCCATCAGAAAAAAAAGCACTGGAAACAAATATATATGTAATATAGATACCTCAAATAACAGAACAATGACAACAAAATAAAGAATTCTATATTTTCTTTCAAATTAGAGATACTAAAGGGAAGGAAGTGTACATATTAATTCTTTGCATTAAAATCTCCAGCCACCGAGAATGAATTTTCTAGGCCTGCCAAGTTCTGTGGAAAATCAATGCCCAGTTTGCCAAACTCTGAAGACAATAATTTCCAGCCTGCCAAGCTCTTAGTATAGGTAGAAGGGCAATCCTTGCCCCCCCCCCTCCTCCAAGCCATGAGAAAGACAATCCAAGAATGAAGTAGTAGACTACCCAATCTTAAAACAATCCTAGAATGAAGTACTAGGCAGCACAATCTTAAAACAATCTGAGAATGAAGTACTAGGCTATCCAATCTTAAAACAATCCAAGAATGAAGTACTAGGCGGCACAATCTTAAAACAATCTGAGAATGAAGTACTAGGCTATCCAATCTTAAAACAATCCAAGAATGAAGTACTAGGCTATCCAATCTTAAAACAATCCAAGAATGAAGTACTAGTCTATCCAATCTTAAAACAATCCAAGAATGAAGTACTAGGCTGCCCAATCTGGGAAAGAAGTGCCCAACCTGACAAGTCCTGAGAACAATCAAATCAAGAAATTACCATATATACTCGAGTATGAGTTCATCCAAATATAACTTGAAACCTAAATTTTAGAACTTAAAATTTCCAAAACTAATCACTTGACTCATAAGTCAAAGTAAATATTTTTCTAAAACTGAATTAGTAAAACATCTTTGACAGTTATAGGAAATAATTATGATGGAGCTGAATAACTACTCTAAACCTCTTTTTCATAAACAAAGACAACAAAACATAAAATATAAATTTTAAAGTAAATGATATTTAATGATAAACATGTTGTCTGGTACAGACTGCAGTTCCTACTAATTTTACGGTATCATCAAGTCAAAACAAATGAAATCTACAAGTAGTAATACTCAAACACCTTCACACTAGTTCACAGTTACTGTACTTTAAGAATAAATTATTAAAGTATATATATATATAAAAAAAAATTGAAAACGTTAGCAGGCATTAAAACCTAAAATGTAAATACTGTTGAATATCAGTATTCAATACCATACTATATCAAAGTGCATTTAATCCTGGCTAAATAGAAACAAAGCAATTATGCATACCAATCATGATACTGCTGTTATGTTTGCATTCAAATGCATGACAGAAAGTCTGTTAATGCCAGTATTTTGTTTATATCCCTTTAGTCATTATCACATGAAATATCTTTCATACTGGTATGTTAAATCCCTTTAGTTGTTTGATATCTCATAAGTACTGGCATTTGACAGACTGTTAGTTCTTGTTTAATATTTCTTAAGTAATGACATCTGATAAACCTTTAATCTTCAGATATTTACTTCCTTCCTAGCATCTGATATCCCTTTAGTCATTGTCATTTGGTATCTTGAAAGTAATAGCATCTAATATCCTTTTAGCCACTGTTATATATCTATTTTATTACCAGCATCTTACAACCTTTAAGGCAAATGTCATACACGATCCCTTTAGTCAATGGTAAAAAATGCCCCATAAGCCACTGTCATATGATATCCCTTTCAATGTCTGAATTAATAATATTTATTTCAAAGAATCTGTGAACTTTGTTGATCAATTAATTATTTTTCTATCACTTCAAAAAATCAAAATCTATTAAAAGTAACTTTCAATTTTAAAAAAGTTAAAACAATTCAGAGCTTTCAATGGCATTAAATTTCAAACTTGTGGATAACGATAATAAATGAAGGGAAGTAAATAAACTATTTACCTTAAAATTTAATTATAACTGCATTTACCAATTGCTAAAATAGCTATGAACAAGGCTGTAGTTGCACTGTCATTAAAATCTGTAAACCTAAGAGAGCTTCAAAGATACAAATACTCATATGTCTGTACATCCTACTTACATGTAAATGCTGTAAAGTGCTGTTACAAATCAAATAAGGCCTCTTTTAAAGTATCTACAGCACATTATACACATGCAGAAAGAAACCCCTTTAAGTATAATGGAAGGTGTGCTGACACTAACCTTGCATCATCATATACATATTCCCAGAGGAGCTGAAAATTACGTGCCACACTCTCAGCCATCATTCTTGTGATTGTGGTGATAGGGCAGGGCTGCAGCATGAGAAAATAGTCTGCAAAATGACAGAAGTCAGTAAATAACATGTCTGACAGTAACACACTGTCTCATGTTCACATATTTTGATCTAATGGTAAGCTATAAAATTGCCATAATCCATGGGAAATCAACAAACTCAGCACTTACCTCCCTTGATTTCTTTGTTTTGTACACTGTTTACAGCTGTCTTGTGGATACCATCAAGCCAGTCATCAAACTCCAGGGTAACTGTTTTTGTCCCTCTAAAAACATTTTTAAAATGAATAAATAAATCTCAACAAATTCAGCCCTTAAAAAAAAAATCCACATAAAGAAGTTTATGAAAGAAGTTATTCCAAATTAATTACAAAATATAAACTCGCTACATTTCTTATTTCCCTCAAGCACAATAAACCACCACCATTAAGAACAATTAATTCAATCCATGAGTTTGAATCCATGAAAAACAAAACAGGTGACCACACTTAATACTAACATAACTACCTTACAGGAAATAAACTTGAAAGCATGGGTATCAAAGAATGAGTGTTAACTACCCTTCATGAAGTAGACTTGAGAAAGTGGTTATCATAGAGATGGACTATATTACCCACCCTTCAGGAAGTAGACTTGGAATATGGGGTGTGACAGAATTAATTTGCCTTCCCTCTTTCTAAACTTAATTGCTATATAAAGTGCTAAATTGTCGAAGTAACCCCACCTTGGGACTCCTTATGATGATATTTGAGTTGGAGTAAACACTAGAGTTGAGAATATGCTAGAAACCAATTGCAACTGGACGAGTAGTTTTTATTATCCAATGGTTAAGATTTATGAGAACAGACCAGCCAATTGTCTGAGATCAAAAAGTTTACCTGCTGTAGAAAATTCTATTGTCTAATCACTTTAATGGTGTAGCAAAAAGTCTGGTCTTGAAAGGTGACCATTAGCTTAATGGTGAGTTAACTGATTGAGAGAGAATGGACTTAGAAATATTCATGCATTTTTGCTATTGGTGTGTTATACTTGTGTTTTATGTAGAGATGTATTATGTGAGTAGATTATTATTTCTACAAATGTTTGAACTAAGATGCTCATATGCAGTGTGCTTAACTTGACATTGTTCCCAGTGAACCTGTTCATAAATTGATACGCTGTATTTATTATGCTATGTGCGTGTATTGGGCTAATAAATACTGTTGCAGGAAACTGTTATTTGAGACTTGAATGTAAGAGAGAATGGAGTTAAAGATGTATAAACTGGAAACTTAGTGTTGTTCCCTGATTATATTTCACAGGGAATAAACAGCTTTTCTTTGAATTATTTGAATCTCCTGGTTTACTGATTATAAACTGCTATGACCGACCATGGTAGAGGTGAGGAGCATTGAGTAAGCATGGAGAATACACTACACTCCATTGATGTATGGTGACAAGAGTATGCTGAGTACATCAAGTAATTTCCGGTATAAGGAAGTTACTGGAAATTGCTACAAGTGCTGTTCTTTAATGTTGTAGAAGAGAGAAAACATTTACAGTGCCTGCAAAACCACCAAGTCAGAGAGTCGAGTGTTGTCTGCTGGAGAATTATTAATAACATAAATTAAGATTCTCATCGCTTGTAATTAGTTATGGACGATTAATTGATTAATAATAATCATAACATTTAACTAAGTGGTGTTGGTGTCACAGGAGGTATCATAGGGATGGACTATGTTACCTACCTTTCACTAAGTAGACTTGACAAAGGTGGGTATCAAAGGGATGGACTATGTTACATACCCTTCAGGAAGTAGACTTGACAAAGGTGGGTATCATAGGGATGGACCATGTTACATACCCTTCAGGAAGTAGACTTGACAAAGCGGGTATCATAGGGATGACTGTGTTGCTTAGGCCCTCACACAATGGACACAGATATTCCATTTTGTCAATGTCAAAGCTGTAACTCTGTCGAAAGCGCAATGGTCGCCGCCGCTCCTTGTGCACAATGTTCTGGAAATACCTGCAGTTTCAAGAGACAAAGTGGGAGTTTCAATATTTTGGGATAAATTTCAGAGAGAACAATAATAAATAAATGAGGGCAAGTTTAAAAACGAGTGCAAATTCTTGTTTTTTTTGTTAATTAATTTACTCTTCAGTTTTGGAGAAATGTTTCTTGATATGACAAAACATTATTTATCAAGATTCTATCAACAGCAATAACATATTTATGGTCACTGTGCAAGCAACACTATTTACCAAGGCTGCAAAACTCCTCTTCAAAGGACACAGACCAACCTCTCTCATCTAGCTTACATTCTAGATCATTTCCAGATCGTTATATTTGGGTCTACTAAAGAGAGAATTTGTGGGTATCATTTTAAGTATGACAATGATATGTTCTGAAATGTTTAAACTTTGTGATGGATTATGCTGTCAAACAATAAGCTTTATATCACCAGTAAAATAGTTACTTAGTGTACTGTGTGTCTGCAAACAAAATACTACAAATGTACTCATAATTACATGTTCTTTGTTTAGTAGTTGTATTTGGTATGGTAAACACCTAAACAAGATGTGGCACAAAGCCCAGCATCACACTCTGGACAATAGTCTCTGGTTTCCTTACGAAATTCTTATTATCTTGACCTGGTTCCTTGCAACAAAATGTGCATCTTCGAGTTGGTGCAGATTTTACTGGATTTGCCGGTATGTACATGGGAAAATGTCTGGCAGTAAGACAGAGTGGGTTTCCAGCATCCTGTGATGGCCTATCTCAGAAATGAGTTTGTTCCAGATATGATAATTTTCCAACAATCACTCGGTAAACTTCATTAGAAATTATACATGGTTCAGTTTTGGTCCATTCATCATTCTTCTTGTACAAGATATAACTGTTGAAAACTGATTCAGATGATGGTGGAAAATTTTCTTGCACCGGATCTTGGTTCACTTTCTCTCCATTGAATATGACTCAAGCATTTGATCTTCCACATCAAAAGCACTCATGTTGTTTTAAGTAAGAATCGCAGTTGTTTTACGTTTCTCAAGGTCACGTTTTTTGATAGTTTCCATGGTGTTTGTATGATACATTGAAAGTACAGTTACTTTCTTCTTATCCATCCACTTCAGAGCCATCAAGTCCTTCGTGAAATGGGCTATGGTTCCACTATGCTTGATCTTTTTTAGGTTTCCATCCATGTTTTTTCCGGTTGGGCCTTACTGTAACCACTACATCTGTTAGATTCAACTTCATTTGTTGATACAAAACAGGAGAGCTATACCAATTGTCTCAGAACAGGAGAGCTATACCAACTGTCTACAAAACAGGAGAGCTATACCAATTGTCTACAAAACAGGAGAGCTATACCAATTGTCTACAAAACAGGAGAGCTATACCAACTGTCTACAAAACAGGAGAGCTATACCAATTGTCACAAAACAGGAGAGCTATACCAACTGTCTACAAAACAGGAGAGCTATACCAATTGTCTACAAAACAGGAGAGCTATACCAATTGTCTACAAAACAGGAGAGCTGTACCAACTGTCTACAAAACAGGAGAGCTATACCAATTGTCTACAAAACAGGAGAGCTATACCAATTGTCTAAAAAAAATGCTGTAACCTTTCCAGAGCAGTTCTACTAATCACCATCATGGATGATTTCAAATCATCAGAAACTTCACAAATGTGAATGTGAATGAATGCATTCCAGATACATCCCAACTCTGATTTGCACAAAGCATAACACTTTATTCCAAACCGAGCTATATTCAGAGGTATGTATTGCTTCATAGATAGTCTGCCTTTCCACAAAAGCAGCAGTGACATTTTAAGTTGGACTATAAATGGTGGAGAAATTCTTTATCTGTGCTTCATAAAATCCTTTTACTTTCCTGAAAGACTTCTCCAATGCAGTTGTAGTGGGTGGTAAAGCATCAATGTCCACAAAATGTAAGCATTTCATCAGTAGACTGAAATGCCATTCACTCATGATTTGTTGAACATATGAGTCTCAAGAATAGGTTTGGTGGACCAATACATTTCAGCTAAATTACAATGTTGTGATATACTGTGAATGCAAATCAGCCAGATTACAATGCTGTACACACTGTAATTGCAAATTATTTAATTTAACCTGATTTGAATTAGGATGAGCAATGTGTCTGAAGGCTTCTTGAGACTGAAAGACTGGATATTTTAGTACTGTCTTCCCTTGGTGATAACTGGATATTTTAGTACTGTCTTCCCTTGGTGATAACTGGATATTTTAGTACTGTCTTCCCTTGGTGATAACTGGATATTTTAGTACTGTCTTCCCTTGGTGATAACTGGATATTTTAGTACTGTCTTCCCTTAGTGATAACTGGATATTTTAGTACTGTCTTCCCTTGGTGATAACTGGATATTTTAGTACTGTCTTCCCTTGGTGATAACTGGATATTTTAGTACTGTCTTCCCTTGGTGATAACTGGATATTTTAGTACTGTCTTCCCTTGGTGATAACTGGATATTTTAGTACTGTCTTCCCTTGGTGATAACTGGATATTTTAGTACTGTCTTCCCTTGGTGATAACTGGATATTTTAGTACTGTCTTCCCTTGGTGATAACTGGATATTTTAGTACTGTCTTCCCTTGGTGATAACTGGATATTTTAGTACTGTCTTCCCTTGGTGATAACTGGATATTTTAGTACTGTCTTCCCTTGGTGATAACTGGATATTTTAGTACTGTCTTCCCTTGGTGATAACTGGATATTTTAGTACTGTCTTCCCTTGGTGATAACTGGATATTAACTGGACTTGTAGCAATGAATTCTCAAACAGATTGGGGAGGGAAATAAATCCAGACAAGAACTCGATAGAAAAATAAGTATTTTCACTGTATAATAATGTTTACAACATTAAAAAAACCCCTGGAATAGTGCAGCAATTGTTAATATTTATCTAATAATTATTTCCTAAATGATCAAATTATATATATATATATATATATGCATGTTTAAATATTATAAATACAAACAGCTTTATAATGACCTCTGCCAACACTCGTGATGCATGACATGTCCACAGGATGAGGTGTGTGTACCATTGAAAAGGTCAGCAGCCATGAGCAGCGGATCATAGTTTTCACCATTGACTAGATGTTTAGATCGGTTTTGTGATAGTACTGTTGACCTGTGAAAAATATTCACATGACCAAGCAGTTATGTGATATAATTATTACAGATTCTTTGCTCTAGATACAACAACACTATCAGAATCACCTCATTTCATACAGATTCTTTGCTCTAGATACAACAACACTATCAGAATCACTTCATTTCATGCAGATTCTTTGCTCTAGATACAACAACACTATCAGAATCACTTCATTTCATGCAGATTCTTTGCCTAGGATGCAGATTATTTTTCATAATCACTGCAAATCAGTCTTCATTCTGGATACAGAAACCTGTTCACATCACTACATTCGTAGAATCTTTTGTGAAAGAAAACTAAAATGTTTCAAAAAATGAGTAGTTTACACATTCACATTCGTAATACTAATCGTATCTAAATAATGCATACTCATCATATTCCTATTCACTATTTACAGATAAATCATTCATTTCACTATTTACACAAATCACACCATTTAATTATTACACACAAATCAAACTACTTTCATTCCATATTTACAAACAAATCCTACTATTCCATTCACTATTTGCTCGCACTATTCCATTTCAATATTTAAATTAAACACAACTCCATTTTACACATTCATAATACTACTTGTTATTTTAGTAATGCATACTCATCACATTCCTATCCACTATTGATAACACACCATTTAATGTAAAGCTGGTTATCTACATTATTACAACTAATTACTGGTAACAATCATTTATTGTAAAGCTAATTATGCTTTATTCATAAGTACTACTCTATTTACCATACTTCTGGTTAAACTACTTAGATTTGCGTATAGGCTGCAATGACCATAGTTCCACAGGCTAGACTACTTACATTTGCATATAGACTGTACCACCATTACCTCCCTGGTTAGATTACTTATATTTGCAAATATACTGTACCAATCTGTAATTATAAATTATATACTTATATAATTATAGTGTAATTACCCATCCATCCCCGGTTAAATTACTTACATTTGCACATAGGCTGCAAGGACCATAGCTCTACTAGACTGTGACACAGTCTGTTCCTCCTGGCAGAGTATGCAAGTGACGGTAATGGAAGAGTTAACCCTCATTTTGCTTTGACTTGGTCCCAGTGCTACACTGTCAGGAGATGACTCAGAACCACTAGAACTGAGCATAAGAAATAAACACATATGGGAGAAACTTGAACATATAATTAACTTGTTTACAAATTTTAAAAGGGTTAATTTCTTACATGAAACAAGTAGTTTAAATATTTTTACTTAGAAATAATTATCTCAAAATGAAAATATCAGGTTTATAGCATACAGAGATGTATAACTCTATCATAAATATATTATCATAACCTTGAAGTACTTGTGACTAAAATGGTGATAAGATGCAACTGCAAATTATATTCAGGCATTATAGATATAATTACAGTTTGGAGTCAGACTATAAATTTGTCATCTCTGTTGCCTCCACTGTTGTTAAATATATCAAGAGATTTATTACAGTTGCTATTCAAACTTATATAACTTTCACAATCAACATCAGCTAAATTATGTACAAATTTTCAAATAGTTATAACAGCACTAAAGTCATCAAGCTGGTATGAATGATGTGAGCACTGCTATAGGAAATCTACAAAAGTCTCAATTAAAAAATGTGACCCCAAATGCAGAAAAGGTCACATCTGAAGACTGAGTTGTTTTGACATTTGATACACTACTTTGAAAGGTTTTGTTTCTAAAATTACCTGTACTCCATCTCTCCACTTGGAGGTCCTCCCTCTGTGCAGGTGTTCTCAAACAGCTCAGCATTTTCTGCAATAAAGTCTTTCTGCATTTTCGACATCTGGGCCATGACTTTGGCACGACGCTTGGCAGCTAATGCAGCTTTCTTCTTGCGGTCATTGACAGTTCGCAGATCAGCACACTGGGCAAGGCTTTCTAGCTGATCCTTAAATGATGACTCATCACATAACTTCAGAGCCTCTCCAAATTTCTGGTTTAAAAAACAAGAGACCATGAAATTCTTCCCTGCTGGAATATTCTAAGAGGATTTTAATTGCTTTAAAAAAAAATAATAATAATTCAAAATAAATTAAACAATCAATCAAGGAGAATAATCTCTTATCAATCTGCCCATTTATTATAAATTGAAAGCAGTTGTTAAACACACTATTTAAAAGGTAACAGCAATGTATTAACCAAAACTTGCACTTATGCACTTTTTCTTTTAATTGAAAAGTTTTGTAATTTTAGGACTACTGGTGAGCTCCTTTACAAGACAGCATGATGTCATGTAGCCCATCTTGATTCTAGGGTACTAAGACTGTCCAGTACTTTTCTTTAATTAAGCCTGCACAAACCCACAACCAGAAAAATTTTATTATGGATAGAATCAGGTCATCAGCCTGTTTCACAAAAGAGTGAAAAGTAAAAAATTTCACAAGTCCCTTAAAGTATGATGAAAATCTGTCCAGCACTTTTTTTATTTAAACCTGCACAAACCTACAACCATAACAATTTTATTATACGCACAGACATAAGGTCATAAGACTGTTTTACAAAAGAGTGAAAAATGTTACAAAGAGAAGAGTTCCTACTGTGAGAAGCTGACTAAATAAAAATCCCTACCGCTCGTATGCTGGGAGTCTGAAATATTTTTAATTATTACAAAAAATAATGTCAGTAGACAGTACAAGTAGGCTGAGAATTTGAAATACTTTGGTTTAGGATGCAGGATTGTTAAAAATGTCAGATGCTCTAGTGACTCTGAACTTACCCTGAGTACCCAAGTCAACAGGTCCTTAATTGGCTCTTGGCTGACATTTGGGCTGTGTACCAGTTGTTTGAGTTGACCTAAAAGGCCATTCTCTGTGGACCAAGAAACAATGTATCTTTAAATTTCTGTATATTAATACATTTAAAATTTACCAGTGAAAGAAACAGCAGAAGACCAAATATTAATAATATTAATATTATTTCTCAAATCTGAATGATACAAAGATTGTTTTTAATATGATAATTTTTTTTGTAACCTGCAATATTAGAAAAGCAAATATGTTTCAATAAACACTTTTAAAGCAGGCTGATGGTCTTATTTTATAACTATATTTTTCTTACACTAATTATTTTTATTTTAGGTTTTCAAATTTTCTGTTTCTTGGACAGAATTTGTTTAAGTAACTTTAAAAAAAAGTATAATTGAATATGTAACACTAGAGAAAGACATTAAGTAGGTTGTATATTTATTTACCCAACCCAAAGGAGAGACCTGCAATAACCACACTACATAATAACATGTAAAGGAACCATAGATAAGTCAGTCACAAATTTACCAGTCAAAAAGGAGTAATTTAGAGAGACTGCAATAACCACACTACATAATAACATGTAAAGGAGCCATAGATAAGTCAGTCACAAATTTACCAGTCAAAAAGGATTAACTAATAACCAAATTAAGAGAGATTGCAATGACCAAACAATAAATGTATGCTAACCAGGTCAGATATAAATTCACTCCTTCTACTGTTGAGAGTACAGTGATCACACAGTAAAACAGATGCTGAATAAAGTTATGTAAAACTATTTCCCTGTTAATATTGCAGACACATTAAAACATGAAGAACATCATAAACTAGTTTAAAAATAATAACTACTGCTGCACTCAATGAGAATATACAAATATAAAATATGCATATTCTGGTTGTCCAAGCAAGATTGCAGATCACTTAAGCTATACAGAGGCAGACTGAGAGCTATGAGGATGAGACCTAATTTAGCATTTTAAGATAAAAATCAACGTTTTTCTAAAAGAATTTTAGTGAAATGGAAATTTTGTAACCCAGTATGTAAATAATTTTTATTTATAAAACTATTTAAAGTTGTGGAGTTATCAAAATTGTTTGGAGACCTCTCCATTTGTTATTACTACTAGTATGGACTCATTTACATACATACATACACTAGAAAGCTTGAAGAAAAACAAATTATATCTGTTCCTTCCATCAGCAAAGTCTTAAAAGTTTCCTCATGGCTCAAACTAAGGTAAAATTTAACATACAACTAAAACCAAACCCAGTAATTCACTCAAAGCTTGGGGAATGAAAGAAATTTTATCTCACCTACCTTTTAAAGGATTGGTACTCAAGAAAAGATTGTTATTTATATCAAAATGAAAGCAATTTTATTCTGCCTAGCCTTCTCCAAGAATGGTGCTATGGAAGAGATCATTCATTTCAGGAAATGAAAGCAATTTAATTTCGCCTAGGTTTAACAAGAATGGTGTTATGGAAGAGATCATTCATTTCAGGAAATGAAAGCAACTTAATTTCGCCTAGGTTTAACAAGAATGGTGCTCTAGAAGAAAATATATGTACAGAAGATGGAACTCTTTAACTACATTCATAAAATTTGTAACAACAGACACATCTCCTATATCCTCTTAAGTGTCACTATCTAACTCTATGATCCAGTTAGTCTCCCTTCTTTCAGTCTCTATATTCTGTTGCTTCCTTTTAATCCAGACTCTGGTCCTATTGGACTTCCTTGAATTTATTTCTATGGTCCAACTCATCTCACTTGATTTTGTTAACTATGCCCAGATGGTCTTCCTTCTTTCAGTCTCTATGGCCCTGTTGATTCTGAGTATGCCCCTTACGATTCTGTCTCCATGGGTCAATTTGTCTCCCTTGATTCTGTAGCTAGGATCCAGTTGGCTTCCCTTGATTCTCTATGGTCCAATTCACCTCAATTGATTCTGTAGCTATGCCCAATTGATATCCTTTGATTCTGTCTCTGCAGTCCACGTGATCCTCCATGATTCTGACTATGGGCCAGTTGGTTTCCCTTGATTAAGGCTATGGTCCATTAGTCTCCCTTGTTTCTACCTCCCAGTTCATGTTTTTGTCATTTTATTAGATTCTTCCAAAATATACAGAAAATATTTAGCATATGCTTATGAAATATTCATGGAGTATCTTTTGGTTGGCAGTTTTTAATTCAGCTTAACCATCTCTTTCTAAACATCCATAGTATGGACATTTGGTTTGTGTAAGAGAAAACAGAAGTTAAAATAAAAAGTAAAATAAATCATATTTCTTCTTCTGAAATACCAAGTGTCCAATGCTAATGGCTCCCTCTGTATCTTTCTTATATGTGTCTGAATCAAGCAGGAAAGAAAGATTATGGTAGTGACAGCAAAAGAACAGTTTGAGACAAAGGTGCTTATCTATCCATCTCCTGTGGAAAAGCAGAAAACCCCTAAGCAGCTTATTCATCTTCCTTGGCAAGGTGAGAAAATCTATACAGCTTATTTATCTCCCTAAGCAAGGAGAGAATCTACAGCTTATCTATCTTTCCTTATCTCCCTTGGCAAGGTAGAAAAACATAAACAGCTTATCTATCCTTCCTTATCTCCCTTGGCAAAGTAGAAAAACCTAAACAGTCTATCTTTCCTTATCTCCCTTGGTAAGGTAGAAAAATCTAAACAGCTTATCTGTCTTTCTTTATCTCCCATGGGAAGGTAGAAAAGCCTAAACAGTTTATCTACATTTCTTTATCTCCCCTAGGCAAGGTGATAAAACCTAAACAACTTATCTATCTCTCTTTTTTAAATCCTCCTTGAAAACCTAAACAACTTATCTATTTTTCTTTATCTCCCCTGACAAACCAGAAAATCCTAAACAGCTTATCTATCTTTCTTTATCTCCCCTGACAAACTAGAAAAACCTAAAACAAATTATATTTCTTTATCTCCCCTGGCAAACTAGAAAAACCTAAACAACTTATCTTTATCTCCCCTGGCAAAGTAGAAAAACCTGAACTTATCTTTCTTTATCTCCACTGGTACACTAGAAAAACCTAAACAGCTTATCTAACTTTCTTTTCTTAAATCTCCATTGGCAAGGTGAAAAAAGCTCAACCAAGTTGTTAGTTTGGACTAAATAGTAAGAAACAATAGCTCCTACTGTGTTATTGCAGGAAAAAATACTTACAAAACATATTAACACACTTAATGGTAGTGGAGGCAATCTATTTTGACATTTTGTATGTCAGCGGAATGAAGAAAAAAAATTACAGGATATTTAATAAAATTTACTGATCAAACTATTTATAGCTCTACACAAAGTGGAAATCTAGAATTGTGCTAACTTTAGAGAAAACAGTGACTATGTGGGACTCTCTTTACTCTTAAAATATCTCTGGTTATGTAAAGCAAGAGAAAGTAACTAGATGACAGAAAGGTCATCTAGTAATGAACTGAAGGAAAATTACAACATGCATGCATCATTCAAAAAGATCAACGTGTACACATAAACTCTATAGGCTTGCTTGCTGTACCTCCTACAGAGTGCTGAAGGAATTGAAATGAACTGTCTCCATTATTGATTGCAGTGATCTGCTCCTGTAGTGCCAGTCCAATAATGTACAGCACCTGCAACATGCAGCGACAATAAAAACCTGGTGAAAAAAAAAAGACCCAAAACTCAATTTGCTACAAGACTGCAATTTCTGAAAGATACTTACTCTTTCAAACTGTGCTTCAGACCATGACCGTGAGCGAGAAGCAGCAGTGCGTGAAAGGATGATAGACAGTATGTGCATCATAACATCACAGGAGAAAAGATTGAGAATTGGGGCAAACTGAGGTTTGAACCGTGGAGGTATTGGTGGTGGCAGTGCTGCAAAAGAGAATATACTTTTAAAAGATATCATCTAAACTTGATGGATAGCTATTTATTCACAAATATTAAAAATTGTCAAATAAATTTCTCATTATTTTTTTTATCCACACAACTAAAGAATTTCATTTATTTCAGCCTAAACTTCCAACAATTAACTGAGTAGATGAAATCTGGTTTATATTTGTGAAGTAGGCATAAATCAGAAAATATATATAAAACTAAAATAAACATTATTCATTTGTGTTTTATACAGTATTGCAAGATGCTTGCTTAATTTCAAATGTTACATAATTTAGAGAAATTATCAAAAATTAAATAATAATTTCATAGACTCATTTATTTTATAAAGGGAAACAAAAAAAGAATGGATCCCTCTTTCCTCGAGTAATGATCAAGCGTAAAACAACACACACTCAAAAGGGTATGTTAATGACTGAGAGAAAAAAGGCAAACTTACTCAAGACAGTAACTCAATTTGTATAAGAGAAAAAACAAGTGTTGGATTATGAAACAAAGGAATAACTCAATTTGTATAACTATAAGACAAAAAAACAACAACTGTAGAATTATGAAACAAAGGAAGGGATCAACAAACTGTTTGCTGTGAGAAAGTCTGCAATTTTACTTTTGACCCCTCTGCACATTATCACCCTCCTTCCAGAGAAAGATCATTTTAAAATAGTATGTCGACTAAAAGAATAGGCAGAGAAAGATCATTTAAAATAGTATGTCGACTAAAAGAATAGGCAGAAGAAAGATCATTTAAAATAGTATGTCAACTAAAAGAATAGGCAGAAGAAAGAAAGAACAAATGTAGCTCATAAGTGCTTACCTAAGAAAAAATCTATGCGCGCACGCGCACACACACACACACACATTTTAAACAATAAACTCTGACACAATGTAATATTCACTGTAATATTCTAATTACTATTAATGACAAAAAATATCCGATATAGAAAAGGGGTCAGGTTAAATTTGTATAATTTTAGGACAGCACTTTCACTCACTGGATATTAAAACGTCTGTCCTACCTTGGTCTTCCCCACTCTGCTTTTTCCTTGTCCTCTGAGCCTCCTCAGACTTAAATAAAAATACACACAACAAACCTGATTAATAAAACAACTTACATTTGATAATAAAACTCTTTAATAAGATAATTTAATAATAAGATAGTTTCATTTTAAATATTTATAATAACTAACAAAAAGATAATATATGTTTCCACAAGGATAGATGGGGAAATGATGTCTTGATATGACCTTATAGTGATGACATAAGACGTGGTCAAAAGAATTCAATCATGGATCACATACACCTACCTACCTTGGACTGTTCTGCCTTGGTGTAGTGGTAAAAAAAGGGACAGTACTCTGAGTAGTATTTCTCCTTCAGTTCATACTTTCCATTGCTGCCAACAGTAGGCTTCTTAAAAACTGCTACCTCCTCCACTACCTCCTCCAGACCAGTTTCATGGTTTGGCTGTAATTTATACAAATACATTACTCAGTCAACTACCTATATTAAACTTAGGTGATTGCCACAGGGTAATATATATACTATGAACAAAAGCAATCATATTAGCAATAAAATATGATATAGCTAGCAACATAATAATAATGCAATTCTTACAATCTGCAATGCAACAAAAGCTGTTTATCAAAAATGCCAATGACGACTGTTGATTTAAAGAACATAACTACCATCTATGCTTTCACTATCCATATTGTAGTCAAATGTTGTGTTTGAACACATATTGACCTATACATATAATTATTCAAAGTGTAGTCATTTTGATTTTGACTTTTTAATATTAAGCAAAA
Organism: Sinotaia quadrata; assembly: GCA_028829895.1. Taxonomy (NCBI): domain Eukaryota; kingdom Metazoa; phylum Mollusca; class Gastropoda; order Architaenioglossa; family Viviparidae; genus Sinotaia; species Sinotaia quadrata. The sequence goes on along the minus strand of CM054177.1, from coordinate 30,555,019 downwards.
TAAAATAAATTATTCATTTTATTTAATTAATCTTACATATTTATATAAAGAAAAAGTTCTCACATCTTCTGTCAAGTATTATACATTTGTATATAAAGTTCTCACATCTTCCATCAAGTATTATAAATTTTTATATAAAGTTCTCACATCTTCCATCAAGTATTATACATATTTATATATAGAGAAAGAAATACTCACATCTTCCGTCAAAGACTTTGAGAGTTTACTATGTGGCATGGGAGATATGCAGAGCTGGTGAATTATTTCCCTTTTTACCGCATCCTTATGAGTGACTTCTCCAATTCCTGGCACATAGCGTTCCTCTAAAATAAAAGATAAGAATCTTGCAAGTGTCATTAAGGCGATGTGAGGGTCAAAAATCTAGTTTTTTTAATATTACTTCATAGTTGATTTTATTGCTTTGCATTAAGTACTAGAGGTAAATAGAATGTGAAAATAGAGTGAACTTGATGGTTGGCTTTGCGGTTGCTATGGAAACCATGTGTAAACATCCGCCATATTGAAATTTTAGGAACAAGTTTTCTCAGTTCCTATTAAATATTTCTTTTAAATATTTTGCACATAGCTACAGTATTGCTATGTCCACATACTTACCATTCGTTTAGTCTATATTTTTGATAGAAAATTATTTATTAATTTTTTGGTAAAAGCGACATATTTTTATTGTAAATTATTTCTTTGAAATGTCATATTTTCAAAAGTATTGTACATATACTAAAATCCAATGGTAAGTATGTGCATTGGAGTGAGTTGTTTGACTGTGTAAAGTTTCAGAGAGATCAGTTGAATAGATTTTAAAATATTCAATTCCCCAGTGTAAAAATATGCAAAAGCGGGAAAACGAAGAAAAGTGAGAAAACTTATTTCAAAACCTCATTACTTGTGTTCACACACAATTTTAACCCACCATTTTTACCAGGCAACTGTATTAAACACAAGATATTGATAAAAAGTGTTTTCAGAAAGAAAATTGTGTCACATTAGAACAATCCAGCACCATAGGCTGGGCCACCCTCCAGCTGATTAAGTTCTTCTTGTCTTTGGGTTCTTGCAGCCCTGACTTTGTCTCTTCGCTTTATGGCCTTTTCTTTAACATACTTTGTGCTGTTTTTAAGTCTTTTCCTCATTCTTGACTCACAAATCCTAGCCATATGATGTCCTGTTTGAAAACCAAAGAACCTGGCACTGTGGGCAGCAGCAGCTCCAAAGTTAAACTGCCGTTATGACGGCAAACTCCACACACTTTCTTGAGGCAAATTTGTCTTTGGACCAAATCAAGCTATGTAAACTTTCATTTGCATTCTATGTCTTTCCTGAGCAACTCCTACTGAGCAAATGTTCTTCTGTGAGATGGCTGTAAATCGGTAGAAGGTGCTCAGCTAATTTGTTTTCATTTGGTGGTGCATGTACGAACCTCTGGTGGGGGCTTGAGAGCTGATGTCGTGCAATTGCTTGTTGGAAGAAACACCAAAAGTCCACTGTGCTTAGAATGCATATCCCTAACAAATGCTACTGTCTCTCCAAAGACATGATTTCTAAAGTCTTCCACTTTACTAAACATTTTGTTTGCATGCTGATGAAATGTTTTGTGGTGCATTGCAGGCAAATCTAAATTTTCACAAAAATTTCTCAGAGCACTAGCACCCATGCCACAAACTATTGAAGCATAAACGGCTTGCCTGTTTTTGTGAAATACTTTTGACTGTGTATCCTTGGAGGCAAGATAATTTTCTTAGATTGTTTCTTGGCATACAGTGCACTTGACTTCAGCATAAACAGCAAAACCGTGCATCGGTTTGGAGTCACTAGCGAGAGAGAGATTCATCATTACACTGAGGGCAACAGAGATGCCAACAAGACTCTCCACTTCTCTGAAATCGACAATGCCCCTTTGCATCTTGAATTTCGCCTCTTTCCCATTGTCATTGACTCTGACGTGACTGCAAGAACTACCCAAACTTTCGTATGAGTCTTTCTTGAACTGTGCTCTTGTTTTCGTGCCAAGTAAACTGTCTGCCGTAGATGGTTTGTAACACGAAGTGTTCGGTTCGACTTGTGCACACTTAGATGTCACTTGTTGCTGTACTGTGGCTAATTTTGCTTCCTTTCTTGCTCCCCATAGATTCTGCAACTGTTTCTTTCTATTCTGCTTACTTTTAGGCACTAAATTACGTGTTGACTGCTTTGTACGAGGCATTTTCACTCACAAGTACTTCGCTAAGCGTCACTTTTGCACATGTAAACAGCCGCCATGACAGTACCACGTGACCTAGTCAAGCGAATCGTATCGCAGCCTTCACGTCACACTACCATACATGGAAGGCACTGTGTTTGTGTAGTGTTCAGGCCGAACGTCTTGTTACCGAAATAAAACGGGAAATCCCGAAGGACAATCTTTTATTAGAGAGGCGAGGAAATGCTGAACACAACGGTATGCGACAATAATCATGTCGTCTGCTAGAAATGTGCGTTGTCAAGTGTTGAAAATCATCATTTTAGAAGTCGATTGAAAACTTCTGCATGTGGGTTACTTACTTTAAATAATTTTTACAGCATATTAGAGACATTTTTCAACTAAATAACCATTAGAAATGAAAAGAAGATAGTTTTTATTGCCCAAATATGTAAAAATGTCTAAACACACAAAAATTACCAAAATCACTATATTACAGACCCGCACATCGCCTTAAAACTGAGAGTATGTGTATGAGTAAAAGTAATTTTTGAGACACTTATCACCCTTAATCCTTGGTAGGACTGAATGTTAATGGTCAATCAATATGATTAAAACCTTAGTCCTTGGTAGGATTGAACGCTAATGGTGCATAAGGTCAATCAATATGATTAAAACCTTAGTCCTTGGTAGGATTGAACATTAATGGTGCATAAGGTCAGTCAATGTTAGTGCAACCCTAGTCCTAGTGTGACTGAATCTTAGTGACAGTACAAAAGGAGAATCATTAAGTTAAAAAAAATTAAACTCTTTACTCACCAAGTATAACAATCAACATATTAAGAAACTCTTCCGCTAAAGTAACTGTTTGTCGGACAAAATCCTCCTGGCCAGAAGGGTTGTCATATTCTGACCTAAAAAAGAAATAGTTATAGACTTTTCAAAAAAACAGTAATATTTTTTTGTGATTGTAAATAATGTTAGGAGACTCACATATGTTAGGACCTTTTACTAAATTATTCCATGTCTCAGAAGTCATATATATATATATATATATGAATAAATACAGAATATATAATTCTGTATTTATTTTTTGAGTTTTTTATGAATGCTGAAATAGAACATATTTTCAAACATTAAAAAATTAATAAAATAAAAACTAAACAAGATATTCTACATCTGGCAAATGTTATTGCTTTCTTATAGAAAGGGCAACTTATATTCCAAATATGAGGGCTGTAGGTTGATAAATAGTTTTATCTTTCTTGGCGTGTAGTAGTGGCCGAGTATATTTAATTATTTTTCTACAAAGTCACTTCAACTTGTCTTGAGATTTGCTCTAATAAACAAGTATACATTTCCTCATTTTTCTGCAATTTCTAAATGTTTATCTCTTGAAGTTTGCTTTAATAAATATGTGAACATTTCCTAGTTTTTCTCCAAACCTATGAAAAAATCTATCTTGAGGTTTGTTCTAATATGTAAGCGTACATTTCCTTGTTAAAACTAAAAGCAAAATTCCTCTGCTGGTCTTCCTAAAATTTTCAATATTTATCAACTTCACATTAATTCTTGAATTTTTGTATGCAGATTTGCTGCATATGCTTTCTAATGAGAACTGCATGTATTCCTAGCTTTTAGGATTTCAATTACAGTGGAAAATGCTCTTTCTTAAAGGAGTTTATGGCAAGAAAAAACAACTTTGCCTTATTAAAGCCACTAATATAAATAAATACTGTTTACCGTATCCATGAAACCAATCCATATTTGTTTAAACAATGTATCAAAAACTCGTTGCTGTCCAACAAAGAGGCTGCAATCTGAAACAGAAATATTACTATCAGACATACATGACAAAAGCACGATACATTTATCAATGCTTTACATACTCATGTGATTAATTGCAGATTTCATGTATAGACTTGTATGTAGTGCATGTCAATAATGTGTGCAAGGGAAGACATGCTAAAAAGTTCTTCTTTATCAGTTTCAATGTGTGTGGAGGGTCCATTTCCAGCTTATGCCGATTTCATGCCAGAGTAGGTTGGGATAGAGTAGAGTGCTGTGGAATGGGTTGGGGCAAAATTAGGAGTTAACAATATGTTATATCTGGTAATGGATTTATTCAATTTGTTACTTATGGATATTTTAAAATATTGGACGAGGTGAAATTATATTATTTCTTTTACTCTGTTTGCTTATTAATAAAAATGTGTTCCTAATCATTAGTATTATAATTATTATTATTATTATTACCATGCTGTCACAGTTACTATCATTAGTAATACTGACATTTTTATTGTATTATAATTTTTCCTTTAACCATTCTACCTATTGTTGCTGTCTCTCGACTTTATAATGTTGTTATGACTAGCAAGAATTAAAATTGTATTAAATGGAATTGGTAAAAATCTAATGTTGTTATTATGACTAACAAGAATTAAAATTGTATTAAATGGAATTGGTAAAAATCTAATGTTGTTATTATGACTAACAAGAATTAAAATTGTATTAAATGGAATTGGTAAAAATCTAATGTTATTATGACTAGCAAGAATTAAAATTGTATTAAATGGAATTGGTAAAAATCTAATGTTGTTATTATGACTAACAAGAATTAAAATTGTATTAAATGGAATTGGTAAAAATCTAATTTTCTTAGTTCTTAGTGGAATGATACTCATGCAACCATCTAACATCTTAGTTTAACTGGATTCCCTTCCTTTTCTAACAATATAATTTATGTATTGTGTGTAGCGGGTGTCCAATTATCAGTTTATTTTAACCTACACAGACATTCATGCCAGTGCTGTCTGGAGGTGGGTGGGGTGTTAAGTATCCTTTGCATAGTTGAATGAATGTTGTTTTTATTTAGAAAGATAGTTAATTTTTTTCTGCTTCTACTGGTGTACTTTTTTAAATAACATGTTCGAATTTAAAGAGATCCCCATAGGTACAAGGTATTTGTTGGTACTGTGTAAATTCACTGCCAATTTATAGTTTGGATATTCAGGATTGTTCTTATCTAGTTCCACTGAAAAAGTGCAGTAAGAGTATTTAAATCTGTCAGCAGTGTGTGATACAATGGGTCAGATCTGTCAGCAGAATGTGATAGTGGGTCATATTATCAGCAATATTAGACAGTGTCAGTCAGTGAATTAATAGGTCAGATCTGTCAGCAGTGTTTGTTGGTCAATTCTTAGAGTCAGTTAGTGGATCACATAGAAAATAAGGTAAGATCTGTCACAGCAATTTTACTGAGTGGTCATATCCAATGTTCCCTCTAATTTTTTTCCTGTGTGTGTGGAACTGGCAGTTGTTTGAGCTTGCTACCAAAACCTGTGTGCAGAATTTTGAAACTGCTGTATTGGCATTTTCTAATGAGCTGTGCAGCCACGCACCTTAGAGGAACATTGGTCATATCTAACACAACAGTACACTATCGAGTGGTCATATTTACTATAAATATTTAGTGAGGTCTATCAATTCATGGGTTAATTCTATTATAGGGTAGGTCAGACAGAGAAATAACAGCAATGTTTCAGGTAAAATATGAAAAATCTACATTAAAATTAACTGGCAAGTAAATAAAACATCTTACTTGTACAAGTACATACAATGTAGGTATGCGATATGGCTACCACATGCAATATAGCGTTAAGTAGTTAAATATGAGAAGAGCAATATTACAGACACCTTCCTGAGTAAATAAAACATATTTCTTTCACATTCAAACAGAATCTTTGGAGTTCAGTATCTTCTCAGAAATAAAACATTTTAAAAGGTCTTCACATGGAAAAGTTGTTATGTAAAAGTTTGGTGATGTTCATTTCGTTATATTTAAATTTGGGTCTTGTGATAAACCCCCAAATATTCAAAGCTGAAGTTAATCATTGCACATGAAGATGAGAAAGGATCACTGAATAATGATACTGAAAAATTAATCCAGTAATTTTAACAAGGATTATCAGTAATTTTAACAAAGTCAATAATTTTAAGGATAGTCAATACATTTAACAAATCGAGAAATGGTAGAAAGATGCCAATAAAAAACATACATATGTTTACATATTAAAAATATTATACAACATAAAAATTATTGTTAATCAAATATACCAAAAACTGTACAACAAACACATTATTACTTACAACTGAACGTACCAAAAGCAACAAAAACGTTATTGTTTATAACCCAACATGCCATAAAACTAAAAACATACACAGTTATTGTTTATAACCCAACATGCCATAAAACTAAAAACATACACAGTTATTGTTTATAACCCAACATACCATAAAACTATAAAACACACAGTTATTGTTTATAATCCAACACACCATAAAACTATAAAACATACACAGTTATTGTTTATAATCCAACATACCATAAAACTATAAAACACACAGTTATTGTTTATAATCCAACACACCATAAAACTATAAAACATACACAGTTATTGTTTATAATCCAACATACCATAAAACTATAAAAAATACACAGTTATTGTTTATAACCCAACATACCATAAAACTATAAAACATACAAAGCTATTGTTTATAATCAAACATATATACCCACCCCCACCCCAAAATAAAACACACAAGTTAATGTTCATAACAAAACATGTCAAATAAAACAAATATACTATGAAACAAAGACATTATTGTTCATTACCTGCAACATGACTATATCTTTGTCATACATCTGTTCTCTGCATCGCACATTGTGGTAAAAGTAAATCTGAAAACAAAAAGGAAGAACAACAGTTTGATAAAAGGGGATATCAAACATTTGTGGCAGAAGTAAATCTGAAAACAAACAGAAAGAATATAACAGTTTGATAAGAACCGATAAACATACCATACAGGAGAAACATTTAAATGTCAAAAATGTCAAAACAGAATAATATATTCACACTTGTATGTATCCAGTACTTTGTGACTGTGCATAGGAAGAACTATGTCAATGGTCGTTATTTGTGAACAAGCTTCTAGTGTTGCCAATATGATGTTTTATTATTAATTCTGGAGTTTTTAACCTAAGTCAAGAGTTACAAATTTAAATTGCAGACAATTCTGCATTTCTGGTGATTTATAGTAAATTATTGTAGAGTTTTGAAAATTATACCACTAGTGATTTCAAACACACAACCTGTTAGTGATTTCTAGTTATAGATCTTATAATTCTGAAATTGTTTCTGTGGACAGAAATTAAACCCTTCTATCAGATCTGAGAAAATCAGTATTAATTAAAATAAATATAACTAACAAAATAATAATAGTCATTAGTGTAATTGAATTTTGTGCCAAAACTGTGATTACTATTCAAAGTATGATACCCAGGATCACAAATATAATATATTCAGACTTATGCCAGTAATAGAAAAGATATTCATCATTATTAGCTTAATTAAATGACAAAGCAAGACCCAATGGGCAACATTTTGAAGACGAGACATGCCAAGCACCAAAATAATGAAACATCAGATGAGGCGATGTACATAAAACCAAAATATCAACAACAAAAATAATTTGCACTAACTTCACTTGGAAATATGACTCTTTGAACAGTAAGTTCATTTGTTGTATTTTTATTAGTTAGAGATGCTCGTGAAGTACCAACACCTCAGTATCTTATTTGTGATGGTGTTTTATTTAATGATGCAATGAAGCCTTCAAAGCATGGGTTATTTCATTATTAAGCATAAAGACTTGAGTTCAAAACCAAAAAGTGCTCTTGGAAAGGAAGAATACTGATTTAAAAAGCAGGCCAGTAACAGGTCTTTGATACTCATGCTTTGTGAACTTCTTAGAAAGTAACCTTTCAAACAGCTTTGAGATGATAATGATGGGCTTTATGAAAAATGTCTATGTGGAAGAGTTGGACAAGATGGTTGCAAAGAAAGAGGCCTGAGTGCTACTTTCAAATGACACTATAGCTTGACCAATTCATGATCTGGTTTACAAAATGGAAGATCAGCTCATAGAATAATTTAAATTAGCCAAGTACTCTTACTTTGCAGCTTGGTGGGTGTAAAGAGTTGCTAACAAGATAATTCTAATGCATATGCATTTTGAACATGGACAATTTGAAAGAAGATTTGTTTTCAGCTTCACTACTAACAAATTCAACTAGTTTTGATGTGTTCAAGGCTATGAAGGACTACAACAGTGGTCACTGTTGTTTTAATTTTAATTTTTCTCTAGTCACTTGTTCTGATGGCACTGCAGCAAGGACATTTTAGCATTCCAGGGTGGTTATCTAGACTGAGGCTCTAGCACTTGAATGTAAATCAATGCACTGGTTCATTCACCAAGAAAATCTTATTACAAAGTTACAAAGTGTGAACTACATAAAGGTGAATACTTTAAATTCAAGACTATTTGCTGCATTATGTGTTGATATGGAAACTGGCCTTAAGCATCTCCTGGTGTATGCTAGTGTGCATTTATTGTCATGGGACAAAATCCAAATGAGAGTATCTGAGTTCCAAAAGGAGCACTTCATGTTTCTCCAAGACAAAAAAATAGAACTGTGGAAGGGATATGTAGCCAGGCTGCCCTATTTCTCTGTAATCTTTGCTATATTGAATACATGTTAGCAATATCATTTTGCTTCTTTTTCTTAACTGAATTCAATAACTTAATATTTTTAATTAAAAAATCTACAACTCTTCACTTCAATTATTTAATACATTAAGTTGGCAAGATCAGTCTCTGGCATACTGAGAAAAAAAGTGCCGGTCTACAACATCCGATAGTTATAGAAGCAATGTATTAGAGTAATCCAACAATTTTTCAGTGATGTAGGGGTTATTAGAGTAGTCCAACAATCTGTTAGAGATGCATGAGGCTGTTAGGATAATCCAATCTGTCAGTGGTGCATGGGACTATTAGAATAATCCAATCTGTCAGTGGTGCATGGGACTATTAGAATAACCCAATCTGTCAGTGGTGCATGGGACTATTAGAATAATCCAATCTGTCAGTGGTGCATGGGACTATTAGAATAATCCAATCTGTCAGTGGTGCATGGGACTATTAGAATAATCCAATCTGTCATGGTGCATGGGACTGTTAACAGTAATCCATTTATTCTAGATTTCCTGGACATCCTCAGTGAGTGATTCCTAGCAACATGTATAACATCTTTTCTCTATAAAAGAGTTATCAAAAATAAGGTGCCATCTCTTTAGTTCCTAAGACTGACCAACAGCCAGAGAACAAGAAGTGAAAGAGGAAAAACATCTATGAGCATACTATTCCAACAATCCAGCATAGCATCAACAAACACTGCTGATCAGATCTTGGAAAGGGAATAAACAAATGTGCCAATAAATTATCTCCTTAATTGCAAAGCAAAATAAAGCATGTATCACCAATTTGATCTAGACATAATGGCATTATGTTATCATTTCTATCGAGTTAGTCTGCAATTATGCAGTAGACCATGAAATTGCTATGGACCGAGTTTACTTACACTGCAGTGTATACACGCTAACTCTGATAGCTAGTACAAATATGCAGGTTTATTGCAAGTCAAAATGTTCTGAAATGCACTCACAACAGTAATGCAAAAATAAAAAGATATGGATTTTGGTAGAAAGGTGCACACTGATCACAAGGTGAAAGGATACTAATGGAGCAAACAGTGCAGTAGAAGGAAGAACTGTAATTTCCTACAGACTGGTACACTAAGGAAAGCTAGTCACAAAGGTATGAAACTACTAATGAAGCAAATCACTCCCAGAATGGGGAAGAACACTCTATATTTACACCATCTTTACAGGGTTTACCATGGAGCCTTGATCAGTTCAGGCAAGATGTGCAGTCACCCAGATAAATTGCATCCACGAATTAGGATAGGTTAATTAGAGACTAGATCTCAGTTTTCTCCTTTTATAGGTTTACATGGAACCAAATTCAAGTATGCCTTAGGTTATAAAGAACTGCTAAATCTGTAGATGTTTGGTTATAAGATGAGAAACATTTGCTTCTCTTAAACTGCTTGTTATCTAGGAAGAACTATGTCACTAAATAATATTCATTTGCATTTTAAACAAAGTTTAGCAGAGTTTTATTTTAATTCCTTGATTTTTAATAAATTTCTCTAAAAATGAATTAAAATGAATGGAGAGAAAATATCCCCAAAGTGAAATTTAATAAAACTAGGCACATAAATAAAACTGAAAAAGATAGTATTTTACCTGATTAAGAAGAGAAAAACCATTGCGTCGCCACATGCTTGCCTGAGTCTGGGCCACCAAAACCTGGACTCTCAAAGCTGGCTCCATAAGTTCAACAATGTCCAGTTGGTTCTACAAAATTCACAATTGTTTGAACTTCTTTAAGATGAGGAACTACAAAAAATCCTTTCAAAATTACAATACATATCAAATGGTTTTGGGTACCAAATTATTTTTAACCACGTGAACAAATTATGCGGACCTACTAACTGAACATAAATGTACCAAATGTACAGCAAACAAACAGAATACACTGTTTACCAAACAATGGAATGCATTCATTAAGTAATTTCAAATTTAAACTCATTACACGGTATTCTTTATGTATTTGTAAGTTATTCTTCTTTAAACACTTTCTCATATTAGCAAGTCCAAAAATTTTGAAAAAAATCCCTTCAAAACATTTCTGATTATAGATCTTTTTTAGACTTATATATATATATTGAAAAGATTAAAAAAAAAAACACCTTATATATTTCCAGTTTAAACGAGAGTCAAAACACTTCACAAATATACACATTTTCTCAATTTATATCAGCATCAAAACATTTCAATCCTAATAAGACTACTCATTTCCAAGTGACAATTCCTTTAAAAGGACTGATACAACATATAATTAATTACATCAAATCAACAAAATGTCAAAAGATGATCCTTGCTCACTACTCTTGCATCTAAAAATACTCGATGCTGCCCCCAGTTGTGCATATGTTCAACATGAATTAAGATACTTATGATAATAATGGCAATATCATCACTTTAATTTCTTATAATAAGAATCTTGATAATTGCTTATTGATTAAATGCTAAACAATGTAAGACTTTTATTATTAATAATTTCTTCTTTTCCACAATTAGCATTTTTAATAATAAAAATAAAAAATTTATAATTCAAACACTTACAGTTGTAGACAGCTCTCCAACATTATACTGAAGCCTATATTTTGAAAGATGTACATGGATTGCTGCAACACAATGAACAAATACACATAAAATAATAAGATATTAATAAACTATGTATTTTCATTTACAGTGGATTCTTTATTATTATTGGGCACAAATGGTTCCAGAGTCACTCATTAAAATCTCATTAACTGAATCTATTATTTCAATGGGATAATTTTAATGTAAGGCTGTCATTAATGACCTTTGTGCTCATTAACAGAACTGAAACTTAGAGATAACTTGTTAAATCAAAACTGTGTTAACTGGACCATTCATTAAACAAAGGTCTACTGTAGATTTTAATTCTTTCACTATAAAAATATAAACAAGAATAGTTGAAATATCACATACAATAAAGCAGAAGTAGTGTTAACCCTTTTCTGCCCTTCAGCTAGAGTTACATTATAATGTATACTTATGGTCAGTACCTTTGCAGCATCTGGGGAGACTGATTTTGTATGAAACCTTTAGCATAAACTTTAGGAGTAGAAATTACAATGTTACAATAAATGTTAGGAGTGAAAACTACAATCCAACTGTACAAAACTATAAATGATGATTCATATTACTAATAATGCCTAAATAGAAAAGACAACTCAAAGAAATAAATGGTGATTCCTATTATTGTTAATGCTTAAACAGAAAAGATGAATCAAAGAAATAAATAAATTAAACTCACATGCAAAAAACCTTGTCACTGGTAAGTGGATGGAAACAGGCTGAGAACTGACATCATGTTTAATACATCTGGCAGTATGGCCAACAACTGAGGAAAAATTAGCAATAATTACTTTTATAATAATAGAACAGATCTGCAATTATCTAACCTTAATATGTCTGTCAGATAAATGAACGCTAAATACTACAGAATGCCAGCAAAAAACTGTATATATGCCATATATGCATTAATTCTCGCCAATAATGGGTCTAATATTGTGGCATCCAGATGAACATGGAATGACTCACTTTTGCCTGACAGATCCAGTTTGAGAAGGACAGAGCTAGCCCCACTAGTCATTGCCCCAGAAAGGATAACTGTAATTCTAAGACTATTTTTTGACAGATTTTGGCTTCTGCCATTAATGCAAAATTAATGTAAAAATATTAAATATCATTTGCTGTCAAGTGAAATAATATAAATGTAACAGTAAAAAAATGACTAAATATTACCTGCATACCTAAGTTAATTCAGCTGCATTCATAAGTGTTTGAACTGTATCAGTAAAAAGGTTGTAGTCTAGGCATTCACAAGTAGTAGCAAAGACAAATCATAATACATTCACACTACAAATAAAATGCCTGCAAAAGTATCATTTACATGGATAAGTCACATATAAATATGAAAATAATGTTCACGAATTCCAAAATTGTGGATGATGATTTATCTTTTAAGTACTAGCTTTAAGAGTCAAAGCAAATCAAAAATTGCTTTTTATTTCAAAACAGGGTGTCAGTCGCATCTTACCACTAACTTGGCCGTTCCAAATACTGAAGCACTGGTATGCTACCTGATTCAAGTCTATCACTTTAGAATGACTGCTGTTTGCTGCATGTGACTGGTCACTTTCTGAGTCAGATTTATTGAATTCTTCATTAAATTCTGATTCCATAACTCAACCCATTATCTGATGTATTATATGCAATTTCCATTTGTCAAAACAATGATTAAAAAAAAAAATCTTAATTTTTAAATCTGTATTTCATAAAAATGAAAACCACAAATTAGCCACAAGAGACAGGAAGAAAATGAACATATGACTTTTGGTAGTAAGGTTAACTTAATTCGAACCTTCTTTCCTTTTTAGTAAAACAAATGTAAATGACACAAATGTCTAAAGCTTTGTAAGCAGAGTCCTACTGAACAAGAGACAAAAACAATGAGATTTGTCAAGTAGGACTCTGCTTACAAAGCTTTAGACATTTGTGTCATTTACATTTGTTTTACTAAAAAGGAAAGAAGGTTCGAATTCAGAGACTTGTTGAAAGACTAAATGCATCAATGACTCATATTACTTCAGAAAATACTTTATATGGTCTTTATTTTCATTTTTTTACCTTCAACCTTTTCTCGTTCCATTTTGTCTTTGCATTGGAATAATGCTTCAACTGTCTCCTTGTATGCCGCAGTTAACAAAAAATACTGCAAACAAATACTGAATAAATCAATTCTCAATCTAAGATACAGAAAAAATAAACAATGGTGTTATTATGTTAAGAGTATATAATTATGGTGCTTTCTGAAACATTTATAATCAAAACAAAAAGGAAAACAATAATTACAATGAAATATTAAAATATATTAACAATTACTGTAAAATATTAAAGGACTTTAAAGTTTAAATCTGGTTCATAAGTCAGAAACATTTATTATTTTCTTACTTCGATATGTTTTACATATAATACAAGGTTCAATACAATCCATTTATAAATTTAATTTCTTAGATTGTTTTACACAACCTTTAGTTGTTCCTCTTTTCTTTATTTATGTATTCTTCAATTTGTAATGCTACCAGATTATATCATTTCCTCTGTCACTTTTCTTTCTAATGTTTTACTGTTTTCATGCATTCACAATCACCTATAAATAAAACTAAGACCAAAAGTACTCTGACATCTTATTTACTGTTTTCATGCATTCATAATCACCTATATGTATAAATAAAACTAAGACCAAAGTACTCTGACATCTTCTGTCTTATTTGCTGTTTTCATGCATTCACAATCACCTATATGTATAAATAAAACTAAGACCGAAGCATTCTGGCATCTTCTGTCTTATTTGCTGTTTCTAACAATTCCATACTGCACTAATAAAATGCTGCATTATTTGTAATGTTATGAAAAATACATGGATATCCATAAAATAAAATATTAACATGCCTGAATTACTGAATTATTTTTGTCACAATGTATTTACAAACAGTTCTGAAATTTCACCACTAATATCCACATTCTGCCTGCTACATAAAAAAGAATATTTGAATATTAAAATATATTCTTCCTCAATCTACCATACAGACATGCCAAAGGAGCATCCACAATCTCTTTCCATAATTAGGACCCATCCCACAAGGAGAGAGAAAACGTTTAAAGCACTTAACCATAAAAGTGCGGTCTCCTTGTCTTCAGTACTCCATGATTGAAATACAAACAGACTACAGAGAGGGCTGGGAATGTCTGCATGCATGTCTGTCTGGTAAATATTCTGTGTGCATGTCTGTCTGGTAAATATTCTGTGTGCATGTCTGTCTGGTAAATATTCAAGAAAGTCTGTGTGCATGTCTGTCTGGTAAATATTCAAGAAAGTCTGTGTGCATGTCTGTCTGGTAAATATTCAAGAAAGTCTGTGTGCATGTCTGTCTGGTAAATATTCAAGAAAGTCTGTGTGCATGTCTGTCTGGTAAATATTCAAGAAAGTCTGTCTGCATGTCTGTCTGATAAATATTCAAGAAAGTCTGTCTGCATGTCTGTCTGGTAAATATTCAAGAAAGTCTGCATGCATGTCTGTCTGGTAAATATTCAAGAAAGTCTGTCTGCATGTCTGTCTGGTAAATATTCAAAAAAAAGGTTATTTACGTAGAAAAAATTCTTGTTCATCATGTGACCAGACAGACATACAACAAAGGAATATCAAATAAAAGGTAAGTATTTCACTGAAAACATACTAAGTGCTTCAATGTATGAAGCACACAAGTGAAAAATGCTAGGGTATAAAAAAAAAACTAATTGCAAGAGAAGAATACAGCCATCTAGAAAGCTGCCACTGTGCCCCTAGATAGGTCATCAGAAAGAAGACAAATGTATTTTACATTATTTTAGAAAATGCCCAGCACTGAGAAATAAAGGAGTTAACTTTCCATAATACACCAATGTTTTACGGCAACAAAATTTTGTGCTGAATATATAATGCAAAGGTTTACATTTAAAACTGATTGGAAGAAAGTAAAAGAAGCTAAAAGATAAGAGGACAACATGGGTAAATGAAAAGGTGTAAACTCACATCTGATGAACACCAGTCACTAAAAAGAACCAGACTGTCCTCAAGTTTCAACTGAAGGTTAAAGGCTCCCTCCCACTCTGGCTCAAACTCAAGATGTTGAGTTGTCTGTCTTGTCACAGAATCCATACCCTAAACACAAACAGAATTTTGATTAATATAATGCAGGATTGTGGAGGCAGCCCCCACATTTCCAACTCCGGACTCCTAAAATTTTAAAAGTCTGACTTCGACTCTCACTCAAGCTATACTTTATTCTAATATCATATGGCATAAAATTATATACTTATATGGAGTTATAAGTATTAGTACTGTATAGGTGTGAAGAAATGAAGAAGTGGTTTCACAGATTTCACTTTAATTATTGTTCAATCACACAATAATTTAATAAAAATAAAACTCGAAATATATTTAATATGAAAATGCTTATCTAAATTGAATTGGTTCTTAAAGATTACTTCTAATAGGTCCGGCTTCATTGAAAGCAGAAAACAAACATTCCATAGTCATTTGATGGCAATGCTATGAGTCAAAGTAGCATCTTGAATAATCTCAGGGTAGCAGTGTTTGTATTTATAGAGCTCAATCTGGAAGTTCGGTTAAATTTCTCATCCTCTTTCAGTGCTTATTAAAAACTTATTTTGAATTTACTTAGATAGGATGGAGATTCTCTTTCTCCCAAATTTTCCAAATTTAAGTGCTGCCATTTTGACCAATCCTGCACATCTAGATATTTTTCAAAATCTTCATCTTCATGGTTACAGTTAATGATGATAAAGGTGATTGAATACTAACATGAAACTCAGCTATTGCCTCATCTTCCTCTTGTTTACCTTTCATACAAACTTCTAATTTCTATACAGCAGCAGACTTTTTTTAACTCACTATTTCAATAACTTCAAAAAGTACTTTTTACTTCCATTGCTTAAAATGTACTAAATTAATAAACAATGTTGTTTCATCTTTTAAAAAGCCATTTTTCAACACCCTGCATGATTCAAATGTGAACCTACCTTAAAAGTCTCAAGTCTCATAAAATTTGGAGTCGGAGTATTTTTACAGACTCCACTAAAAACCAAAAACGACCCCACAACTCTGACTCCTGACTCCAAATTCACAACCATGATAAAAAGCACAGGAATTCACTTTGACTTTCCAATATAAAACTCCTTTTCACGGCCCTCCAATTAAAAAAACAACTATTAAATAAATGACACATTTATAAATTAAACAAATGATATGCTTCTCAGTGGAACATTCAACAGTTTTTAATTTTATTATCCAAGTGTCAGAATGTCAAAACAGTAAGTTGCATTACAAAACTGTTGAATTCAATGAGACTGAATTAAAGCTTACTTATTTACAATTAAGTAAAGCAATTAATATATTTTAAAATTAATGAAACCAACGTCGCTTTCCTACCTGCATCATTTTCAGGAGATTCAGCACCGCCATGAAACCATTGAGAAAATTTGCTCTTAAGGCATCAGACCATTCCTCTGGCACACTAGGCTTGCATAAAAGGGCATATCTGCCAGGACAGGAGAAGGAAGAATAAAACATATGTAAGAAAAAATATTTAGCTAAATATGTTAGAGCATTACTTCTCAACTGATCTTCTCTGGTGACTTTTTCAGTGATGTATACGAATATGTCCAAAATCAGTTGACTATTTAGTGTTGGTATTGTAAGTTAATAAAATATTATTATATATGTCAACATTTAACCCTAATATATGCTTTTGGATTCTCTTCTTATTGACAACGTATGATATGATTACACAGAGCAGCCACATTTTTAGTTTGAAAATTTAAATAAAGGAGGTAGTCCCCGCAAATTATCTGATTGGCCTGGGGTTCTGTGGACTGAAATGAATTGAGGACCACTATGTTGAAGAAAATTACAAGAAAAGGATTCACTTAAAAAGAAAAAAATAATAAAAATATTCAATCATATCTGGCAAAAGCAGGGCTGGAAGTGGGGAAGAAAAGTATGTTTTAAAAATCATTAATACATCATTCTAAAAAAAAGAGAAGAAAATAATGAATAAAAAATCTTTTATCAAGATACACCATCATTTTCTCTAAGAAACTGTTGCAGTATTTCCATAAAACAATATTTTAAGAAAAAATGCAGAAAATCACATAAAAAAAATATTAATTACCACATATTATATTCAAATTGTGTGTTAGATATGTAGGTATGCCACATCTTCAACTTACAAATAATCAACAAACGATCTTTTGCTATGACTGATAAACTGACACCAATTTTCCATTTATGCATAAACAAATCCATCTGTCACTATATCAAAAGACTTATTTTCTCCCACTGTCTCCTTTCCCCACAGGAACTGTGAGAGACTTGTCGTCTTCTTTAGCTGTTCTGTCTTGTATGGTTCCTATATATACATTGAATTTCTGTTTCTAAATAAACATGTTATATAACAACAAAACTTATGGTCTTGTGAACAGTTATCTCTGACATGCATGAAATCAGACCACATTCATTTCTGAACCTGGAATTTCGAACACAATGCTGCAACAAATCATTTGATGTATATGTTATTAATGTAATCTTCACAAGATATTTAAAGTATGTGCTTGACACACTAATGTTAAGAATTCTAGTAATCCAAACAGTACACAATTCTTTAAGTCTAGTAGCACTTGTGTGAATATAAAAGGGGCCAAACTGTTAAGTTTTTTTCATGGAGATCTCTGAATGATGTCTGCACTTACATACCAGCATTTTCAATAATGCTTCCTTTTTAAGGGTTTACAGCAAACATCAGTCTGTATATAACAAGGAAAAGACAACTCATGATTGTCTTGGGATGCAGCATACCACTCATATACTGTTTAACAGTGCTTCCTTTTTGACTGTGCTGCTGGTGTCTGGAGAATATCAGCCTGTTTGGAGGCTGCTGTCACCACAAATATTTCATATCATTGCTCTGCCATGTAACTAATTTTATATGCTTCTTTTATGACAAATGATGCACACAGATATGTTAGTGCATAGTCAGGGGATTGAAGTAACTGGCATGAATTACACTCATCTAGTGCTTCCAAGAAACAATGACAATTCTGAATCAAACATGAATTATACTGTCACATGAGATCAAACAGCATTTATTTCTTAATAATAAATATATCTGTAAAGGTGTTCAAGATCACACATTTACTTCAAGAGAATAAAAATGCATCTGACATACTTGAGATCATACAACATGTAACATGCACGTCTGAATGTAGCACTTCGTTCGTTTCTTTCAAATGACAGCTTTCCTTGCCCTAATAACATAAAAAGAAGGGTCAACGTAATATCAAGTAGTTTTCAAGTGGGTAATCCCACCAAAATAACAACAGTTTATTTCCAGACTTAAAGTAGTTTAAACAAGTATTCAAATGAAAATTATCTGTAGGATATGCAGGCTATTTTATTATTATTACAATTACTTAACTTGTAGAATTTGTAATAACTTCCAAAGTGTAATATTTATTGAACTTACTGCAAACATTTTAAAAAATTCTTACTGTAAACATTTTGAAACTTAAAAGAAAAAGTTAATTTAAAAAAGGTTGAGAAACAAAAAGGAAAAATATACTGCACATACAAAAGTAAATTTTAAATAAAATTATGATCTTGAAATTAAAAAAAAAATGGAGAAAAATAATGAGATAAAACAGATAAAGGGAGAAAAATAATGAGATAAAACAGATAAAGGGAGAAAAATAATGCGATAAAACAGATAAAGGGAGAAAAATAATGAGATAAAACAGATAAAGGGAGTAAAATAAAAGTAATAAAAGGAAGAGAATTAAAAGTTACAAAATCAGATGTATAATCTTACTATTCTTTTTTTCCTGGCAGTTCTTGAGAAAACCATTCATGATAACTGCTAAAAGATCATGATGGGTGATCAGCATTCTTGCCTGAAAAACAGTGTAGTTTATCAATATCTCAACTTCAACTGTCAACAAGTGGCACTATTATCCATTCAGCAAAATGGGACTACCATCAGTCTTAGCAAGTAAGCCAAAGAGCTCTCAGGTAATATTTATTAAACCCTATAACAGCAAGTAAGCCAAAAGAGTTCTCAGATAATATTTATTAAACCCTGTAATAGCAAGTAAGCCAAAAGAGTTCTCAGGTAATGTTTATTAAACCCTTAATAGCAAGCAGGACAGAGTTCTCATATGGTATTAGGACACCTCTGCTGGGATGCCTGACAGCAAAACTCAAGTGGAAAATCCAAAGACTGGTGACTTTTATCATTATCACATCTGCCTGAAAGATCAAAAGACCTAAAATTAGATAAAAATTCTAGTCCTTTCTATCAAAAAGTTACATGAAAAAGCACTTTCCTTAAGTTGTGAATGACTGCTGTTCAAAAAGATTTACACATTCAAAGTTTTCTTACAAGAGACATTTCTTCATTAAAGTCCACAAGGCAGACTTTGAAATCTATGGAAATAGAAAAACTTGCAAAAGCAAAAGGCAAGCATACCTGCTTTTTTTTGAATGAAGTGCATTTTCACTCATGAAAAGGGGAAAAATTCTTTTCATAAAATAAGTGTTTGTTTTTGTGTTCCCAAATGTGAGTTAACAACACTATTTTCATATGACCAATAAAATATAACAGCTTTATGTTCCTGAGCATGAACTTCAATGTCATTGTATATGGCCAGTAAAAAATATCATAGTTATGCTACAGAAGAGAAGATGGCTTTAGAATTAAACTACAGATAAATTAAATAAATATTTTACTGTTATTAATTTTTTTCTTTGTTTTAAAAATAGATTACATTCATGTTGCAGAATATGAATATTCAAGATGACAAATTTTCATATGAAGAGGTAAAAACTGTCAACCTTTTTTGATCAAATGACCAGCATTTATTTTTCATTTCTGACATCTTTGTTCCTGCAAACGTATTGGTCATATCTACTGATAACTTAAACAATAACTTAAAAAATTATCAGTAGCAGTGTATAGTATATGTAATCAATTAAGTGATCACTGTGTCAACTCATGCACATATAATTATCTGTTAAATCACCTACCTGTGAAAGAAAGTTTTACAAATAACAAGTAGCAATGGTAAAGGGTCATCAGGTAAAACATTTAGCACAAGGGCACCCATGCAAGCTACATGCAAACCCTTCTCATTCCAATCAATTTACAAATTAGGTGTTGAAGTTACTCATCTGTAAAATTTACAAAGGGATGCTGAAGTTACTCAGCTGCAAAACGTACAAACTAGTGGTGCTGACAATTGGCAAATGCATTTCACATAAAAGCAAACTGTGATAAGAGAAAAAACAATTATTGCATTAATATCTTCCAGATAATAGTGATATCCTATTCAAATTTTATTTAAAAAGCAACCAAAAAGTGTTATCAGCACCAACATAAATGTAATGAGAGGAAACATATATTAGAAAAGATTTAAATGTTTTAAAGTACAAAACAAATCTTTAATCCTTTAAAGTGAAAAAATATAAAAATTAATGACTTAAGATGAAAAATTAACATTTCTGTAAAAGCTACAAAAGCAATGACTGTTACTGTAGGGCTTGGGGTTTCAAGACTTGTAAAGATAGTGGATAAAAGAATTCATAGTAATGAACAAATCATCCTGGATACATTAAGAATATGTACTTGTTTTGTACTTTAATATTCAGGCTTTGGGTTTAAAAAAAAAAAGTGTCCTTCTTGTAACATTAAATAAAAGTAAATACTATTACTGCTTATACTTCAAGCCAACTACATGAAAACAAAAATTACAAAGGTGTAATGAAATCAAAACACTCTGTACCCCTAAAATAATAAAAAAATCTTAGACATGACAAGCCTCATAATACAACAGCAACATCTCTGACAGTTAAAGAAAAAAATACTCATTTCAATGGCAACATGCTTGACAGTTAAGGAAAAACAATCATTTCAACAGCAAAATTTCTGATAGATAAGGAAAAAACAAGCCTCATTATGCAATCAAAAGCCACACCCTTGAAAAGACAAGCCTCATTTTGCAATCAACAGTAATATCTACAATTTTCTAAGTGATCATATATCAGTATGCAAGATGAGAATACCCACTATGTGATTGAAACACAAGGACCTACACCAGTATGCAAGGCGAAAACATTCATTGTGACTGAAACATACAAGGACCTATAGCAGTATGCAAGATAAGAACACCCATTGTCCTATATCTACCTATATCTTATAATGTATCAGTAGGCACCATGGAATCCAAAGTTTGTCCAACGAAAGCACATTATATGCAGCTAAAATCCCTGCATAACAATATTTTCACCAAATAACCTGACTTGAGCATCCCCAGAGCCAGCCTCCACTGAGAAACCAACTTCCCTTGCAAGAGATTCTCTCTCATACCCCTTTATCAAAATAGCGAGAAGAATATGACAAAGTCCAGCAAGTCTCAGTACATCATCTGTATTTGCTTCTTCTGTTAATTGTGCAGTAGCAGATATCTATCACTGATGTGAAGTACTTCAAGTCAAGCAGGCTGTACTAGTTATAGTAATAGATAAGCATCTACATATTTTCACCCAACAGACTTTCAACCAGCTATTGCTAAATTGTATGTCTTTTCACTCTTGTAATTAGCATATGCTATTCAAGAAAACTGACAACCTCTAGAAATCTGCGACTGAAGGAGCATGGGGGGGGGGGGGGAAGCTACTAAGGAGAGACTACTAGCATTCAAAACATGTTTTCTTTTATCATATCTTCAGCTGGGACTATATGTGGGCTCCTAGGCTCTTGCTTGGTCACTTGATTGTATGATTGTAAAAGATGTCTCAATGACATCAGCAACATCTTTGACAAGTAATGGAAAAGCATTCCTCATTATGCAATCAATGGGCACATTTTGATAGTTAATTTAGAAAACAGGCCTATTATGCAATCAATGGGCACAATCAATGACATCAGCAACATCTTTGACAAGTAATGGAAAAGCATTCCTCATTATGCAATCAATGGGCACATTTTGATAGTTAATTTAGAAAACAGGCCTCATTATGCAATCAAAAACATCTTGACAGATAATGAAAAAACAGGCCTCATTATGCAATCAAAACATCTTGACAGATAATGAAAAAACAGGCCTCATTGACATTATGCAATTAAAAGCAACATCTGTAACCAGAATGACAAGATAAACCTTTTTCAAAACAACATCTTTGCAAGATAATGAAAACAAACTCCAAGCCTGTTAAGCAATCAATAGCAGCATTTCTTGTAAATAAGGAAAAAATTACTCCATGCAAAATCAACAGCAATATCGACAGATATTTACAAAACTAGCTTCAAGCGATCATCATCTTTGACACATAAAGAAAAAAATTCTCAATATGCAAATTAAAAGCAACATTTATGCAGCAAAGAAAGAGTAAATCTCATGCAAATCAACAGCAAGAGCTTTGCTGAAACAGAAAACTGGACTTGATGTGCAACTGACAGCAATATCTTTGGTGATAGGGAGAAAAGTCTGCAATAGAGACAGCAAGCCTCAAATTGTTGATGGAGTGCTAAATGCATATGTATGTGGCAGAGGATAACAAAGTAGTTGGAGGCATCTAAATAAATGTATATGGCTGATTAGGGAAAACAAACTCAAATTATTGGAGAAGTGCTAAATGACTATGTGGCAGAGAAGGATAACAAATAGTTGGAGGCATCTAAATAAATGTATAGTATATGGCTGATTAGGGATAACAAAGTCAAATTATTGGAGGAGTTCTATCTATATGTACATGGCAGATGAAAATAACAAAGTAGTTGGAGGAATAGATTTATATGGCAGAGAGGGATAACAAACCTCAAATAGAGAAATGTTTAATACTATTTTATATGTTATCTACAAACTGCAAATGAACAAGTTTCTTGAAAATAAGAAATTACATCATGCAGGAAGCCAAACTTATAGTATCCTTATTGAAAAATGTAAATAATACAAAATGACAAATGACTCACTTTAAATAACAATATAATTAGAACACTAATAATGGAGGTATACAAACATTTAGCTTTATAAAAAGAAATAAAACCAGAGTATTGTTGAGGACAAAAAAAAAAAAAAAAAACACAAAACAAAAAACTCAGTCCAAATGTAGAATTTTATGGCAGTGGGGAAAAAAAAAATCAACTCATACAACCCATAACAACTTTCTAAAGAATTAAGAGACCTAATTTGTCTTCAGAAGCAAATAGAATTGACAACAATAAAACATAATATCTGTTCATGTGTGCATGTCTTGTTTACACAGTGAAAGAAATATTTCTAATAAATATGCTTATGTTCAGCCTGGAGACACTTAAAAGTTTCTAAATAAATACAATAAAATATTAATATTTAATAATTAATTTACATTTTATTTTACAACATAATATATTTTTACATTTTATTTTATTTCATCAAAGTGTGTTAAGAGAAAAAAACATGCAGTTATCTGTGTAATTAATCAAAACTGAGGAGATGTATGACATCAAGAATATCAAACAAATCTCCATCTTTTCCTTCAGAAAGTAAAAGGATTCTCTATATTTTTCATCATTGAGTTCATGTTCTGTATACTGAAAAGAGCCTCTTCAAATTAGGCAATGTTAAAAGTTTAGCTATTTTTTTTGTCTGTTCAATAAGTTCATAGAACCAAATTATAAAGAACACTATAAAACTTAGTCCATAGTTTATTTCTGTCCGTCAGATAAGTTCTTAGAACCAAAATATAAATAAAGAACACTCTAGAACAGGGGTGCACAAACCGCGGGCTGCATGCGGCCTGGGACAGAGCTCTGTGTGGCCCCCGGAGGACTTCATTATTTGTTGTTTTTTTCCTATTAAGTCATCCATGTGCAATCTGACTTGCGGCCCTCTACACACTATCAATTGGAAATTTGGCCCTCTGGTCTATAAAGTTTGTGCACCCCTGCTCTAGAACCAAAATATAAATAAAGAACACTCTATAAAATTAGTCTGTAGTTTTTTCTCTGAAAACAAAATCTCTATTAAAAAATAATAAATTATTACTGCTAAACTCAAAGGCATTCTAGACAATTGTTCAGAAAAGATGTGAAAAGATGAAATACTTCATATGGTAAAAAAAAAAATGTTTTCTCCTTTTACAAAGTGAATATTAGATATTTAAAAACTAAATAAACATAAATTTTCCTTCTCACATTGATGACTGGTGTTACACAACTAGATTAGTGCAAAATGTCTGTAAATTGTAACACACAAAATTGTACCCAAAACATTATGAATTAAGGTATCCTTCGTACTGTGATTTCTTGAAGCTGGAATGTAAATTGTACCCAAAACTGAATTAATGGAATGTAAATTTTAACAGGCATGAGTATACCCAACACTGAATATAAGATCTCCTTTGCACTGTGATTATCTGGCAACAGACATAAACTGTAACAAACCAAGGCAGAGTAACCAAAACTGAATTAAGATCTCCTATGTAGTGTGATCTTTCGGGGAAGTGGAATGTAAATTTAACAGACAAAATAAACTGTACCGAAAGCTGAATTTGTATGGTAATCACTTGTAGCCATGGAATGTAAATTGTAACAGATACAAATACACTGTACCCAAACCTGAATTAAGCTCTCCTTTGTATGGCAATCACTTGTCATAGGAACCTGAATGTAGACATGCATTTGTGCAGACAAGCAAAGACACAACTACAAACAAAAACAGATACACACAAGTAATTTGAAAAATACTTGATAATCATTTGCCTTTTTATAATGTGCATCTTTTTGATGGCTATTTCCATAAATTGACAGACAGATAAATGCTCAAGACAAAATATGTACTGCAACACAACACCTAAAACTCATTCCGAAATCAATCATGCAAAAGACGGCAGAAAATATTATGTTCCTGAAAGCCTCTGTCACCTAAAGTTATTCTACAGAAAAAGTAAATGTCAATGTTTAATAAGGCAGTTAATAACAGTTACTCATTAATGTGTATGCTTTACATCAAAAGCTTTGTTCCTTGCTAGTCAATGAAGTTAAGTTGTTCAACTAAATTTGTTTTTTCAAACATATATAAAAGCTGGCACTGACAAGAACCACGTAGATAATTCTGATTTTCTTTCTGGTGAGAGCAAACAAGAATAAAAAGACAAGACAGGAACCAAGACGCCATGGCACATACCAAAGTAGGGACTGTGAAAATTTGGACTGAGACTTTGGTTATGGACACCGATCGGTAATGGTCATCCTGTACAAAGTCTGCCATGAAACTTGCATAGTGCTATAAAACAAAAACAGTCCATGTAAGTCAAACAGAGGAAAGTGGTAACACAGAGGAGAACAAGAAAAAAAAATGGCTGCTGGCAAAATAATAATAGAAAAATATCTGATTTGCACCCTTTGCCTTTTTATTAATAAAATAAAAATTTCTGAGATTTCTGTTAATCTGTTAATTCTGTGGGAAAATTGCTGGAATCCAGAGTTATATTATTCTGAATGAAAGGGAATTTGAAAATATAAATTATTTTATTTTATCAAAGGCAAAGTGCTCAACAGTCAGATTCAAATCAACAAAATAAAGTGACACCCTGAGTTTGATGTAGCAGCTTCTCATTACTTGTTATGATTTAAATTAAAAATCAAAATAATTATTTTCATATCACTTCAATAAACATTTGCAGCCTGCTTCCACCAATTCCAGTAAATCACTTTATTTTTCCTGGACCAGCAAATAAATGCAAGTGGATATGATTTGCTCATGATAGAAAACATACCAGACTTGGAACAGTAAATATTTGAACAGAAAGGGAAGTAACAGAGACGTCATGATCATGGTCGTCCTCGTTAAAATCCTGCATCATCTGCTGATAATGCTGTTGAAAAATTCCAAAACATATCTATGTGTAACAAATATTCTAAGTTTATTTGGGCACAACCAAAGAAAAAATTTAATATGGGAAATGTTCTTTTAAAAGAAAGTTTTACAATTTTAAATTTGCTTCTTTTAATTCACTTATTTGTTTTTAAAGGGTTGTGTAAAAAATATATAATTACTAATTATTTAATAAAAATGATGAAAGGATCTTTAAATGAAAGCCGTATCAATGAACTGGACTGAAATAATATATTTCAGATTGCATAATTTGTCTTCCTAATGTACAAGTTACAAATCACTTCTACTTAATTGTCACAATAATCAAAATATGTTGCAGCTTTCAGTTGTTGGCAACAACTAGAAGAAAAGCAAGCATTTTCAAATAACTAATTGCTGAGATGTATACATTCAGGTACAAAAAACTATTGAAATAACAGTCTGGATAAGGCTGTTTCTTATTGTGGACTTGACAAATTAGTCAGGAATAAAGAGTATAAGTGTCAGAATTGAGTGGTGCTGTTTATTGAAAACAAAAAGCAACCAAAAACAACAAAGCAATTAAAAAATTAAAATTCTGAGCAATCTCAAGAGATTAAAAAAAAATGGCTACAGTACACAAATGTAAATAAGAATGATTACTTTAATACAATTTTAATAGGAATAAAATAAGGTGACTAAACCTGTCTAAACCTGTACAGTAATGACCTCATAATACACTTGATTCTGCACATATGTTCTTTATTACTAAACAATACAATCTGCAACCTCACATGAGACTTATTTTTAGAGTTATGCAAATGATACTTAATTTGAAATGACCACTAAGAAAACTTCAAACTACTTGTTTTTAGAGTTTTGCTAATGATATTTTATTACATAACATTACAATGTGCTCACTAATGATATTTTATTACATAACATTACAATGTGCTCACTAATGATATTTTATTATATAACATTACAATGTGCTCATTAATATTTTATTACATAACATTACAACATGCTCACTTGTTTCAGATACCTGTTCCAGGAATACAACAGAGAAAATCTCATAATGTGGTTTACTTTTTTTGTCACTGGCTTTTTTGATCATACAAATCAGATATATATGATGTTTTTTATGGTACCACACAAAAAAAAATAGCCACAAAAACTCCTTTTAATTTTGTTTATTCATTACTAAATATTAACTTTTTGTTTGTATAATGTGCAGACATTATGATTAAGACCATTGTCTATTTTATGATTTTGAAATGGAACAAAACCTATCCTTGATAGTTCCTCATATCTTCATATACAATTCAAACTCTTAAGGCAAAAGGAAAAATATTGAAACATAAAGAATGGATGTGTTGTTTATAATAATCTGATTAGAAAAGCACAAATGATTTTTGAAGCATTAAGTGCATTTTGCAAGAAGTTACTGTACATAGAATTCACACAATATTTTTTTTAAAATAAAATATAAAATTTAGCATTATGCTATCTTATGTTTTTCTAGTCAAAGCAGGCATTAAGCAAAAACATAACAATAGTATAAAAATACATGTATATATACAAAATCAGCAATTCATTATAGCTAAGTGTTGATATGTTATCTAATACCTAAATCTGATTACATTAAAAACAAATAATTTTGCTATAATGTGTAATGACTGATTGATTCTACTTGAAAATTATGCCATGCCAAAGATCAATGTCACAAACAAAACTAGGAGGACAAATAATTAAAGCTGGCAGAGGTTTTCACTTAAATGAAGATTACTACAATTCACATAGTTAAGGAATCAATTTTGAACTCTTCATGCTAATACACCCAACGATATCATTTTAAAAAAATATTTCTATTTAATAACTTAAAAATAAATCAATACTTAAAATAAAATATCTGGTAGTATGTATCTTTTAAATATTTCTATTCCAACAGTAGCCTTGTCAGAATTTATTGTTTATTAAGTTCCAAAGTTCTAAGTGGACCAGCCATTTGCAAAGGAGAATTACAATGGACATTTTCTTCTAGTTTGTGTGAAACAAAGGAGAATTACAATGGACATTTACTTTTAGTTCATGTGAAACAAAGGAGAATTACAATGGATATTTACTTTTAGTTCATGTGAAACAAAGGAGAATTACAATGGATATTTACTTTTGGTTCATGTGAAACAAAGGAGAATTACAATGGATATTTACTTTTAGTTCATGTGAAACAAAGGAGAATTACAATGGATATTTACTTTTAGTTCATGTGAAACAAAGGAGAATTACAATGGATATTTACTTTTAGTTCATGTGAAACAAAGGAGAATTACAATGGATATTTACTTTTAGTTCATGTGAAACAAAGGAGAATTACAATGGATATTTAACTTTTAGTTCATGTGAAACAAAGGAGAATTACAATGGATATTTACTTTTAGTTCATGTGAAACAAAGGAGAACTACAATGGATATTTACTTCCATTTCATGTGAAACAAAGGAGAATTACAACAGATATTTACTGCTGGTTCATGTGAAACAAAGGATAATTACAATGGATATTTACTTCTAGTTCATGCGAAACAAAGGATAATTACAATGGATATTTAACTTTTAGTTCATGTGAAAGAGACTTATCCCCAAAATAGCAACTAGATTAAAATTGAAAATATATGCTAATAATTTAACTTCAATGTTTAAGTAAGTAGATAAGTGCCATTAAAAAGACACTCCTTATTACTCAATCTAAAATTCCAAGACTATACAAAACACAGATTTGTTACTTCCATTCTTTTAAAAAATAGTATGCTATTCTGTTGGTATTTATTTCAACTGCTGCTTGCAAAAATTGTCACTTATCAGGTAAGGGGATATTTGACCTACTTTTGTAAAGATCACAGCAAAGAGCTTTTTACATTCAGCATCCTTCAGAACACTGTGAAAGAAATTAGAAAACAAATGTTAGACAATAAGAAACTCAAAGTTAAATTATTAGGAGTTTATTAAGATATTAGAATTTTATAAAATAATACTATTAGGATATTATATAAAGATTTTAATGGGTGAAACACCTTTGCATAAAAGAAAATTTCATTGGCTAACCAGTCATAGACAGAAAATTAATATTCTAAACATTTTATATTGATAAGGGAGTTTGCAAATTAACGGGTTCACAATTTAAATTTTTTTAAAAAGTATTTTCATTCAATGTCCAAAATAATAATTTTAAATAATTTTTTTTTTTTAAAAGGAAATATATTACAGAAACAAAACCAAACATACACCATTTTTAGAAAAAGACTTGCTTTTGAAAGTTAAACAAAATTTATTATTAAAAAAAATCACTAATACTATTATGAAAAACAACTTATCAATCTTTGTTTTATAAGAATGTTCTGAAGTGTAACAAAACTTAAAATACACTACCTCTAGTAGGTGTATTTTAAGATATGAATTTAATAAAATAAACCTAAAATATACACTGATATCTCAGATAGTAGTTTTATTTTTAGAAGAGGAAATTTACCGAAACAAAACCAAAAAGTACTGACATTTCTAATAGTTTTATTTTAAGATAAGGGAATTTACTGAAGCAGGTAAAAAAGGGTGTGACCTTATCAAATCAAATGATACTAACTTTAACAGATTGTACATATAGTGTACATGCCTTTTATTTTTTAATACAATACTTACTATGATATGATTTAAAGTAAAATATAATGAATCAGCAATCAATGCAATACAAAATAAAAGAACACAGAGCAAACTGAACATTCTTAAAGAGTAGCATTTATTTCATATACATACCCAGCCATCAAGAGCTGGTGACTGAGAATACGGGCCACTGAAAAAGAAAACAGTCCCATGAGACTTTTAAGAAGACCAATACAACTTATCTGACCTTATAACCAACGTTCCCTCTAATATTTTTCCTGTGTGCATGATGGAACAGGCGGTTGTTTGGCTTGCTATCAAAACTTGTGCACAAAATTTTGAAACTGCTACACAGCATTTTCTAATGAGCTGCGCAGCCACACACCTTAGAGGGAACATTGCTTATAACATTTTCTGTTAATTTTTTTATTCAAAATGTTGTTATGAAAGTTGTAATTTATATTAACCCTTCAGTACTATATAAACTATACCTAACCCTAACGTTATGGTGCTCACCTTACAGCAATAAGTAAGTCTATAGTCATAGTTCCTATTAATTTGTCCATATATTTACTACACTTATAGCACACTGCACTGTCCTCGATAGTCTTAATTAATAGCTTCTTACTAACTATACTGCTGTAATTGAATAGCCATCATTTTCAATCTGGACTATTACAGATGTAGCATTATCTGACAATACGAAGAACCTAACCCGGAATTCAAAGTCTATCTTTATTTATAATTACTACAGAACCTATAAGAAATAAACTGCAAGTTTGTACCCTAAGTGGGAGATTGTCTCCCTTCCCCAGTGAATTTGTGGCTAAGTTTCTTATCTCAGAAGCTATCAGAAACAAGCTCTCACTCTGGGTCCTAATTGCAGTAATAGAATCTGTTCCCCTTCCCAATGAATTTTGGCTAAGCTTTCTAAACTGGACTAACTATAACAGGGGTGCACAAACTTTTTAGGCCAGAGGGCCACATTTCCAATTGATAGTGCATGGAGGGCCGCAAGTCAGATATTGCACATGGATGGCTCAGTAGAAAAAGAACAACACAAATAATGAAATAATGTCTTTATATTCGTTTTTGCCTTATTAACCTAGATTTAGTCTTTATTAGTGAGAAGGGTGAGCCTGAATGATGTTAACAACTTTGTCAATATTTGGTTCGAGTTTTGTAGTCGCCAGCCTCAAAATCGAACAGAGATTGTTGTCGGTCAAATTCGATCTCAGCTTGTTCTTGTTCATGTTCATTACTGAAAACGTTTGTTCACGCAAGTATGTGCTGCCGAATTCTGACAACAACTTGCAAGCCAAGTCCTTGACATTTCTGTATGTGCTCGAGCTGAGACTTCCAAAAAATGTTAAAATGTTGTTCTGCTGAAATGATGACTTCAGTTCAGGTGAACATTGAAGATCAAAGACCTCCAGTTGACAGTGATCAGGCACGGACTCTACACTACATGAGAAAGGATCGCGAATGAAGTCGAATAAGTCCTTGTGCTCCTTGAAGGCATCAAAGCGTTCAGTAAATTCCTTCAGCAATGTTTCACAATTGCAATGGTATCTGCTGAAGTTACATTGGTACTCCTTCTGAAAAGCTGAACAAATCGGAAAATGACAAAGATTTCCAGCTTGCAGATTCGAACAGAAGAGCCTCAACTTCAACATGAAGGACTGCAGTTCTTTGTACATATCAAAGATAAAGTGATCTTTGCCTTGGAAACGCTGGTTGAATCTATTCAAGTGATCTGTCATGTCTGTCAGAAATGCCAAGTCTGCCAACCACTGTTTGTCAGTAAACACAGCCGTGTCTTTGCCTTTGACAGTAAGGAATTCACAAATTTCCGTTCGCAACTCAACAAACCGTTTTAATACCTTTCCTCGACTCAGCCACCTGACATCTGTGTGATACGGAATGTCTCGATATTCTGCCTCGATGTCTTCAAGAAATGATCTGAACTGTCGATGGTTAAGTCCTCTGGATCGTATGAAGTTCACAGAATTAAAAACGAATTTCATGACATTGTCAAATTTCAAGATTCGTGTACAGAGCGATTCCTGATGAATTATGCAATGGTACATGTGGACACTATCTGTTGGAATTCCAAGCCCCTGCAAATGTGACAGCAAATGAGCAACAAATCCTGATGCTCTTCCAGTCATAGCAGGCGCACCATCCGTGGTAACGCTGGCTAGCTTTGGCCACTGGACGTTAAGGTTTCCAAGAACGGAAGTCACTCCTTCAAAAATATCTTCACCAGTCGTCCGCCCATGTAGTGAAGCCATACCGGCTAATTCTTGAGTTATTTCAAAGTTCTCATCCACTGCACGCACAAAAACCAGCAGTTGTGCTATGTCAACGTTGTCAGTGCTCTCGTCCAAAGCAATTGAAAAGTACTTACAGTTAGCAAGTCTTTCACACAACTGTTCACAAACGTCTGTTGCTAAGTCTTCGACTCGGCGTTGAATGGGGCGTTGAATGGTCGTCCGTGAGAGTGGGACTTTGTTGAAAAGGTCCGCCTTTTCAGGACATATTTCTGTGCAAACAGCTTGGATGCAGTCTTTGACGAAGTCACCGTCAGTAAACGGCTGTGATGATTTGGCAACAATATGTGCTACTTTGCAACTTGCAGGAGCAAAATACTTGTTTTCTTCAGACTTTTTTGTGAAGAAATGTTGCTGTGCTGACAGACCTTTTAAAAGTTGCTCAATTTTGTTGTTTCTCGCAGAGCCTTTTAAGTCATCAAAAGTCGCAGCGTGCTTTGTTTTGTAATGCCGCTTGCAGTTGAAGTCCTTCATCACAGTAACAGACTCACAACAAATTAAGCACATAGCTGCTCCATTAAAATGCCACATAAAGTATTTAGCTGTCCAGTCTTCTTTAAACTGACGAGATTTTCGTCTTCAATTTTACGCTTCTTATGCGCAGGTTTCGACATATTTACAAAGGGCAGTAGTTTAAAAACAACTTCATTTCACATGGAAACGTGTAATTAATTCACTACATTCCAACCAGACATCCACTGACTGACTGCACCTTCCTTCCCCCGCGTCACCTCACCCCATCCCCAGACTGAACTTTGGCTGGCAGGCTGCGGGCTTGGGTCTAGATGAGACACTCTTTCTAATGCTGTTTGATGTCACCATACATCAAAGATGCGCAGATACTACTATAGCCTTTGATCAGCTGAAGTGAACAATGTGCCCAATACACAGTGCTCTCACCTCAATACAGCGTTTGTTTTCAACACAGCACAAGATGCATGCACGGGAAAGCAGACTACTGTTCTACTCCCTTGTTCAGATTAATGTTAAAAGCTCCTTGCATAATGGTAACATCCTAAAGTCTTCTGGGGGCCGCATGCGGCCTGCGGGCCGCAGTTTGTGCACCCCTGAACTATAAGATACATTTTTAATCTAGGAGTTGTAGATGTATTTTTTCTAACTATTCTTTTCTATATTCACAACAAAATAGGAACTATTTATATTTTAAGGGTATATAGAGAAAATTAATTATTTTTAAAGAAAATAAGTGTCACAGATTATTATTAAGCAGCTAAATTTAACATCATTTCTTTCTCAAAAGAGAGCAAAAACAGAAATATTTGTAATATAGAAAGTCTATGTAGTATGTTTCCATCTGCATAAGGGAGTGAAGGAGAATGCTCACTTTTTGAAGTTTTTGATTTTGTATTTCTTTGGATGCAAAGACTGTCTTACAAGCCACAATATACAAATTCAGGGAGCTGATCCTGATTCAGCACACTGTTCAGTATTCTTAAAGTAATATTTTTCTTCCCCTCAAAACAACAAATTCCTTGCTCATAGAAAGATTCTGTAAATGGACTGCATTTGATAACAAATAATTTAAAAGTAAGGAAAATTTCTTTAGAAATGAATGAATATTTCCAAAGAGTTTCTAAAACAAAGAGTCCTGTTTTGCAAAAAAGAAAAATATGTGAGCAAAATGGGACAAATTATTTAAAGCTAAAACAAAATTCAAAAATAAGAATAAATATATACTTTTCCAGAGCTTTGTATCAACCAAAATCAAACGTTCCATAAGGGAAACAGCACACTCTCTTTCCTTCATTGACTGTAAGCAGAATAAGTGTCGTAGTCCATCTGTAATCAGACAAAATAATATATATTAGGAATTTAATAAGTGCTGCATGACATTTAATCTGTGCAAACAAACAACAAAATCCGTAAGAAGAATTGAAAGCAAAAAATCAATAATCATTATGCAACACACAAAAAAATATATATAAACACTGGAACCTCATTTGCAAAATAATGACAAGTGGTAACCTAAGTTTGTTGAAACAATCAGACAACAAAATTATCTAGAATATAATAACTACTTTCTATGGCCGCTTGTATCAAAAGTAATTCAACACTGGAACCTCATTTGCAAAATAATGACAATTGGTAACCTAAATTTGTTGAAACAGACAACAAAATTATCTAGAATATAATAAGTACTTTCTATGGCTGCTTGTGTCAAAAGTAATTCAATATTTCAAAACTGTTAAAAGAAAAAGCTGACATTTACCCGTTTTGTTGATGATGGTCTGCAGCCATTCTATGCAGCGCAACACAAAAGTCTGATGAGCCACAAGTGTGTTGTGCATGACCATCACCTTCAGGGGTTTGCTCCCATGACGTGAAGTATTTCTCTGTAACACAAGCCAACTTCTTCTCTAAGTATTGTTATATACTGTAAAGCTAATAATTATCAAAATTAACAAGAGATTTATTTTGATAATACATTACAACACTATTAAATCAATTTTAAAATAAGCCACTGTAAATATGAAAAAAGACAGAAACTTAAATTAATATATTTAGAATTTAAATAAAATAGCATATTAATAGAGCCTAAGTTTATTTACCAATTTCTATTTCTTGAATGATTTTGACACACACATCCCCCGTAAAGAAAAAACCCCCGAAGCTCGAGAGCTGTTGTGATATAAGACCTCTTCTATAACATTTACTCTATGAGGAGATGCAATTTTCAGATATGATACCTGCTTTCTCTCATCTGGGTTATCTGATAAAGAAAACATTCCCTCCCTGTCTGGGAAGGGGGGAAGGAGGCTGCAAAAAGAAATAAAAAATCCAGAATGGATAATCTTAAGTTATCACTTCCCAAGTGCTAAGCAATCCTTCAACGGGCCCTTCAGCATGCTTAGTCATAATAGGACTTCTCAGATATAGCCTGCTTGCCTCTCTTGGATTTACATTGGCAATCATCCCCTTCATCTCTTATTGGATATCTCTGTCCTTTCTGAACACATAAAAATGCTCTTACTTATGGGATCTATCTATCCCTTCTGAACACAAGCTGTGTCCATGAATTATTTATGGGATCTATCTATCTCTTTTGAAACAAGATGTGTCCATGAATTGTTTTTACTTATGGGACCTCAATCACCTTTCTATTTATTAGTCATTAACTGAAAATAACTCAATCATCTCTTTCACTTTATCACAGAATATGCCTCAATAATCCCTTACTTTATCACTATCAGTTTAATGAAAATATCCCAATCATCTTTCACATAATTAGTCATTAAATGAAAATATCCCAATCATCTTTCACATAATTAGTCATTAAATGAAAATATCCCAATCATCTTTCACATAATTAGTCATTAAATGAAAATACCTCAATCATCTCTTTTACTTTATCACAGTCAGCTGCAGTTCCTTGTTTAATAGAAGCTCGGCCCTTGATGAAATAAGAAAAACACAAATGAATGGTGAGATAAGAATCAAATAAAATAACAAAAGACGCAATATTCCTTCATAAAAAATCTTATCACCTCTAACCTCTCGTCCTCTACCACATAGGATTTATCACCAATACAAATCGGTTTTTAGAAATAAATAGCAATGTTCAAAACAGAAATCCTGCCAAATTTGTACATTCCTTATGTAACATTTTGCAGAGAAATTATAAAAAGTGAATACCTCTCTATCAACAATGGTGGCAAAGTCCACAGCTTGCCGATTAGTGCAGTCAATAGTTTTTTGCAGAGTCTGTATCACCTGACAAAAGATCAATTAAAGTATCTATGTTACAATGCAACCTAGTCTTTACATATAGAAAAAAAAAACTCTAATAATAAATAAATATTCACAAAGAAACTTGTAAAATCCAGTATAGTATGTCAAAAAGATTAAATGGTCATGCATGAAATATTTGTGAATAAAAGGTGAGATGGTTATTTCAGAAATATGTGATAGCTACGTCATAAACATATGATGACTACTGCATAAATCTGATGGTTATATCAGAAATGTATTATGATTATTGAATAAAAATGTGATGGCCATGTGAAATTGTTGATTATGCGAAATGCATATGATTATTGTATAACTGGGATCAGTTAGAAATATGTGATGGTTATCAGAAATTTATGATGATTATTGCATACATGAGTGATGGCTATGTCAAAAATATGTGATGTTATATGAAATGTATTGTGATTATTATTGCATAAATGGGAGATGATTGTGTAAAAAAAAATTCTAATGGTTATCATACATAAATGTTTGATGTTTATGTCAGAAATTATGATTATATATATGCATGACGCCTATATGAGGAATGTGTGATGGCCACAGAAAGAAAACAGATGGACAGATCTGGATGGGTGTGATGACCACAGAAGGAAAAAGGGATGGACAGATTTGGATGGATGTGATGACTACAGAAAGAAAAAGAGATGGACAGATTTAGATGGGTGTGATGGCCACAAAAGGAAAAAGGGAAGGACAGATTTAGATGGGTGTGATGGTCACAACAGGAAAAAGAGATGGACAGATCTGAATGGGTGTCATGGCCACAACAGGAAAAAGAGATTGACTCCCAACAGATGCCTGAATAGTTATGCCAATAAAATGGTTTAAAACATTTTTTAAAAAGGAATATTTTGCATCTTAAAAATCTGTTTAATTTCTACTATCAAGAAATAAAATGTTTTGACAATACAAATTAGATTTGTTTTCATTCATAATTTATTTTAAAAATTGATCTGTACTGATATCTTTATAATACATCACAATTTTATGAATTATTAGTGCTGCAATTTAGTAGTGTAAGGAGAGAAAATTGACTATTCACATGGTCAAGTTTGAAGCTAATGAAAACAAATAGGCCATAAAATACATGCAAACTCAAAATAGTCTTTCAGATATTTGAAGAAAAATAGCCAGGCTCCATAGCTGAAGCTGTGAATAATGAAAGCAAGCCTTACAGATAGGATTTGTTAATTAATTAACAATTAAAGTAAGGACTTTATTAGTAATAAAGTAGCTTTATTGTAACATACTCCAATGTGAAAACAGTCAAGCAAGCATTTTGTTAGTGATACCTGATCATATGTGTGAACCTCATCATTGAAAAGCATGCAATGGTAGTCTTCACTCAGTTCAACATCAGGCTGTAATCCCTCGGGTAGAGAGAAACCATCTTCCCAGGTCAAAAGGTCTACTATATATGTTAGCACTGACATAAAAAGGTCAGTAGCTCGACTTTTAACATCCCCTGGCAGAGTGTCAAGAGGATCCTAAAAGAAAATAAAGCAACCAGAATAATGACAATTATCAGGCATGATCAAATAATGACTAATTAGTCATGAACAAATACATTACTAACTATTAACCATCATAAGACATGACAAAAAAAACCAAGCTCTATTAATACAAAATCAAAATCAAGTTCTATTATTAATTTTTTAACTGTACTTCACTTTGGGAAGTACTGGTCTATGTAAGAGAAGTATAAAGGCAATTTCTATGTAGTAGTAAAGATCATTGATAATTATATATGCAGTTTGCAAAGTATAAATAAAAATGTATATTTAGCAGGAAAAGAAAATCCTACAAAATGTATATAAAGCACCATCACAGAATATATACATCAGAGAGGAGTCACAGGAAATGTTTAGGTAACAGCAAATAATCACAGAAAATGTTCAAGTAGCAGCAAAGTAACACACAATATTTGCAGTTGCTAAGAATCAATGAACATTTATATTAGTATCAAAGGCTAAAGAATATGTACATCAATCGAGTAAGAAGTAACACAATATTTGCAGTTGCTAAGAATCAATGAACATTTATATTAGTATCAAGGGCTAAAGAATATGTACATCAATCGAGTAAGAAGCAGGAAATGCAATAACAACAACATATTGCAGCCAACAAATTAAAGAACAATTATGAGATAGAAACAATTTTTTAAAAATTACTTAAAATAAAACAAAATGAAGCAAAAACACTTACAAGACCCACAGACTGTGATTTAGTGGCCTTGTGCACATCGCAAACAGGTTCAGTTTTCCATGCTTCAGGGTCCCCACAGTCACAGTAACCACCACCTCCTGAAGTGCTCATCTAGTAAAAAAAACAATATGATTTTCTTCATCACAGAGAATTATTTAATTTAAAAAACATAAATTAAGTAAAACTGAAAACATTTATGATCTCCAGTCAACATCCACACAACCCCATAAAAACACTTTAACACATGAAAAAATAAAACACAACAAAATTACACAGACTGGATCTACTAGGGCTAGAAGCAAAAGTAATGAAAAATAAAGCACAAACTTACTTAAACAGTCTGGATCTAGAAGAATGGAAAGAAAAATTAAAGAGGACTGGGGACAGATTGAAGTTGTAATGTAAAAGTTGTTTGGAGAAGAAGTAAAACAGTAAAAAGTATTGTAATGCACTGTACTAGAAAAGAATTATATCATTTTGGGGGGGAATTCTTGCTGATATGAAAAGAGTAATAAATTTTATTCAATTCAAAGAACCCATCATTCCTTGTCCCCATCTTCAAAAGTTTACCCATAACCTTATTTTCATTTTCTGGAGATACAGTCAAAAACATATCTAGATATTAAAAAAGAACCAGAAAAACAGTTTGATATGTGGCACTCTGCTGATTAAGAGAGAGAGAGAGAGAGAGAGAGAGAGTGAGAAAGAGGCAGAGAGACAATCTTTTCTTTTTAAGCAAATCAGTTTAAATGTGCAAGTGCTATAAATTAACCATATTTTCTTTTCCACACTAGGTGTAGGAGAGTGTTATTATCATAAATTTATATGTATGTGTTTGAATGTATTTCTGGTCTGTACATATATAGTAATAAATGTCTCTATGTTTAGGCCAATGCATTTTTTACAGACTTTCATAACATGATACAGAAAGGAAAGGGCTGGTGTTTACTTTTGACACTATTCAATTTACTTTACTTAGTGTTTCATAATTGAAATTCAAAATTAATTTTTTACTCAAAGACAGATTGATCAGTTGTTAAAAACATTTATTAAATATTTGTGAATTTGAATTTGAATGAACTTGACAGGAATAGGTTTCATATTTGATAAGAACAAAATATTAAAATGACAGCAACGTATTTTATACTAAAATTATATGAACATTCAATAACATTAACATGACAGCAATAGGTTTTATACTTCAAAGATATGAACGGTAATATTATCATGAAACTAGTTGTAATAATTTATCTGGAGGGTTCAGCATGTTCACAAATAATATGTCAAAATGTGATGAGATGTCTAGTACTCATATTAATCTAGTCCACACTACAACTGATGGCCTTATTCAGTTATAATCTGAGAGTACTGCAGCTGACCCTCATAATCTTATAAATGGAAGAATTGAAGTTTAAAATTAAATTATTTAGAGTCAATAATTCTGAAATTTGCTAAACGTCATCAGATTACTTAACAGCATGATTTCATTTCTCTATTTCAAAAATGTGATCCAGATTCATCTTCACTTGATAATTTTAAATTTTCTAGTACATAGAGTAATAATGAGAATATACACCAGGTCTACAAGTGTCTATCTTACCCTATACTTGTGGTCTCTGTGTTTGCTTTTCTGGAAGCAGTTAATGCACAATACACAGGTAGGATCATTGGCACAGTCCCTTCAGACAGATAAAACAATACTTTATCAATGAAAGCAGCAATGTACACAAATTGCTAAAGAAATATAAATATATGTTATTAAAACTGGTAAACACAAATATTAATACTATAACAATTAATATACAGGTTGAGACCTATACTGCCTGTCCATGATAAATAAAATATTTGTCAAACTAATAAACTACTTGACACCAAAATCCAATGGGAGAAATAAAATTAATGATCCCATTTGCTCTACTAATTTTAATTGTTACAAAAAACTTCTTTCTTGCTGACTTTCAAGCATAACAGAACAATCTTTCTTGTTCAAAGTTTATTCAAATATCACAGATTCTATCAAACCTGGAGTTTCTAAATTGTTACAAGTTATTTCATTTTCAAATTTAAATTAAAGACACAGTGTCTGAAATACTGATATTTATTTTATTACTATATATTCCAATAAAATATTTGCCACATAGCTTATACTTAACAGAAAACTGTTCTCTGATCAGAATTAATATTAAAATTCACAACTCCATTGGAATAAATGAAATAATAAACCACTTCATAACCATTTGGAAATAATTTTGTTTGCCTTTGTCAAGTGTAATAATAATAAAATATAAGTAATAATGCTGCAAATGCATATTTACCAAACTATTCAAAGAAATTTCTATATGCTTAAGAAAGACTGTACTTGATCTGCTACACCTCCTTAACCTATCAGCTGTTTATCACTTTATGAC
Organism: Sinotaia quadrata; assembly: GCA_028829895.1. NCBI lineage: Eukaryota > Metazoa > Mollusca > Gastropoda > Architaenioglossa > Viviparidae > Sinotaia > Sinotaia quadrata. Next base: position 30,514,391 of record CM054177.1, on the reverse strand, counting down.
CTTACAATTACATTACTCTCAACCTGCACTAGTACATCAATTCAAGATCATAATGAACCCTTTTATCACTACTATCTGTATCTCCAATCATTCAGTTTCATGAATGTCCCTTATTATCATTAGTTATACATCCATTTCTGTATATTTCAACTTCACTTCAAACATAATTTGAATAAGCAGGCCTTATAAAAACACCTAACAGTCATTTTGAAGCATACAATTGCAACCAAAAACTTGCAAGCATCAAGGATGCAACCATTAATTCATGTAATATGTCTTTTTTTTTCTTAACTGCATTGTTTCTAAGCTTATAAATGAAACAACCTTTGATGTGATTTAAATGCATATTTGAGAAAGAAGGTTATAATTAATACATCAACAATACTGTTCTAATAATTAACCTGCATTAATTTTCTGATTAGTTCAAACATTGAAGATACATGCACCAGGGATAAATAAAACCTCAAAATGTTCAGAAGCCAGACCTTTTCAGTCAGGAACCAGCATATTTTTAAAAAAAACATAAGACAACTTCTATGCCTCATGAAAATCTGTAGTTGCTAGGGTGATTGGATGTCTAGGATTTGTCTATCTATCCCTGATTTTGTACCACTAAATACAATTAAGATAATTACAAAGCAATAAATTAAATATGTCTAAACTAAATTTCTGTTATATTATTCTCAATTTATAACAGTGAAGTCTATCACTCTGGTGCAACATCTGATAACTTTAACACCATATATGCAGAAGATGCACAGCCCCCCCCCCCCCCCCAATGTGTATGTAAGCCTATGCCCTAAAATTGCATATGAACAACATTTTATGTATAAATTAAATGAAATTGTATTATATTGCTAATAAAAGTAATATTAGTAACAGCAGCAATAATTAGTGATTCTACTTTCAAGCAAACTGCAACATAAAATTTGCAATCACATGACCATCACAATGATTTAACTTAAAATGAAAACAAAAAAGCAGCTGATGAGAAGAAAACATGGTAAAGATTATTTTTCTATTTTAAATCACTGATCTGAGAATCTGATTAAATAGAGAATCTAGTAATGCTATTTAAAATAAAAGAACAACTAAAAAACACCTGAATACAGCATAGCACTAAAGCAGTGAAATCAAAACATATCTGTGACTGTGTGAATACAAACTGCAAAGAGTAGGATTTATAACATTACATGCTAAACTGGATGGTATTGAACCAAAATAGAAAAAGTATATTTAAACAAATTATTGATTTGTTGTAACAACAAAATCAGAAGGATAATAATATATAGGTTAACAAGACTATACCATGAAAATCACAAATCAATTTGAAATGACATGATGTGTGTTGATCTTAACTGACAATCATCATATTCATAGCAACTGTCAACATCAAATTGGGAAAAGCAATTATTATATTAATATTCTTCTTCTTTCTTTAAAGGATAAAAACTAACATATTTGCAGTAGCCTATATCTTATGGTAAATTACCGTAATTGCATTGTGCTATTCAATGACTTCAGCATTTATACTGAGCAACCATCACCAAAAGAAAACTACACATGATATAAATAATATTATTAGATGAGAAAAAGTGTTTTAAGCAATTTTTTGCATATTATATGCATTTTTGTATATCAGCCTGTGTGAACTGATGTATAAAGATCATCAGAATTTAGCAAGTAGTGTGAAAATATGGCAGGAATATTTAGTGTTTTAATTTTGATTTGTTAAAATTCGCATGCACAAAATAATATTTCTGTTTGTATGGGAAAATGTTTGAGCGATACAAATTTAAAACATTTTACTAGATGTCAATACTAAACAGAATATTTAGAATAAATTAATTTAGCATAAACAAATCAACAATTTAAATGATCCTTTATGAATTAAGTGGGTTTTAACTATAAATGAATTATATTTATTTAAGTTATATAAATAATGCTAAAATAAATTAAAAATCAGATGACACTACATCAAATCAAAGAAAATTGATTTTCATAGAGCTAAATTAACATGACTTTCTTTTTAAAAAATAACTACACACATTTTAAATCTAAACACACCTGCACGAGTATGTGGGTTCTCCAGTGCGAAACACATGACCACAGATCTGGGATGGGTTATCCCTTTCTTTGAGTCTCTGGAATATGACCACTGGTTCCCCACCACAAACAAATGTCTCCATGGGATGGAAAAGAAATGTGTTGGCATACCTCTGTTCTTTCTCCAAATCATGACCTCTGGAATAAACAATACTAACAAAATGGCTCCAGTGGGCCCTTAGAGACTTTTCTAGTTCACCTCTTGCATGGGCAGCAATCCATTCCTGACAACAAAATTAAAATAAATTATTGATAGCATACATTCAATTAAAATAACTGTGAAACTGAAAATGGCAAGAAATAAGTGGTTAATTTATAGTAATAATTAGTGTGTGTGTGTGTGTGTGTCTGTGTGTGTCCCTGCTATCAATCTTTGAAAATTAATCTTAATAATAATACTTCAAACATTGTTGTGGTTCTATTCATTTATTATATGTGCATTTCTAGAGCAAAGGAATTCTGAGTTTTGTTTTGTCAAATTTGAACCAATATCTTTAATAGGTCCTACGGTCATTTTATTGTTAATGAAGATTCGTGGTGTTTATACTGGCCGTAGTAATGAATCATAAATATAATAATTAGTAATACGAAGATAAAATTTATATACTATCATATAGGTTTACATTTGGTAAGTTGTAACATGATTAGGCGATTGTCTTTTTAATCGAAGACGACATTTTAAAACCAATTATAAGAACTAATATTACAATATACCTCAACAGTTAATTCTTCCTTAAAACTTGGAATCTGCGTTAGCAGCGCTTTGTTTAACTGCGCCATTTGAGACACAAGGCGACTTGCGCAATGAAATTGCAAGTTTACTTGTATAGACACAGCATTCAGCCAACATCCATCTGTCCACTTTATAAGCACTTACGATTTGTATCAGTTCAAAATTAATGTTAAACTTTTGTCTTTTTTTTTCTGTCGAAAACGTTCAGAAATCGTATCAGTAATTTCGGTTTTGTGTTCAATTTTGTTTTAGACAGAATTTTGCAGAATGGCTTTCGTCTTGACAGTCGCCAACCGGAAGCGACAAAAGCTGACCTTAAATAGTTTGCAAAGTGTACGACTATTTGACACCTTGAGTCTGTTAGTGAACCTAGATTTGTGTCGATAATACATAAATCATTATTATCATTTGAAGTCGTTCGAAATACGTAAAAAGAATCCAGACTGTAAAACTTAAATTGATTTAAAATATACAATAAATACTGTGAATATATCAAAGAATAACTTCTTTTTTAAAACAACAACGAACACTTGGCAATAAACATTCAAGATACATTTTCGTTTTCATTAGTAGGCCTATATTCACTAAAATGTAGCAAACAAAAACTAAGTAAGAAGATTATCTTAAATAAAGTATTCATATTAAAACCCTATAGAAGTTAGTTTCAAATGAACTCAATCAGGGCATGCAATTGCTGCTGAAACGTTGAACGTTGCTGTATGATTCGACCTTTTGCTATAAACAAATAAAAACTTAAGTATTTTTCTCTCGCTTCTATCATATATACTATTTGGGAAAAAATAGTGTAATATCTCTACGTCAATATTATTTTTAAAGTAAACCAGACTTTTGAGCTGTTTTCTATAGGTCGAAGTAATATTGTTTTTAAATTTAAAAAAATAAAAATTGTTTAAATCTCGTACAGGTCCAATACGACTCTATATATGTATGGTTCAAATAAGTGAACATTTCTTAAATTAAAAATATCATTCTAAAGAGTCATATTGGATCCGTGAGATGTAGAATATTTTGTGACTAGAAACGTTCACTCGCCAAACCGTCTAAAATTCTGGAGTCGAATTAGATCCGTAAGCACAACAATAACAAAACAACACAAGCAAAACGCCAAACACGCAACATTTTATTGTGTACAAAATAAACAAAATAGGTTTTGTGTTCAATTTCTGAATTTTTCGTCGAAAAAGTGATACTGATAGAATATTTTCATACCTAGATTTGCGTCAATAAATTATGTATGTATCAGTACTAGCGTCTGAACGCTTATGAAATACACTTTAAAAAAAAAATCCTGATTAAAACTAAAATTGATTTAAAATATACAGTGAATGCGTATGAATATGCCTATATCTAAGAATAACCATATTATTTTTTTCTTGTTAAAATGCACAGATAATAAACAATCGAAATACATCTGCATTAATATTTGACAAAAAATGTAAGAAAACTAAGTACATACTTTTGTAAAATACCCATACTGAAAATGCTTTTGTTACATTTACTGATACCTAAAAAGTGTAATAAATACACACGCACATACAGACTGTAGTGCATAATTGTGAATTGATGGGGTGATGCACAGCGTGAACATTTTTTCATGGACATCCCCTACTTGAAGATGTGTGCGTAGTAATAAATTAATTTTATCTCGGATAAAGCTAATAATAGTTTGATTATTTTTCTTTTTATTACGTGCTTTGTAACTGAAGACTAGACGGAAATTGACACTAGGTGTCGTAACTCTCTTCCTGAACTCGTGATTGTTTTCCTACGAAAGAGTAACATCAGTTTGCAAAGGCAGAAGTTAAATTACTTTAATAAGATGAAAATCATAACTTTAATTTTAGTGCTGTCTTTTAATGACATCAATACTATTATGCTTGGCGGATATAGACAAATCGCAGTTGATAACCAACTAGTTCAAAAACTTCTACCGTCATTGCAAGCTGCCAATTTAGCTTCTTTGCATATAGTTCGTGTGGAGGTGCAGGTAAATATACATATTAATTAATATATTATACAGGCCTATATATTTTCCCTTTCCTTGGTAAAATGCCATACAGTGTTATTGCAACAAAAACAACGTTCTTCATTTCCCATAAAGTTATAAACTTTGAAATTTGATTAAAACTATTGCTACCTATATAGATTGAGAATAACTACAAAGTCATTGTGTTCGTCGCTCACTCTCTCTCACCATCCCCCTCCCCCAACTCCCCATTCTCGGTAATATTGTTTATATAATATACTCTTATTTGGATGTTTGTAATAAATTAATTTTAAAATTACATTATTATTATGTTTTAAAAGTATAGGCCTATGTCTGGTTGTCTCAGTAATATTGTTTATATAATAATTAATATACTAATACTCTTATTTGGATGGGTACATTTTTTTCTTTTTTTGTATTTATTGTTAAACAACAACAGAAGAAAATAACTGAAGCATTTTATATTGTGATAGTTAAAGTAAATACCCACTAAGTTGCATGCTTATAAGAAGTGTATTACAATTAATCTCTTGACTGGTAAAAGTGGTATATTTTGTGCTAACTTCTGTTCATCTTATTTTTTATTAATTGTAAACTATAATTGAACACCTGACATATATACATGTACAGGGTGGCCCAAAAGTAGGTTTACAGTTACACTGTGTCAGAGTGTCCTGGAGAGAGATTTGAAGAATGTTGCAATGTTGATGTTTCCATATATAAAAGCTATTTTATTTTTATGAGCTTGGTGGTTTGATGAACGGTGATATTTTAATTTGATTGAAGATTTTCTCTGTCACTATATGTATACATTTCCACATAATTAGAAGCTAATGTCTACTGACTGTGATCAAGAGTGATGGGCTGTATAGTCATTATGCGAACTTAATTGCTTGACTTCAAACAATGACTGTACAGCCCATCACTCTTGATCACAGTCAGTAGACATGCACTTCATACTATATTAGTTTCTGATAATACTAACATAAGAAGTTGTGAAAAGTTTACTATGATTGGTAATATAGTTAAATATTGTTCTAAATTTTTAGTGTGTGTGTGTGTGTGTGTGTGATTACAGTTGGTCAACGGACTCAACTATAAGGTGTATCTTCAGCAAGTTGATGTAACTGTGAGTATATTTCCCCATCCTATGTCTTTTTTCTTCAAACTCACTTACAAAGTTACATACATCCAGGTATTCTATTTCTATATCTACAGCCTCTGCTTACTTTGATAGACACATCTAAAGTATACAGCAGAGCTATGTATTTTTGTCACTTCAACAAGCTAAGAAAACATTACAGTCAGAAACAAATAAAAAAGGTTGGTTAGTTGAAATAGCTTTCTTACTCTTGAAAGAAGTAGAACTGTGTTCCATCTTTATCTTTCCTGTTGGAAAAGTGCCTGGATGTTGCGAAACTGTTTTATTACTTATCACAAAAGATATTAACACAACTCTTTTCTCCTTTATCTTCAACCATTGTGAACACATTTCTTTAAAAGTCCCCCTGTTTGGCTATATAACCTAATTCCAATCAAAATAAATGTTAAGAAAGTTGAATTTTAGTACAATACAAGTCTGTAGATTTTGATAGTAATTTTAATTGTCTTAATAATAATAAGTGTTAATTGTTAGAAATATATTTTGAATCCAGCAGAACAAATATTTTGGTGTCAGTATGCATTGGATAGAAGTATATATAGACTTTGTTGGGAAATGCTAACAAGCAGTACAGTGGAATATCACTATCAGTCAGTATATACATTGTTGTCTGTCAAAATGATATATTTTCATTAAAAAAATAATAGAGAACTAGTTTCAGTCCAGGTATTTTCACCATTTTTGTTTACTACAAATTACAATATTTGAAAGCTACTGAACAAGGTCTGTTGACATTAAAAAGTCACATTGTTTAAATACTGCTGTTCCTATCAACCCTATATGTGATGACATATTTATCTTCCTTATTTCCTCCTGTGGATTAATTTTTCTGTAGTTTCTCATTTAGAATATTGTCATGAGATGAATCATGATTCAAAAGTGACTTTTGCTCTGTTAATGTTAGAAATATCACCTTGCTTGGTCTTGTAATCCACATTTAAAAATGAAATCATTTTGTTAAAACTATAAAAAGGTGTGTTACATATCAGTACCATAAAAAGCATAGTTAAATCCTTGCACAAAAATTGTTTATTTAACAGTTTTGGGACTGAAATTGAATGGAGAAAAGTAAAATATGAAATTTAGGGATTGCTGCTAATGAAACAATATACTTCTGTACCCACATGATCAGATGAAGTATTGGAAAATGTTTGTATAGGGAAGTAGCATATATATAGCAAAGGAACAATATTCACTGTCTGCACAAAACTAAAAACCTTTCTTTTTTTTCTTTTCCTTTTTTCATTTGTTGTTAAGCTTCATTAATATGAGAAACTCCATTTCTAGAAAGTACTCATAATATTTTGATAACTATTTTTTAATGCAACAATTTGACATACAAAGCAACAACAACAAAACAAATGGTTTATTCTCTGTATTTGACTACTTTTTTTCTTCTTTTTTTTTTTCTACTTTTATAAGGGTTCAGAAATATGTGTGAAAATTTACTGCTCATTTGATAACAAGTGTTCGAGCGCTCGTTCTTGTATTCAACGACGTTCAACATCCACTGACAGAGTGATTAGTCTGCTTGGAGAACAGCCTGCTACACAAGCAGAAGCACAAAATGCCATCAATTTTGCAGTTGAACATATTAACAGTCAGTCCAATAATATGTTCAGAGTTGTAACTGAAGATGTAACAAATGTGACCAAGCAGGTGGGAGAACTATAATATCTTATAACTTGAAGGGTTTAGAAAAGAATTAATCAATCCTGTAAAGCATTAACTTTAATTTTTTGGTGAACATTTTTTATATAGAAAGTTTATTGTATTTATGTCATTATAATGAAGATTTAAATAGTATAAATTATAATTGCTACATGCTAAAATCACCCACTTTCTTGAATTTAAAATCATTCATTTGTTCATTTGCAACTGTTGAAGTTTTGTGAATTTATATATTAATTTTATATTAATTTATCATTTTGGATAATGATTGGTGTAGTTATTAACAAACCCACATAATTAAAAGACAGCAACTAGATCAGGAAAGTCTTTAATGCAGTTTGACTTGTTTTTGAATGTGATCAGTTTTATGTATACTTTTTTCCTTCTCATTAATTTGAATTAATAAATTTTTATTTTTAATCAACATTTTAAAAATGAAGTACTTGAGATAAATATTACAGCATTAAAAAATCTTTTTGATGAAATGTATAATAATAAAAAAAATTATTGTATTGAGTGCTATGACTTAATTTAAATTCAATGATAACATTGTAAATATCACCACATTTGGTTCTCCTGTTTAACTTTTAACCAAAATTTATTTTTTATAATGCTTTATTAAGATGCAGATCCTTACATTTAGATCAATGTAGTTTTGTTATTTATATTTCTTATATATTTTCTTTCTATATTTAATGATAACATTTTTATTTTTTGAGCAGTAAAAATACTATTGTTAAGTAAAAAGAGGTATTGTGTGCATTAGGTTAGATAAGGTAAGTTGGTTGGGTGAGGTAAATGTTAATCATTAGGTCAGATCGGTAAGTTGGTTGGATGAAGTAAATGTCAAGTCAGATGAGATAAGCGAGATAAGCATTAGGTCAGATTGGCAAGTTGGATGGAGTAAATGTCAAGTCAGATGAGATAAGCATTAGGTCAGACAAGGTAAGTTGGTTTAATGAGGTAAATGTTAGGTCAGATGAGATAAGCATTAGGTAAATGTTGTGTTGCTGGCAAATTGGTAAAATGTAAATAAGGTAATAATAATTAGGTAAATGTTGTGTTGCTGGAATGGTACATGAATGATCTAAAGGTTAGTTATTTGCCACCACAATAATATATGAGTAGAAAAAATATTAAGAAACCAGTATTTATCAGAAGTTTTATTTACAGTATTTTTTAAAAAAATTATTATAATATTATTAAAATATTATTTTTATTTCTCTTGTGTGTTTCTGTCTCTCTGTATATAATATTAATGATAGTAAAACCTGGATGAAATTGGACTATTAAAATTCCATATATTTACCTAAACATAATAACTAATTATATATAATAAATTATAATTAACCAAAGAAAATCAGATTATATTTTTTAGAAGTGAAATTTCTATAATTGTTTAATCTGCTCTGCTTTAGAAAAGTTATTTCACAAGTGAAAAACATTTTTTTCACAAAATAAAACTCTTCTCTGTAAAATGTTAATATCATTATCATGTTTTAATATTTCTTCATGTTTTATTGTCAGGAAATAAATTCTGAAGGATAAAAATGACTGTGATAAGCTTCATGCCACCACAATAATAAAGCACAAAACAATTCTGTAATAGTTTTACATTTCTAATGATACTAAATGGAAATTTTCACAACTTTCTTTTGTACTTATTCTTTGACGTTATTTATTTTCATATTAGTTTATCACTGATATCTTTAAAAAATATTCTTAAGATATTTTGATAACTATAAAGTAATCATGTGTGTATTGACTAATACAGAACCTCATAAATCTTTGCACACTACAGTCTTTGCTCCTTATGCTATTCAAAATGAGAAGGTCCAGAGGAGGGGAGGGGTTATATGATCAGCATAATTTTAAATAGATGAGTGAAAATGTTATAGTAATTTTACATTAAAGCAGTTTTTACTTAACTAGTAAAATAATACTTATACTGAATTTTCTATGGTTTATTATTGTATAAAGTTGAAGCTAAGCTTTGTACTATTTATTTACACAGGAGATCAATGGAGTACTGTATCATTTTACACTTTCTTTGGTGACAACCGAGTGCCGCAACTCCAATGAAAACAAAGGGAAGTTGCTTGAAGATTGTCAGATATCATCAAATTCTGAAGTGACTATATTTTCATTTTCTCGTTTCCTAAATAATTATAAAAGAATCAAATTAATATAACCCTTTATTTTATCACTGCCTATTTGACATTTTGCAGTTGTAGAGAAAATTGAAACTTGTTCAGTTGTCATTGGCTGAAAATTTTACTTGTCTATTATGTTTCTTGTGTCTTCCCAAACCAGTATAACAGTATAATGAAGGATATGAAATAAAGATTTTATCTGAACTGATTTAAAGTTCAGAATACTATAATGTAATTTGAATACTTTAAAGGTTAAAAATCTTTCTCAAATATGAAATATTTTTTCTTATTTAATTTTAACTCACTTATTCATTAAAACAGACTGTTTTTTCTTAATTTTTATTGTTCTCTGTATAATTCATTATTTTAGAAACATTTATACTTAAATGTATGCATCAGTTTAATTTGATGAATTTAGAACATATACATGAAAACTTTTATTTGCCCGGGACATTTATTGTGTAAAAACTGTCAGTCAAGAACTCGACTGTGGCATGTAATCTCATATGCTGCATTTAAGAGGTAATTTGCATTAAAGAACAATCATTTGCAAACAAACATTCCTTACGGTTATGACTTTTTGCATTATTACTCCACTATATTATTGTGTGCCAAAATTTTGAAGTATTATTTGTATCTACATTTTTTGTATTTTTTCCTTTATAGAGGCAGATTTGCAGAGTCTCTGTTCTGAATAGCTTGTCAGCTGTTGTCGATGATGCATACACTTTGGAAGAGTTGAAGTGTGGCCAAGTGAGTCAACTGCATTCTGTTAACATTGCTTTGTTTATTTCTCATGGTTAAAGCTTCTTTAATTAGTTTACTCTTTATACATTTTTTTTAAAAATCACAAATGATTAAACTTAACAATAGATTCGGTTAAAATTTGGAAAATATTGTATAGACATGCTTGTCAGGGAATTTTAGGCAAATTATGCCGAGTTATGGAAACATTATTTTCATTTATTTAATCATTTCTATTTAATATATGAGAAGGCATTTCCGCTAAGCAAATGTGTTAGATGGTGCAATAACTTGTTTACGAGTTCACAGTATGTAAGTTGCTCTAGAGGTGAGGGAAAGGCCGTTAACCAGAAACAAGATGCCCATATTTGGTCACTTGCGTTCCGTATCATGACATAGTGTTAATCTGCCAGCTGACCTAGAGTCATTCATTTATGTGCTTGAATGAATCGAAATTCCTCAGACGCTCATATTCATTCACAGTGCCCATGTCCAGTAGACCGCATACGACTTTACATAGTGTCAGTCTTGGAGTCTTAGGCTTGGAATCTTAAGGTCCTGATACCAACTGTTTGAGGACTACGTCAGGGGTCATGTCCGACATTGGAGCAATTAGATGGAAGATAACTGCCATGTGACGTCAGGACTGCGCAAGTCGAATAGATGACGGCAACATTTCAAATACTTCATAAACAATCAGATGAGTGGGATAAATCCCAATTATAAACAGAATGGACTATACTAGTGTATCTATTGCCATTCGGAATTTGGGCTAAGCGGGATAGATTAACTCTAATTATCCATGTACCATTAATGTCTTTTTTATTATAAATTGTTATTAAAATTGTTGTTATTTTACACATTGTTACATAATTGTTTGTAGCATAACTGTAAGCTAGCTGGGGGCCGAGCCAGTACTATGAATTATTAATTCTAATTAATAAATAAAGGGGAAGATAACATTGCTAGCTTGGGTAAGTCATCTGAATTATCTGGCGATGTGTCATTGAGTAATAGCCTGAATCATTTGGCATATTCATAGTAGATAGGTCAGGCCATCCGGCTGTCGCTATTGTTAGAGATTAATCAATAACCAATATTGATACCTGAGAATCTAAAATAGGACAGAGTTGTTAAACCTAAACCAAACATGTGACAATGCTTTTATTGTCAGTTTTAAAAGTATTTCAAAGAATAAAAAGTTTGCTATTGATTTTTTTCTCTCATACCATACACAACACACACATTCACACATACATTCAAGAAACTATAATTAAAATTTATTTAAAAAATTTTGAGTGTGAAATTCAGCCACCAGCTTATTATCCTTCTATATCTATCAGATCTTCAATTTATTTGTTTTTCCCATTGGACACACAACAGAACCTATTGTCTTAAAAAAATAATATAAATGTTGAGGTCAAACAATACCCATATTTGAGCATTTAAACCCTGTATTATTGTATATTTTAGCTGTGATGTTTTCTTGTCAGATTTTGTTGAGAGTTATCTTGTTGTAGTATTTAATATTTCTTCCATAAATGATTTTGTTGCAGTACCCTTGGCTGTAAAATGAATGTGTTTTTTTTTACCCGTGTCTGTAAAATGAATGTGTTGCTATAATCTTGACTAAAATGAATGTGTTTTGTGGCCATGGCTGTAAATTGAATGTGTTTTGTGCCTTTGGCTGTAAAGTGAATGTGTTGATGTAATCTTGGCTATACAATGAATGTGTTTTGTTTCCTTGGCTATAAATTGAAAATGTTGTTCCAGTCATGGCTATAAAACAAATGTGCTGCTGTACCCTAGGCTGTAAAACGAATGTGTTACTGTACCCTGGGCTGTAAAATGAATATTTTGTGTCCTTGGCTTTAAATGAATGTGTTGCTGTAATCTTGACTGTAAAATGGTTTTGTTGCTCTATCCTTGACTTTAAAATGGTTTTGTTGCTCTACCCTTGACTGCAAAATGGTTTTGTTGCTGTACCCTAGGGGTGCACAAACTGCGGGCTGCATGTAGCCCGAGACAGGGCTCTATGCGTCCCCTGGAGGACTTTATTTCATTATTTGTGTTTTTTCTACTGAGCCATCCATGTGCAATCCGACTTGTGGCTCTCCACACACTATCAATTGGAAATGTGGCCCTCTGGCTTAACATGGCCTGCTGTACCCCTTGACTGTAAAATAGATTTATTGTGTACTCTTGACTGTACAATGGTTTTATTGATGTATCCTTGACTGTAAAATGGTTTTGTTGCTGTACTGTTGACTGTAAAATGATTTTGTTGTTATACTTGTTGCTGTACCCTTGTCTGTAAAATGAATGTTTTGTGCCCTTGGCTGTAAAGTGAATGTGTTGCTGTAATCTTGGCTTTAAAATGAATGTGTTGCTATACCCTTGACTGTAAAAGAAGGTGTTTTGGGCCCTTGGCTGTGAATTGAATGCGTTGCTGTAATAGCTGTAAAATGAATGTGTTTTGTGCCCTTGGCTGTAAAGTGAATGTGTTATTGTACCCTTGGCTGTACAGTGAATGCAAGTGTTGCTGTACTCATTGCTGTAAAATGAGTGTGTTTATGTATCCTTATCTGTAGAATAGATTTGTTGTTTTACCCTTGATTTACTTGCTGTAAAATGAGTGTGTTTATGTATCCTTATCTGTAGAGTAAATTTGTTGTTTTACCCTTGGCTGTACTATGAATACATGTGTTGCAGTACCCTTGCTGTAAAATTAATATGTTTTAGTAACCTTAACTGTAAAAAGGATATATACGTTGCTGTACATTTGACTGTAAAATGTTGCTGTACCCTTGGCTGTAAAATGAATATACTGCTTATGTTCAGTTCCAGAAAGTGGTGAGTCCACACAAAATCCTGTTCGGTGGAGATGACCATGACTACTGTTACAGTCATCTTCAAGCCTTTAAAAAATTTAAGCAACAGTATGGACGTCTCTATACCACCCAAGGTAGATAATATGATCTGTGTGCTATTGGTTCTGCAAGTGGTTAATCTAAACATAAAATTATATTTGATTGGCAAATCTTTCCAATGGCAAATATAATTAATTTATTATAAATTATTTTGCAGTGTTTTTTAAAAAGTACTGAGTGGTACTTGTTTTCCTTTAATTAAGTCAGCTTCTGTTAATTAATTAATGAACAGAAATCCATCACAAGTAATTTTATTTATTAACAATATCTAATCCCTCAATGATCATGTTAACAAGAAACATGGTGAAAATAGAAATAAGATAAATCACTAGTGATGAGTATTCTGATTAATTTTATATTTGCAGCAGATACATTACCCATTCACAGATGGAACTTTGTGTAGAAAAATTTAATGCCATTTCTTGAACATTTTTTAAAACTTTGTTTTGTTCTTTTGCATTTAAAAGTTGGAAATCTCAAAATATCAGTAAACTCTTAAGTTGTTTTTCTTTCTTAATTGCTTGTCTGAAAAAAATCATTTCTGTTTTTTTATTTAATAATATATGTGTGTGATTGTGTGTTTTTTTAACTTGGCAGAGGAGGAAGCGACTCGTTTCAAAATATTTTGTGAAAATATGAAGCGGATCAAGTCCATTCAAGAGACCGAGAAGGGCTCTGCAATCTATGGAGTAACTAAGTTTGCTGATTTGTCGGGTGAGTTCATTAAAATCAGTTTATTAATTTTTAAGGTTTATAAGATATGAGTTTGGATTCTATTCAGATATGTGATAACACAAATAATGAAATTGTGTATTACTAGAGTTATTTGTATAGTTTTTCTTATAAGGAGAATATAATCTTTTGCTGAGTAATTAATCACAATTTAAATAAAATATATGCTTTTATTTTTGTTAACGATCAAGTTCATTTATGTCATATGCAAGCAGTACTAGTTATGCATTTTGTGCTAATTTAAAACATTTCGAGCAGGGAAATAAAATGTTTTACAGTGTCAACCAGTAATTTACAGTAACAGATTTATAGAACCAAGGAGGAAGAGAGAGTAGAATTATACAGAATAAGAGAAAAAGGTTTTTGCCTCCATTGTTGAGATAAATATTTCTGTTTATTTATTTTTAATTTTCAGATGTCTTCCTTTGCATGTGATACTTTAAAATTACCATTAAATGGTTTCAGAGGATGAATTTCGCAAGCAGTACCTGACTCCTGTTTGGGATCTGAATACTCCTCATCCATGGATTAAAAAAGCCACTATTCCAACTGGTCCCATACCTGACAGCTTTGACTGGCGTGATCACAATGCTGTAACACCAGTCAAAAACCAGGTGTGAGAGAAGACATTTTTATTGCAAGTTTTTGTCACATCAAGAAAAGAAACTTTGAACCACTTAAGAACAGTTGTAATCTCATCATACAGTGTCAAAAATCAATTTGTATTGTATTTTAAACATGGATTTTGGGAATGTGATTTTAAAGTTTGCAGAAAGAATCAGAAAATAAACTTTACAAGTTCATGATATATGAAACCCTTCATCTAATATGTTTGCAGGGTTCTTGTGGGTCCTGTTGGGCATTTTCCACTACAGGAAACATTGAAGGACAATGGGCTATCCAATCTCAAAAACTTGTTTCTCTTTCTGAGCAAGGTAGGTTTTATTTTATGTTCTGATGAAACCAGCAGCAAATAACCCTTTGTGACATGTTTTTTTTTCATAATTAACTCAATACGTTCTTGTAAAATTTGCATAAAGCAGAGCTATGCCAGCAGATCTGTGCCATAGCTACCTCCAAAATCAGCTACAAATCAAGAGGCATAATCCTTATGACTTATTATACACTTATTTAAAACAATTCAATGTCTGTTCAGAGAAGTTTGTTATGTGTGAATGGGCTTACTCATTTCCTTATTCGTGACATTATTATTAATTACTATGTTGATCTGAAGGCTGTTTAGCTGGAATGTCAATTCTTGTAGTTATTTTTGAATTGTGTATCTTTAAAGAGTGTTTTGAATTTTCATATTAACAATGATTTCTTTTTAATGTTTAGCAATCATCCTTGTCATATTGTTAAATACTTTAGTTTTATATCCCATTTTTTAAAACACTTTTTATGATTATTTTAAAAATAATAGTTGCAAGGGTACCATGTTTATAGTACTTATTTGCTTTTTTAAAAAGTAATCATTAGGGCACATTGCTTATTCAGCACTTATATGTTTATTTTATAATTTTTTGTTTTCCCTTCTTTATGTTCGAGACAATTTTACAAGTTATTTTACAATATTTTTTAGTTGTTCATGAAAGATGAGAATGAAGCAAGTCTCCTAATTCTGTAATACTTTACAGCTCTTGCTATTAAAAGTCTGATGACATCATGGATATGTAGTTGCCAAATAAAGGAACAAATTTGTCATCACCACAGTTTTATTTGGGAAAATGATGTCTTACATTTTGCAAAAAGCAAAAGTCTTTTGAATCAATTTAAGAGATATAAAAGACATTTTTCTTTTTCACTGAAGGTTTCATTTGTATAATAAATATCAGCTTGTGCATTCATTAGTGAGCACTTTTCATTGTTCTCTTGAGAAATGACAACTAGGATTTTACAAAAATAATCTGAAATGAACCTTATAAGTTGCATAATTTCTCAGATCTAAAATGAATTCTATAGGTTGCACACTATCCTACATCTAAAATGAACCTTATTTGTTGCATAATTTCCAAAATCTAAAATAAACCTTATAGAGCATACTTCCCAAAATCTAAAATGAATCTTATAGTTGCTTTTTCCATTGTATTTTATTTAGAACACTCATTTAGCTTTCCAATAATCTTTATATTCATTTCACTTAATCTTTATATTTAGCTTCATCAGCAGTATTTACTAATTTTTTAACAGAGCTTGTAGACTGTGACAAATTGGATGAAGGATGTAATGGTGGACTGCCTTCGAATGCCTATGAAGCTATTATTCAACTTGGTAAATATTATTCCACTAGAATTGTTAAAATCTGTTTGACTGTTTGTAGTAACTGCTACTGTGCAAGTTGCATAAATGTTCACAACTAGTTGACAGTTGCATTAACTGCACTTGTATGCAAGATTCATAAATGTAAAAACTAGTTGACAGTTGCATTAACTGCAACTGTGCAGGATGCATGAAGTGTGTATTGTACTAGCTAGAGCATATTACTATAAATTTAACTACAAAATACTGTGAATTAAAATGAAATACTCTATTAAAATATTTGCAAATTACATTATAGTAGAGCAAACACAAGATTGTAAGTATAGTCTGATTTTGTCTTCATTAAATATGTGCTGATAATATTAACTCCATGAATATATTAAATTAGAAATATTTCTGATATTTTCAGTTTATAATTATAATATATGCAATAAGTATTCCTATGAGGAGTTTAGTATATTTACCTGAAAGTTTATCATGCATCATGCAAGTAAAAATAAAGCTGAAGAAATATTTGTGTTATAAACATAAATATTAGAGATAAATGAATCACATTGTAAATGTGTTCAGTGATTAATTTTTAACGTTTTGCTGGGAAATTGGCAAGATGTTCATTCTCCACCACTCCAGGCTACCCATAACCCTAAGCTAATTCCCAAAACACCATCTGGCAGGCCACATGTTAGAAGGATGGAAGACAGATAATGTAAAATAGAAGAGTGGTAGTTGTAGAAGATAGCTCAAGCACACCCCCCCCTGCCCCCCGATACATACACCCAGGATATTAAGTAAATACAGGTGACAGACTACAACATATGTAAGTGAGTCATGCTAACATGAGTGGTCTAAGTTTCAATATTAAATTAATTCAACAAGAAATAACATAAGACAGCATGGTTACATATAGTGAATAACTGAACAGTTACAATTAGAGTTTATAAATGTTTATAGTTCATAATCACGACCATATGGTGTTTTAAGAGAAAGTTTGTTTGAGTCCTTTGGGGCTGTAGTAGTTAGTCAGTTTGTTTGTATGAGCGAACTACAGTTGAATTTTATAAGAGAACACTGAATGTTTCTGAGTGAGCTCTAAAGTACTTTGATTAAAGTTCGAGTGAATTTGATTGAATCTTGACTGAAGCTGTACAGTATTGATTTTATAAGCACTTAGCTTTGGGTTGCCTGATGTGTCGTCTAGAGTTCTAGTGAATGTTGTAGTAGTAGCAGGTGCACACATGGTCAGTTGAACCAGTCTTTGGCCCTTGTTTGTTGTTCTGCTCTAGCATTGCTCACAGCTCAGCACTTAACGAATTCAACAACTAAGATAATTTGGCTCCATTCTGGCATTGCTTCATGGCTCAGCACTCATCTAATTTAACATCTTGGATAAAGTCCGATGTGCCAGTAAAATACACATGGAGCTAAGAATTCGTCTTCATGTGTTTCTGACAAACACTTTTACTTACATGATCATCATACATTTTAATATCATAAGCAAAATATAACAATATAAAATATAGTCAAGGTTAAGTGAACATAGATATAATATTTAGTTACACAAGCAAAACCACATACCTTCGACAGTAATATATACAGAGGTTGATTTCCTGCTGTTGATAACCAGCAATAACCAGAGTTAGTACTATGGTTATAACTTATTAATATGTGTCACCTCAACGGTAAGCTTGCATTCAACTGATGAATATTAGGTGAGTTTCTTATATGTTTGCTTATGCATGGTTGAGCGGCACTCCAGTTGATTCAATAGAGTGAGTGTCTAGAACATTCAGGTATGTTTCAAGCCTGGGGATAAGGGTCATCCATTCTAGAAGCTAGGTTTGTGTATAGCCTATTTTTAAAGGAGGGTGGGTGTGGGTTACAATGCCATTATGTGAGAGTATCTTTATTTGAAAATTTAATAACACACAGTAGTCATGACACAGTAACATGAACAGATTATAAACATCTTACTCTATAAAGTGCTAGATCATATGCTGGGTCTGAAGCCGACATGAGCTTTGACAGAGTTGGAAGCTGATACGTGCAGACATCATCATTGTTCTTTATTGTTCAAGCAGGTTTATCTCATTTCTAATTGTGATTCAAGAGGCAACATTCTGAATACATCATTGTTCAATTGGATTTACCTCATTTTTAACTCACACATTCTTCTGTCAATTTGATGTTTAAAAAACTGTTTAGTGCACAGTCCATTGAAGGTTGGATTGTATCTCCCTGAAGCTGTTTTAGCCATAGTCACTTATTAAAGAAGGGTTTCTTGTGATTTAAGAATTAAAATTATCTGAATGGAAAAACTGGTGAATGATTTAACTTTCACTAAAAATGTGGTTTATAAAGAAATATTTGCCAGGTAAGTACATAAGAAAGCTGAGATGATGGGGATTTAATTAAAATTAAAGTTAAAAAAAAATGTGGCAATTGATTCTGATGAATGATGTGTTGCTTTTTCTAGTTAATAGATAAATCAACTTTGGTTAAATCTTGATAAATGCATACTAAAACCAGAAAATATTTCCTGTTATCATTATGATAAACATTTAATGCAATATATTACATATTTTATTTTCATTATGCATTGTATGTAAATGTTATCCAGTTTATGCAACATGTATGTGCACATCATGCATGCAAGCACATGTTTATAAGTACTAAATCAGTTTTGCATTATGATAAATTACAAATCAAAATAATAAAATACAACACATTCATATTCTTTTGTTATTGTTGCAGGTATAAGTTTACTTTATTTGTAATTGAGTAAGTCAGTGCATTCTATATTTTAAAAAGTGATAGGGTCATTATAAATTACAAATTAATTATCAAAATATCCATGAATTTAACTTTCACAATTTAAAAAATTCTTTAATTTAATACTCTGTTAATTCAAGTTAATAATTGTATATTTAGAATACATTTGTATCTTTGCATAAAATTCTCCAGAGCCAAACTTACCTATTAATGTGTTTATATATATCAAAACTTAACTTTGTTGGTGTTTCTCTTTATGATTTGGTAGACATGGTAAAATTGAATCTGTTTATATGTCAACCAAATCTGGTAACATTTTTATTTACTAAATGATTATTTGTAAACTTTGAAGATTGTTTCCTGTAGCTTTCAGTACATCAGAATGCCAAGTTCATTAGTGGTTGCAAAGAAACTATGGCAACTACCTCTGTTTATTTTTTTTTTAAACTTTAATTCTACTTTAATAAAGTCCATGTCCATATATGTCCATATATGTCCATGTACTTTAAGTCTTTATTTGTTCTTCTTATAGTTAAGCATTGTTTTCCTTTGCATACATACATTTCTTTTATTGGTGTAAATAAAAAATTTACTAGATTTTAGTAAGATTTACTTTATGAATTGTTTTGTTGTATTGATACCTTGCAGGTGGAATTGAAACGGAATCTGATTACAAGTATTTGGGTAAAGATGCTAAATGCATGTTCAATCGTTCAGAGGTTGCTGTTAAAATACATGGTGCTGTTAACATATCTAGTGATGAGAATGGTAGGTTTTATTTCAGTCATATTATTACTTTTAAGTTGTTTTAGTGTACATTGTAGCGTTAAGCGTTGTTTTTCACATGTTTAGCTGAATTAACATATGTGCAACTTAGAAGACATTTTTGTTTAGTTGGTAGTTAAAATTTCAATGCTTTGAGCTTGAAATATAATACTATGTTACTAATTATATAATCAGAAAGAGCCTACATAAGGAGTCAATGGGTAAACAGCTCACAAGTTGTTTTTGTCTTGAAAGAAAATGGACCATATATATAGATATATATATAGATTCTTTGGGTAAACGGTTCACAAGTTGTTGTGTCTTGCAAGAAAACAGACCAAGTGAGTCTATATATTTGGGTGAATGGCTCAGTAGTTACTGATTTTGTCTTTAAAGAAACTAAACCTTTCATCACTCAGAAAGTATCCATATGCTGTTCATACTCATGTCTATGTCATGCAACATGAATTACTAATTAATAACTGAAGCTAGTATACTGATAATAATATAAAAATATTCAGAACTTTACACAATCTACATGCTAAAGTTATGAAATGTATATTGCTAATGTGTGAAATCTGAATATACCTAAATCTATATACTATTATTAGTTATCATTAATGTACATAGTACAGTTATGAAATGTATATTGCTTATTAATGATAAATAAAACTTGTTAGTATATAGATTTAGAAATAATCAGATTTCATGCAAAGTACATGCTATTTATCATTTTACTTCAAATTTGGAATTTTAACCCCAAATGAATATCTCATTTCATGATAAGCAAATGAGTTTGATAATGTCACAATACTTTATTTGTATTTTTTCAGCCTTCATTATCCCCTAAATTTTCATGTTTACCTTATTTGGGATAATTTACCCCTGTTCCCTGATCCTTGGTCTAACTGGATCCTGCATGGAGGAAGCATTATTGTTTGATCATGGCAAAGGGCAGATGATAATTGATTGAATACCCTGAATATGAAATCTATTCTTTACCAGAAGTAATTGATCTATTACTGATTTCAATGATCCATCACTTAGGGAAGTAATTTAGAGAGATCCCCAGATGCAGTCATAGCTTGACAAAATGTCATATTCCTACCATGTTAAAAATGGTTCTAAAGAAAGTCACTCATTGGAACCATTAGTGGTTAAGCTCATTATCATTTATTTTCCCCTGGAAGAGTATGTTGCTTCTTATAGGTGATAATTTGTGTGTGCTAGAACCTGTATTCCATATCTAGGAATCTAGTTATGCATATCTGCTTTTATGATGGAAAAATATGCATATCTATACAAACTCATTTTTAAAAAAAAACATATTTTAATGTCATTGTTTTAAACAGCATAAAATCCTCTAACTCCCTTGTTATGAAATCCTTTTTAAAAATATGCCTATTCCCTTAAAGATTACAAATGTTCCACTTGTACAAAAATCACATTAACAATTTGTATTTAAAATGTAAATCAAAATGTCTAAATGTAAAAGTACAGTTTTAACATCAGCAAAAAATCTGTTTTTTTTCCTTAAGAAATGGCTGCATGGTTGGTCCAAAATGGCCCAATTTCTATTGGCATCAATGCTTTTGCAATGCAGGTATGTGTTTTTATTTATAGAACTGTGAATATTGTCAAGTATATGTGATGCTAAAACTGTACTGTAATTATGAAAAGAGTTTGGTTCTCTTACTAGTTGTTAATTTAGGGGTGATAGCAACTTCCAACTTCAGCCGATTTTATTGCTTGGCACAGGGTGCGCTACTGTTGGAAGAGTTGAAGGTGAAAAAAGACAGAGTGGAGATCTCTTACTAGTCCTATTAAAGAGGTTATGTATATATGCTAATAAATGTTATAGTTTGACATCTAGAAAACTATTTTTTTACTGTTGTATTGTTTTATTGTTCACAGTATATTGTCACAGGAAATGAGGGACCGAAATTATATTTTATTTCATTTTAAAAAACCGCTAACAAAACTAATTGAAGTAATCCGAGTTTTGTTATTTTTCGTATGTAGCATGTAACTTCCAGTAACGGTCACCTAAGATCTCTTTAGTAGACAGACGTTCGTGGCGCAGTGTGTGTTAATTATCATATTGAATATATATATTAGTTTGTGAAAGATATGTATATTAAATGATTGGGACAACTGCGCACTTCGAGTCACGTGTTGTTGACAAGAGAAGTGGCCAGTGCGCAATTAGAATTCGCTACAGAAAAGCGTGCATCGCAATTACCACTATATATCCAAGGCAAAAATCATGTCACGGGACATAGCTTCTGGAAGTTTTGGAAACCTTCAGTGAAGGCTATATAAGAGGCGAAATGAAGACTTTACTCTCAATGTTGAAAACGTCGATTCGTCTGAAGCCAGTCTAACTTCACGTATGAATTATCTCATGTACAGAGATTTCATAAAGGAAAGCTGCAAAGATCTCTTTCCCTCCGTTTTCCATCCGTCTGATGCCATATATTGAGTAACGAGGCAAAATTACTCAGTATAATTGTTGGCAAAGTGGAAAGTTCGCTGTCAAAGAAAACCCAATGCACGCGACGCTGGTTGTATGCAGTTAACGACACGAGGGACCAACTTGTTCTTCCCCCTGTCTGAGTTCGTTTTGGCAGTCTATCCCGCAAATTGAGGGGCTAGCGCCGGAGATACATATCCGGATTTCTACACTCAATGTAATGCGACGACACATCCCACTGGACGACTCCACCCGATAATGCTAAACGTCGTTGGGGTGTCCGTATCCACGACAACCAGAAACAGCGACAATTATCGAGACTGACAACAGTCAGTTAAATTTCAGATTTCTCCCCAGTGATAATCTGAAAGTGGTGCCTAGATCCTGCAGAATCTTCACCTGTAATGCACGCCTCAATTGCGTGTGATCTCCACTTCGAAGTGCCGCTTATAAGTGACGTGTGAGCTTACGTCATCTCCTTGGAACTCTGACATTAATAGTGAGTAAAAATTCGCACGGCTAACGCGCACATACTTAAGTCTAGGACTCAAAGAAAATGAACACTATTATATCGTTTGCAAAATAAGAACTTTAATGTTAAAATTAATGCTTATTCTATATGTCAACTATTGTTAAAGCGGCCCCATTTGCCGCATAAAAATTGTGTAATTAATCTTTATTTTATATTTTGAATTTCATCATTTTCATCTCCCCTTATTTCCCACAGAGTGCATGACATTGGAAAGTTGAATGAATGATTAATCACTGTGCGAAAGAGTAGTGCCCCTTTTAAATCGGGAAATAAATAACCTGATTTAAACATCTTTCAACTCTCTTGTTATTCATAGTTTTTGAGAGGGACGAAAGAATTTGTACTATTGTTTTGCACCGTTCGTCTGTTCGTCCATTTATTCACATTTATGATACACACTCACAACACACACCGCCAATAAAACGTTCCTTGGCATGACATTAATAAATTGGGCCCCACCCAAACATCAATGGAGTATGTCATGTGTGTCTATGTAACAACTTGACGCGACGTAGTACTGGCATACGTCACCGGGCTTTTCTTGGAGGTGCACCGGAGCAGGCCAAAAATAGACTTCACCCTTGCATCTCTAACTTCAGCTCGGGGTCGGCTTGTAACGAGCCTCCCGTTTTGTGACATCTGGTGACCACTGACCGTGATCTGACAAGGTAAATTGTGTTGTTGTAAGAAAGTATCATCTCTTTCCTGCTTTTCTATCTCATCACCATTATGCATTGTTTATTGCATGTTAGGGCTTTGCTATTGAGACTTAGGTGAACTGGATTTTGATAAGACTTATTATTGTGTTGAAATAAGTTTTATAATCTTTACGCTATTATCGTTAACGCGTACCGACTCGTGTTTAGACGTACATAGATCGATATTTTGTACGCTACATTAGCAACTGTTGTTTTGCTAATTTTGCTAACTTTGCAAATTTGCGATTAGGATTTCTTTTATTCGTGTTTGTCATAATCCTAATCACGTGGTGGCTGGTGTTCATACACACACCATTGCACCACTTGTGACCGACAGAGGTCAAAATCTCGCGAATATTCTAAGTCACTTTATCCATACTCGTGATAACTAGCAATTTTAAAAATGGCCGAGCTAGTAAACATAAAGAAAGAACTCATGGCTATGGGTAGAGAATTCGGGTACGAGAAAGCCGACCTAAAGAAATACGTGGATGAGGAGATAACTAAATGGTATGTTGCGAAAGAAAATGAGGCGAAAGAGGTGAGAGAGCTAGAGGAAAAAAGATCGAAAGAGGCTATAGAGCTAGAAGATAAGAGACAGTTAGCTAAACAGCTAGAGATGCAAACTCTGAGAGAACTAGAGGATAAGAAAAATAAGCTAGAGGAAAAAAGATCGAAAGAGGCGAGAGAGTTAGAGGAGAAAAGAGCGAAAGAGGCTAGAGAACTAGAGGATAAGAAAAATAAGCTAGAGGAAAAAAGATCGAAAGAGGCGAGAGAGTTAGAGGAGAAAAGAGCGAAAGAGGCTAGAGAACTAGAGGATAAGAAAAATAAGCTAGAGGAAAAAAGAGCTAAAGAGGCAAGAGAAATAGAGTTATTAAAGATTCAGTCTGCTAGGGATTTAGAAGATAAAAGGCAGGAAGCAGAAGAGAAAAAGCTTAGATTAAAAGCTAAAGCACATCAGGAACAGCTTGAATTAGCTAAGCAAGAGTTAACAGCTAGAGAGAAGTTGTTAGAGGGGACTGCTAAGCAACAGGCCGAATTAAATAAACCCCGGACACGGCTAGCTTTCTTCAACCATGAAGTCGAGACGATTGACGAGTTTTTGACACGCTTTGACAGCTTCATTGCCAACTTTAATTACACTGACATTGAAAAGAAACAACAACTCGGTCAAATACTTCAAGGTGAAAGCTCGCGCGCATTTACTGATCTAACGCGCGATCCCGCTATTACTTATGCAGATCTCAAAACGGGTTTGATGCGTACTTTTCAATGTACAGCAGAAGGCTTTCGAAAAATGTTTAGGAGAGCCATACCTAAAGCAAATGACACCATGCAAGCCTTCGGTACCCGGTTACGCCATTATCTTGATAGATGGATTGATTTGACAGACATCCAGAAGACATATGAGGGCCTATTTGATTTGATATTAAGAGATCAATTTCTCCATATTGCTCCGCCTGCAATGACGACATATTTGCAGCGAAATCCCCCGACTAACTTCTGTGATATGTTGAAGTTAGCAGACACGTATAATGATTACCCTGATCCGGTAATTACGAGGAGTGCACCACGCCCTCCTCTTACAAATCGGCAGAAGTATACACCGAAACTAAACCGACCGATGGCGAAATCGGACAAACCCGAACCGGTACAGCGGACATATACTAAGTCACAAGACGTACGACGTCACACACGTGACTCCCCACCTATGACATGTTACACTTGCAAAGGGAAGGGGCATAGTTCTCAGAACTGTCCCAGTCCACGTGATGTAAAAGTATGCACTGAAACAGGTGCAACTCTAAAGACCCAACAGGCTACAGTAAACGGAAAAAGAGTCAAAATACTGGTCGATACAGGCGCGTCCATAAGCTGCATAAATGCTAAACTTGTACGCCCTGAACAGTATCTAAGAGGTAGTGTCCGCAT
This sequence comes from Sinotaia quadrata, assembly GCA_028829895.1. Classification (NCBI taxonomy): domain Eukaryota; kingdom Metazoa; phylum Mollusca; class Gastropoda; order Architaenioglossa; family Viviparidae; genus Sinotaia; species Sinotaia quadrata. The sequence continues at coordinate 30,488,724 of CM054177.1, read as the reverse complement.
TCGATGTGTTATGGGACACCTTAGTACATGTCCAAGAGCCACTGTACATGTTACGTCACCCGTATTTTCCGGTACAGTCACCGCCGCAGTAATAAGAGACATGCAGTTCGGATTCATACTATCGCCCGGGCAGTGTGACACACACACTGATGGCATCTATCCTGTTCTCCCCGTAACCACTAGAGCACAACGGGAACGTAGTAAACAAGGACCCCCAGCTCTAAAGATAGTCGAGAATACATTTCCGCAGTTGACCCCAAGTCAACTCAGTCACCTGCAGCAGGAAGACAAAAGCTTGTCCTCAATGCTAAAGCTGGCACGGAAAAACACTATTACGTCCAGCAAGTACGCGACGATTACGTATTTCCTGAAGGACGGACTAGCGTTTCGGCGCACCGACTATAAGGAAAATGATACTAGAAGCACCACGTGTTTATTTACCCCTACACCACTCAGACAGCTGATTCTTAGCTTTGCACACGACTCAATCATGTCTGGACATCAGGGCGCGCGTCGCACTGAGCAGCGAGTTCGCGAGGACTTCTTTTGGCCAGGCCTGAGTAGGGATGTTCGCTCGTACGTTCGTACATGTACGCAGTGTCAACAACATATTGACCGAGGGCGTGTCAGTCGAGTTCCCCTCGAGATAGTACCAACAGTAGAGGAACCATTCCTAAAAGTCGCAGTAGACATTATTGGCCCAATCATTCCCGCGGCCGAAGGAGGATATCGCTATATCCTAACAATCGTGGATTTTGCAACACGATATCCAGAAGCAGTCGCATTAAAGGGCATCACAGCGATCGAAGTCGCAGACGCTTTAATAGACGTATTTTCTCGCACGGGCGTTCCCCGAGAAATATTGAGTGACCAGGGCACTCAATTCACCTCAGCAATGATGGCTGAAACAATGCGTCTACTGGCGTGTAAACAGTTGTTCTCATCACCATATCACGCTCAGTCTAATGGTGCCGTTGAACGCTTCAACGGTACAATAAAGAAAATGTTAATTAAAATGGCCTCGGAACAACCCGACCAGTGGCCGCGTTTTCTAGCACCATTACTCTTCGCGTATCGCGAACTCCCACAAGAGAGTACGGGCTACTCACCATTCCAACTACTATACGGCAGGCAACCTCGGGGTCCCCTTAAGCTAATAAAAGAAACATGGGTCAAGGGAGACACTGTGACTGATGGTAAAGATGTTCACACATACGTAGCCGAACTACGTCAACGTCTGACCGAGACATGTCACTTAGCACAGGAAAACATTCGCGAAAAACAACCCCGATACAAGCGAAATTTTGACCGTACGGCTGTGGAACGTGACCTCGAACCAGGTCAGCTCGTGTTACTCTTGCGGCCCACACATAACAACCGCATGCAAATGCACTGGCGTGGACCCTACCGTGTTATTAAGCGTGTGAAGCAGAACGATTATAGCATACAGATAGGAAATAAGCAGAAAATCTATCACATAAATATGCTCAAGCGGTACTATGAACGCAGCGACGAACAGATACAAAACGTGAATGTCGCACTGATACAATTGGAAGACTCCAATTTCAGGACAGACATGATGTCCGCCGAAACCACGCCTAACCCTGCAGTTACAGTCGATCAAGTCGAGATTGACTCGAACTTAACTGTCGAACAGCGCGACGCAATGTCAAAACTCTTACACAGACACGCGCGCATATTCACCGACCAACCGGGCCACTCAGATTTGGTTGAACACCGCATAAAACTTTTAAGTGACAAACCGATACGCTTAAAACAGTACCCACAGAAATATGAGAGCACAAAGTACATAGCAGAACAGGTGCGTGAAATGCAAAAACAGGGCGTGATTGAACAGTCAATCTCCCCATATTCATCACCGGTCGTCTTAGTTAAAAAGAAAGACGGTACGCTTCGTTTTTGTGTGGACTACAGACAGTTAAATGAGATAACTGAATTCGATGCGGAACCTATCCCAAATCAGGACGAATTATTCGCAAAACTAACCAAGGCACATTACTTTTCGAAGTTTGACATGTGCAAAGGGTACTGGCAACTGTCAGTTGCTATTGACGACAGACCAAAAACAGCATTTCCAACCCCGCTAGGCTTATTTCAGTTTTGCCGACTACCGTTCGGACTAGCGAACGCACCCGCAACATTTGCGCGCTTCATGCGAAAGTTACCGTTAGAGAGCGTTAACGCATTGAATTTCTTTGATGACATACTGGTAGCAACAGGAACATGGGACCAACATTTATCCTCAGTGAGTGGTCTACTTGACATTCTCGAGCGCAATAAATTGACCGTGAAACCCTCCAAAGTACGCGCGGGCTTTCGAGAGATTGAGTTTCTTGGCCATATCATAAGTGACGGACAAATAGGCCCAAATCTAGACTTAACTGCAGCCATTCGTGACATGACCTTACCGACTACAAAGAAACAGGTCAGGGCAGTTTTGGGGCTAGTGGGGTACTACCGAAAATTTGTCCCAAACTTCAGTACGCTTCTTAAACCACTGACGGACTTAACTGGGAACAAACAACCTACGAAAATACGATGGACGGCCGAGTGTAGCACCGCCCTCGAAAAGGTGAAGGACATCTTGACCAGTAAACCCGTCCTACAGTTACCAGACTTTGACAAAAGATTTATTGTCAGGACCGACGCATCAGACGAAGGCCTCGGTGCCATACTTCTCCAAGAGACAGATGACGAATACCTACCGGTAGCATACGCGTCTAAGAAACTGTTAGATCGTGAGACACGGTATTCTACGATTGAAAAAGAGTGCTTAGCAATCGTATGGGCACTCAAGAAATTTAGTGCTTATCTGTACTCTAAACCATTCATCCTACAGTGCGATCATAAGCCGCTTACATATCTGCGCACTAGCATGTATGATAACGCTAGGCTAACTAGATGGACACTCCTGCTACAGGAGTATAGCTTCGTTGTCGAACACATCGCGGGCAGAGAAAATTCGGGTGCCGATGCATTATCCCGGCATGCCATAACCGCGATATAAACAAGAGAGAGGATAGTCTCTCCACAGATGCGCATATAATTCCTGTGGGGACTATCGAATGAAATAAAATTTTTGTTCCTAATTGATTTCCACTCTGTGAGCTCCAATCAATTTTAAGAAGGGGGTTGTCACAGGAAATGAGGGACCGAAATTATATTTTATTTCATTTTAAAAAACCGCTAACAAAACTAATTGAAGTAATCCGAGTTTTGTTATTTTTCGTATGTAGCATGTAACTTCCAGTAACGGTCACCTAAGATCTCTTTAGTAGACAGACGTTCGTGGCGCAGTGTGTGTTAATTATCATATTGAATATATATATTAGTTTGTGAAAGATATGTATATTAAATGATTGGGACAACTGCGCACTTCGAGTCACGTGTTGTTGACAAGAGAAGTGGCCAGTGCGCAATTAGAATTCGCTACAGAAAAGCGTGCATCGCAATTACCACTATATATCCAAGGCAAAAATCATGTCACGGGACATAGCTTCTGGAAGTTTTGGAAACCTTCAGTGAAGGCTATATAAGAGGCGAAATGAAGACTTTACTCTCAATGTTGAAAACGTCGATTCGTCTGAAGCCAGTCTAACTTCACGTATGAATTATCTCATGTACAGAGATTTCATAAAGGAAAGCTGCAAAGATCTCTTTCCCTCCGTTTTCCATCCGTCTGATGCCATATATTGAGTAACGAGGCAAAATTACTCAGTATAATTGTTGGCAAAGTGGAAAGTTCGCTGTCAAAGAAAACCCAATGCACGCGACGCTGGTTGTATGCAGTTAACGACACGAGGGACCAACTTGTTCTTCCCCCTGTCTGAGTTCGTTTTGGCAGTCTATCCCGCAAATTGAGGGGCTAGCGCCGGAGATACATATCCGGATTTCTACACTCAATGTAATGCGACGACACATCCCACTGGACGACTCCACCCGATAATGCTAAACGTCGTTGGGGTGTCCGTATCCACGACAACCAGAAACAGCGACAATTATCGAGACTGACAACAGTCAGTTAAATTTCAGATTTCTCCCCAGTGATAATCTGAAAGTGGTGCCTAGATCCTGCAGAATCTTCACCTGTAATGCACGCCTCAATTGCGTGTGATCTCCACTTCGAAGTGCCGCTTATAAGTGACGTGTGAGCTTACGTCATCTCCTTGGAACTCTGACATTAATAGTGAGTAAAAATTCGCACGGCTAACGCGCACATACTTAAGTCTAGGACTCAAAGAAAATGAACACTATTATATCGTTTGCAAAATAAGAACTTTAATGTTAAAATTAATGCTTATTCTATATGTCAACTATTGTTAAAGCGGCCCCATTTGCCGCATAAAAATTGTGTAATTAATCTTTATTTTATATTTTGAATTTCATCATTTTCATCTCCCCTTATTTCCCACAGAGTGCATGACATTGGAAAGTTGAATGAATGATTAATCACTGTGCGAAAGAGTAGTGCCCCTTTTAAATCGGGAAATAAATAACCTGATTTAAACATCTTTCAACTCTCTTGTTATTCATAGTTTTTGAGAGGGACGAAAGAATTTGTACTATTGTTTTGCACCGTTCGTCTGTTCGTCCATTTATTCACATTTATGATACACACTCACAACACACACCGCCAATAAAACGTTCCTTGGCATGACATTAATAAATTGGGCCCCACCCAAACATCAATGGAGTATGTCATGTGTGTCTATGTAACAACTTGACGCGACGTAGTACTGGCATACGTCACCGGGCTTTTCTTGGAGGTGCACCGGAGCAGGCCAAAAATAGACTTCACCCTTGCATCTCTAACTTCAGCTCGGGGTCGGCTTGTAACGAGCCTCCCGTTTTGTGACATATATACTTGGATATATATTGGTGATAGGTTCACTAGTTATTGTACACATGATTAAAGAAATCAGACAGGTTGTTGACTTTTTAAAATAAACTTTATATTTTGAACAGATAAGTTGAATGAAGTGTGGTGTGTTATATATATCTTTGAATATTTGATTTGCATTAGTTTCAAGCAGTGGTGATGAATAGTGAATGCAGCAAACAATTATACTTAAAATTCTATCATGCAGTTCTATTTTGGTGGAATTTCGCATCCCTGGAAGATTTTCTGCAACCCTAAGAGCCTAGATCATGGTGTTTTGATTGTTGGATATGGAGTCAGTAAGTATTCTGGAACTTGTTACGGCATGCTAATTCTTTAATGATGGAATTTAAAAACATATTGGAATGTTTAAAAAAAAGTCGAGTTGGAAGAGAAAGACAATTGTCAGTTATTTGAACTTCTAATTTTGTTGGGGATAAAGACATTATTATAAAAATACTGGTTTTTGTTGGCTGTGCACAGAAAGAAACACAATTTCTCTGTTTTGGTTTTCAGTTTTTCACATAAATCAGATGATGATCAGACTAATCAAATTTTCATCTTTGCAAATAAAAAGTGACTATAAGTAATAAAGAGAACATATTCAATGACATACACTAGAATGGGAATTTGCAAAAATATGTTAGCATGCATATATGCACATTAAACAACATTTGCAGTTCTTCTGCATAAAAGAAAAAATAAAATATATATTAAAATAAAACTTTTACTCATACTTTTTCTAGCAGTGTATTGACATTTCTTTGCTCTATTCATGGTGTATCTTTACAGAGAATGGTGAGCCATACTGGATCATCAAAAACAGCTGGGGAAGTGACTGGGGTGAAAAAGTAAACTACTTATTATCTTAAGATTTAGTCATTGGTGTTTTCTACAAATATTCTTATGCACATACTTGCTGATAATTACAATATATATGCAATAATTGTATTTGCTAATAAATTTTGTTATATACATAACAATTATTCTTATATCTGGATTTGGCTGACAAGTATTACTAGTATAATTATATTGAAAACCTACAGTATACTAAATCTCTGTATTGTTTTTTTGTAATGACATTATAGTTTTTATAGAATGTAAATTATTTTTTTAAAAATTGTATGAGAGTAGTGCCCAACTCCAATATGTCATTAATTTTCTTTGTATAAGTGCTAATGTTACCAGAACCCTTGTCCACTTCCACAAGAGGTACATCTGTACCTGCAATTGTGTTGCTGACTCTAGCATAGAATACAAGCAGATAAACAAAAAAGCTCATAATACCATATCTCTGTACCCATTATAAATTGTCTCTTGATATTCTGTCATATAGCCTAAATGTCACTTCTTTACACAGGACACAGATAACTCTCCTTGATCCGAATTATAATATGATCAAGTGTAGATCTTGTAATAAACACAGTTCAGTGAAAGTTATTTGTTTAATAATCATTAATTATATTAAGGGAAGAATTTATCTGTTTTTTTCAGGCCCCCCTCCCCCCCATCACACACACTTAGAATCATATCATTCCTTTTAAAGTGTCAGAATATAACACATTCCATAGTGTGGCGGAGTAAATTTGCCCATCCCTATTTCTAAACTTAATAATTATATCTTTTTTTGCCAGTGTTGACATGATATGACCTTGGGCACTGCTTATGATGATATTTTTGGAGTAAACAATTCAGCAGTTCAGGTGGAAAATGTGCTAGAAATTTCTGATGTAATCTAAAACTGGTTTTAGGACAATGCATAGTTTTTATTATCAAATGGTTAAGATTTACAAGAATTTGACCAACCAATAAGATGAGATAAAAAGTTTACCTGTTGAAAAGAATTTATTTTCTAATTACTTTGAATTTGATGTGGAAGAAGTCCAGTCGTGAAAGGCAGCCATTAGCTTAATGATGAGATAACTGATTGATTGAGAGAGAATGGACTTAGAAATATTTCGTGCATTTTGCTATTGTTATGTTTTGCTTGCGTTTACATAGAGATGTATTATGTGAGTAGACTATTATTTCTACAAATTATGAACTATGATGCTTGGATATAGTATGCTAAACACTTGACATTGTTCCTAGTGAACCCGTTCATAAAATTATTATGTTGCATTTATTATGCTGTATGCATGTATTGGGCTAATAAATACTGTTGCAGGAAACTGTGAGGCTTGAATGTAAGAAAGAACAGAGTTAGAGATGAATAAACTAGTGTTTTTTCCCTGATCATATTTTACAGGGAAGAAGCAGCCTTTTGTTTTTACTAGAATCTTCCAGTTTACTGATTTATGAACTGCTCTGACCATGGTAGATTTAAGAAGTCTCTACCCCCAGTGTGTAAGTGTAAGGATACACTGACTGCACTCTGTTAATGTTTAGTGGCAAAGTATGCTCCTCTACATTGTTGAATTTCTGGTACATGGAGGTTACTGGAAATTGTTACATTGTTGTTGTGCTTGAGGGAATTAATACAACGGAGCACCCAGATTAGTCTCGAGAGAGCAGCGGCTCATGAAATAATCTATAGTGTGCTAGATGAGCACATGGAAACTGACAATTCTGTTGTGAATAATAAGCTTGTGATTTTGATACGAATCATGCGAAAGATATTGCAGCATTGCCTAGACAAGGTTATGTACAAACTGTTATCATGATAACTCTATAACTCCATTTCTGTTCTCCGATAAGAAATTACCCTGTGATTTTTATTGACACTTATCTGTTGAATTATGTGTTAGGACATAAGACAGTATATACATTGAAACTATTTGAACGTGGTTTGTGGAAATATTGATGTCAAATAATGTTGTCATTTGCTCTACGTATATTTGATTGTTAATTTAATGAATTTATTGATCTTTTTACACATATTGATAACCATATGTTGGAGAGATAGTGGATGGATGGGGGCTTGCTAAATATAGATTAAAGACGGATTTATCTTCTCCTTTGTTAAGAAGTTTCCACCAACAGAAATCTTGTATATCAGTAAATGTTTGTCTTTAATGTTGTGGAAGAGAGAAAACATTCACATCATCTGCATATCCACAGATGTCTTCTGGAGAATTATTTATAACATAAATTTAGATTCTTATTTCTTGTAATTAGTTATGGATGATTATTAATAATAATAATAATCATAACCATTAACTAGGGTGGCACTGTGTCATATATAATGTTGTGTTTCTGTTGGAATTCTGATCAGCATTATCATGAGATACTTACATAGACATATTTTTAATATAAAGAGTCCTTGTGACCCTTTTGTATATCATGACATCATCATGGGTATATTAGTCACATCAAAAATCTTGTTCTTTCGCTTTCTTGTGGGACATATAATTTTGTTATTTTCTTTACCAATCAAAACACGAAATAGTATCGTTTCAGTTTACTTGCACTGTTGGCCTGCATTAATTTTAATCTTTAACAAAGTGTTAATAAGACTTTTTTTCCTGAATATAAATAAATAAATGTATTATTATATTTTAATCATTTTATAATATGATTCACTGATTCTTTGCTGCAGGGATACTATCTGGTGTACCGTGGCAGTGGTGTGTGTGGTCTGAACACAATGTGCACATCTGCAACTATCTGATGAAATTACATTTACAGCAAGGCAAACAAACACCCATTATCGCATTAGTTTAAAATGACATGATTGTATCAGTAACTAAGTGTATCTCTGCAGGTTTTTTTCTTTACTTCTATCTCTTGGTTTTTTCCCTTTAAAAATTACTTTATTTTATATATATATATTCAGTATTTTTCTCCAGTATTTTTTTCTCCAATCTCTTCTTTTGACTCCAGTTTAAAATGATATTATTTATGTCGTGCATCAACTAAAAATGATATTATATAATTAACATCTATTCAAACTGATTTGTAGTTCCTTATCTCTAATCTCTTGTTCTTACTCCAGTTTTGGAACATTATTTCTAAATACACTTAGTATTCTGTAATTATCTCTAATCTCTTGTTCATACAGTCTGAAATGAAGTTATTTCTGAATACACTTAATTTTCAGTACTTATCTGCAGTTCCTTATCACTAATCTTTTGTTCTTAATCTTGGAGATAACTAAAACTTCTGTAGACATGACACTACTTCCCCAGAAACTGGAGTAAAGAAAAGAATATTCTTGCTATTCATAAGCAAACAGTATTGAAAAAAGATAATCATATTTGGTAATTAAAAAATGAAAAGGAGGGCAAAGAATTGTATTTGTTTACTAATTTAAGTTTCTATATTTTTAATTTATATGTGTATATTATGTACTCATTTTATTTTAAAAAATCAGATAAGCTGTGTTCAGATTTTGTATATATAGCTGTAAATACAGTATGATCAAATTTTGCATATGTATATTTGACTGCACATTGGTTAGATCTGGTTGTAAACATGACATGATAGATCAGTTGCATACTGATTATTTGCTTACTTATATTTGACTACATATTTATTAGATCTGCTTGTAAAGACAGTATGACGTAGATCAGCTGCATTCTAATTATTTGCTTACATATACTTGATTGCATATTTGTTAGATAAGGTTGTAAATACATTATGAAATACTACTCAAGTTTGTTTGCACTTAATATATCTCTGATGATGCTTCTCTCAAACACTCTATTTTATTTTTATTATTTTAGTTCTACAGAATTTAAAATGAAATTGCCTATTTGTAGTAAAATATTCAGTTATTACTATGTTCAATATGAGAGGCTATATTAAAATTTTTGTTTGTTTGTTAATATTTAAGTTAATTTTATCACATATTTATTAGACTCATCTTAATTGTTTATTTAAATAGTAAATTTCTCACACATACACTCACATGCATATAGAATTTACTTTTGCTTAAACAGAATATTGATTAAAAATTTTATTTAACATTCTGTATTTATTTTTTTAATGCTATTTTTACAGAATTTAAATTTACCTTTTATACATTAAAAGTACTCCATTACAATTATATCTTATTTGAAAGGGACCTATTAAAAATGTTTATTTTATAAAGATATTTAAACCAATTTGATATATATACTCATACTTAAAATTTAACTCTGGTTATTTATAACCATATTTTATAATATCACATCTTATGTACTTTCTTATAGCATGCATGCTCATGCACACTCACACACACACACATCATTTTATTTTTTAATTTTAAATTTCTTTTTACATCAAAATAAAACAGAACTGTTGATCAAGAAATATTTGTACTTTGCTGAAACTATTTGTTCTAATTCCAGTGGAGTGTATGTGCTATATATGATTGATGTTTGATTGGCTGTTATCAAAGCTTAGCTCCAACTATTTGTTCTAATTCCAGTGGAGTGTATGTGCTATATATGATTGATGTTTGATTGGCTGTTATCAAAGCTTAGCTCCAACTATTTGTTCTAATTCCAGTGGAGTGTATGTGCTATATATGATTGATGTTTGATTGGCTGTTATCAAAGCTTAGCTCCAACTATTTGTTCTAATTCCAGTGGAGTGTATGTGCTATATATGATTGATGTTTGATTGGCTGTTATCAAAGCTTAGCTCCAACTGCTGCCAGTCCTTTATTCATCTTAAACTCGCCAAATTAGCACAATCTTCCATTTATAGCTCTGTGCTGGGGAAAAATTTTCCCATAAAACAAGACTCATTTCAGTTTGCCAAAGTTGAAGCTTTTTTTATTCAAAATCTTTAGCAAACAAATCTGCCCCAAAATAACAATAAGGTAAAAGATCTTGTTCAAATGTACCCAAACTTAACTCAAAGAAAATAAGATATTAGGAGAAATCTTAGTATATGAGGCATTTATTGTTGCTTTACGTGAAAAATGGATAAAATCCTGGGTTAGATGGATTTTCCCTAGATATTTTAACATTTCCCTGAAAACAACAACTGGGAAATTTTGTTGTTAAATTTTTTTAAATGATGATTATAGAAATGTGAAGTGACAATTACACCAAAATATAATTTATTACCTAAAGGTAATCAGCCACAAGAATATATAGAGATTTGGAGACCAGTTTAACTCTTTATGTTGTTTTAAAAACAGGATCAACTTGTTTAGCAATAAGATAAAGACTGTTAAGCAAAGTAGTACAAAATGATCAAACTGGATTTATAGCAAATAGATATAAAGGCATTAATCCAATATTATTACTAAATGAAAAATGTCCGAGCATTGATTTCAAAAATGTTTTTGACTCAGTAAACAGGGATTTTTTGTTGTTGAATGTCCTATACATTTTGGATCTGGTGATGGTATTGGAGAAAACTGATATTTATAGTTAAATAAATAATCAACTGTATTATTAATTAGACAAATGCTTTTTATAATAATTTAAAAGCAACTGTCATTTTCAAAGTTCAGATACAACAAAGTTTAATACTGAAAAAGGAGTAGACAAGGCGATCCTGTATCCTTATTTATTTATACATTGTGCTAAAACCATGGCAAGATAAAATAGATAAGCAAAAGTTAAAGGAATACAAATAAAAGGACATGAATACAAATTATCCCTCTTTGCATATGACACATTTTTAGGGCATTGGTTTCCAACGTTGGAACTTGTGCGGAACCCTTGATGCTTACCAGGATGATACATGGAACCCATTCTCTTAGTCTAACATTGATAATTTTGTTGCAATACCCATGAATAGTTTGGCCAATAACATTTTCATTATAAAACTGTAAGTATTACTAGTATTATTAATATTTAATGGGATGGATGATACTGAAAATCATTACTTGTTCTGCAAAATCGGGTTTGATGTCACACAACTGGAAATGTATATCATGTTCTGCGTGGAGACAGCTTTGATACTTTGTCTTAGTTGCAGTGTACACTGAAAATTTGGTCTCGCAGAGAAATGTGCTCACAAATGGTGCACCCTATGAGAGCTGGCCAGAGATTCAATGATCAGCATGCTTGTACAGAAAATAACCCACAAAACTGCATCAGTTCTGGACTTAATTGAAAGCAGGCTAGGGGGTTGTCAGTATTGGATTTTTTAGAAGGTTGGTCTTCTTGCCCATGTTCCCCAAAGACTGAGAGTAGTACAGTATTTCCAGAAGCCAAGTATGATTTTCTTATTCCCTCCTGCCTGAAAGGGAAAATGATTAAAACTTGGAGAGTGATATAATGAATCAAGATGTTTGATAATGTTCATTAACTTGGTGGAGATGCTGTTTAGCACATGAAGGAGATGTACAATGGCACCTATATTTTTTCATAAACCAAGAGACACTCTCTTTTTGTGGGTGTTGGTTGGCATAAGGAAAGTTGTCCAATAGAGCTAACCTATGCCAGCCAGTTTCAACAACAGCTGACACTTGTACTAAATTTATTTGGCATTGATTTCATCACTGGTAGAGGACTGAAGTACACCCAGACACATACTAACCTGAAGGGAATGATATAATTGCATATTGTCATTTGGAACACATTTTGGAGAAAAGTTAAGTTACCAGATGATGGCAGACTTAAGACAGTATGGAACTTGTATACATGAAATTTGACTGTATAGTATCTTAATTACTGGATGATGCAGGCTATTTGCCCTCAAAATGAACTGTAAAAATAGAATTATTATTATTTGCCAACAGACATTACTCCCTGATATTTCACTCGAGTAAAATGATGAATGGTAACATTTCCTATTTTGAATTCTTTACTTACAACAGCAGTTGTATTTTAAATTGTCATTTTGACTGCACATTTTCTTTCAAATTACTTGATCTAGCTGTTAATGGGTTAGGTGAGTGTTTCAGTAGCATGACTATAAGCTCATAAATTCTTTTGAGTCAGAAACATTAAGAGATAATGAAAGACACTATATCAGTACATGTACATTGCTCAGAATAAAGTTATATTCTGGAAATTATGACGTTACAAGCTGAGGATCTGCTCGCAATATGGTTACACCCTGGTAAATGTGACAATACTTTTTGGTTGATGTGAGTTACCCTCTCAAATTATAAATAATTCAATATTTAGCTCATTTCCACTTGCTCTCTCAAATAGACCTTGGATTATAAATAATTATAATTCAATCTTTAGGTCAAACTCTCCCAAATAGACCCTGAAGTTGTAAATAATTCAATCTTTAGCTCACTTTCCACTCAAACTCTCTCTGAAGTGACACTAAAGAAAACCAAAGAAGTATCTGGTTTAAATAATGATTTTTTACAAATATGTGTAAACAGTAGTATATGTTTCTATGTATACACTAAAGAGAACAATTTATTGTGCAGTATTTATGAATTTAAACATTCAGCATCTACAATTTTAATTTAGTGTAATAAATACTAGAAACCCTACTTCTGACTAACATTTCATTTTACTATTTTAATTTAAACTGAAATTAGATTTACAATCCAAACATAGTTGTGGGTTTTCTTAAATCTGTCATACAGAACTGCAAATGCTATGCTGATAATCTATGCTACAAGGTAATGAATAAAGAAGTAATTTCCTGTAGCATACTAAATGTTGATACCCAAGACTGAAAATTATGGGCCATAACATCTGACCAGCATTTTACTGATAGATTTTTTATATAAGTTTCTGAAATTCCTTAATTTCAAATGATGCACAATATACTGTCCTATCTGAGTAAAAATATTTTATCCTATTGCAGTATGTATATTAATATTGTGAGCAATTTTGATTGTAAAACATTAATTTCAGGATGTGACAAAAAAAAATCACCATAAAATACTATATGATACTGACATGAATATTCTTCTCTCACTAAACTTAAATATTAATGCCAATTGGTGACTGATATCAATCTGTATTTGTTGAAGTGTGTATGCATTTACTTGTATACTACCATTAGTTGTGTTTATACAAGTGTAGTTTTACTACATTTAACTACAAGCTGTATGTATTCAAATATATCCTAATATTAGATCAAACATATGACGCTTCATGCAAGTACATACATACACACACAAAATCCTGTTATCATTTAGTGATTTACCATCTTACATTAAAGATGAATAGGAATAGCCATCTGGAAAAATAAGAATAGCCATTTGTAGTGAAAAAAAAAAAAGATCTGTACAAGTATATCTTACATTGTTACTACAAGATGTGTTTATTAAAATATTGTAAGGTCTTATACACTATCACAAAATATTTATTCATGCATATACTAAGCTAAGGGTGAATGTGAACTAAAGTGGGTTAGAAAGGCATTAATTTTCTCAAATAACTAAGTGAATTTAAGTTTTTATTTGATTGTAATTAATGTTTACCTCATAACAAAGTATGAAGCAATTCTTCAACAATAAAGATGGCAAAAAAAACTGCTTTTATAGCATTGGTGAGGTGTGATTAGACGGTGGGGGGGGGGGATACATATACATCTCTAAGTTTAATTAACTGACTAACTATAATTTACTTTTAGTTATCTTATTTTCCTCTAAAAAGCTAAAATTTAAAACTATAAGAAAACAAATATAAATTTTTAAGGTATCTTAATATTTTGAAACATTTTTTAGAGGGTGGTGTTGTGAAAAAATTTGACAATAAAGAGTCCAATGAATATTTTTTTAATTGTTGTTTATATAGCACTAAACCAGTGTGCCATTTTATTTTTTATCAAATTAAAACCATGGTTGCTAAGGAAACGACTTTTTATTTATAAAATATATAATTTTATAATTTATACTCGACGATTTATTTTCTATAAATCACGTTTTCGGGGGCGGGGGGGTGTACCTATCTCAAATGTTCATAGCATTTACACTAATTTTCTGATTATCTAACGGTTTTCACCATTGAATTCAGCATTAAATATACTACTAGAATATACTAATAACTCATAATCGATGAACATTACGTGGTGGAGCGACACATATTTTGTGGTAACATAAGGATATCATTTTACTGGCATCACACACATACACACACATAAAACGATGACGGTAGTTTCCCTTGCCAAGGGAAGCTACTTTCCAAGCATAAACATTTGTTTACATCTCCAAATTACAAAAGAAATTTTGATTACAAAACGTCAGAGTAAATTGCTTGAATGAACAAAGTCACGTATTTTATCATTTAAGAAAGGAGAAGATGTCACGGGGAGTAAAAGCGCGTGATGCAATTGAACTTTTGTGTAGAATTTTCGGTGACCATGGAATCTCGCCTATTGACGCAGAAACAATTCGCAAAGCAAAATTTGATAAAACTGAGGCTGTGAGTTGATGCTTTCCCCCCACCTCTTTATCTGTATGTTTGACATATTTGCTTATTTACTTAATAAATGCAATCTCTCTTGCTAAATTAGTCTCTTAATTTGGTGTGTGTGTGTGCGCGCGCGTGTCCCAAATTATAGGGGCCTAGGCCTATATTCAAGACAAGATTACGATGTAATATCGATATTCTAAATCTAAAGCATTTGATTTATTCATACCACCACATCAAATGTTGCTTTTTCTTGAAAGCATAACTACTAAAGTAGAAAAAATAGAAAAGGAAAAAAAGAAAATACTTCTAAATTGCTCTTCTTTTTGCTTTATGTTACACATTTAATGTTTTGTTGTTATCATATAATGTCAAGTATAGTGTAGATCCAAATGTTACCCACCAGGAAAATCAGACAGTTATTTATTTACTGAACCAGTTGTCAAGATAAATCTGGTACCTCTCAAGGTCTTGTGTGCGTGTGTGTGTGTGTGTGTGTGTGTGTGTGTGTGTGTGTGTGTGTGTGTGTGTGTGTGTGTGTGTGTGTGTGAAATGATAAATAGTTAATAATTTTACTCTCTTTTTTTTTGTCTACAATAGTTTAACACTATATTTAACATATTTATTGAAAAGATGTCTGAGATTTCAATGCTAAATTTATAATTAAATTTGAAACCTGTAACTATGATATTTATATTAGAATGTGTGAACACTATCCAAGTTTTTAATGTAATATTTTTTTAGTCATACTATTGTCACATTGATTGTTGATAAGTATTATTAATTGTGCAGTGGTATTCATTTTACGTGTCTAGTCCAGTTATTAAGATAGCATCCATAAAGCAAAAAACTCAGTGCATTTTTATATGCTGAGTTCAAGTTAATTATGACTTTTCCATGTGTCTTTTGATTGTACATATGGAAGAGAAATGCCAACTGGCAAACATTTATTCGATGATTTACTCAGTTTAAAGAAATGGGAATATGTCAGGCACTTAATGTGAATGCCACCACACAAATCATGAATGTGCTTATAATGATTAATCACTGTAATAGTAGTATGGCTTAGGAAAGATATGGATGCTTTGACTTTGAGAGTGTTTACATCCTGCTACCAATGATATTGTTACAACTTAACTGGTAATAAAACATTAAAATCTTGGACATTGTTTTCAATGACTTGTATAATTAATTGCTAATACATTCAAATTATGATCTTGTTTGTATGCAGCTATGTTCTGCTTCTTTCAATATACTGATCTTTTAGTGTATGCCACTTTGGAAATTGCTGTTTGAGCTGATACTGTTTTGCAAGTATAGAACAAAGGTGAACACTGTGACTTGTAGCAAGTTAACACCAGGTATTTATATTTTCTCCTGTACCTGTTTTTCAATTGTTATTTTTGTAATTGTCAATGGAGAGACTCTCTCTCTCTCTCTCTCTCTCTCTCTCTCTCTAGTTTTGTAGTGTATTACAACTTAGTGACAGTCTCATTCATGTAGATTGTACAAGATTTCCATATTTGAATTTTAAATCCAAATCTTTTATTTTTTAATTCTCAAAACCCTCAATTATTTGATTTTGATGGGACATATAATTTAGAGGTGAATAAGAAACTTATTTTGAGATGGAAATGTTATTATATTTTCATTAGAAATAAAATATTTTATTTTAGAATATTTATAACTAATAACAAATGGTTACTCAAAATGTTTTTTCATTAACAAACCAAAAATAAACATTGTAAACAGTATGAGTTTTCAGTTTAATTCATACATGATTTCTGGACACCTCACAATAAATTGCATGAAATTAGACAATTTTCTGTTGAATTATGTATTCACCTATCTGGCTTCAGATATGTTTAAATTTCTGTAATAGAAAGCCCTAAAATTAAATAAAAAATATATGACAAAATACAAGTTAAAGTAAGTTGTAACATAAATCTATTTTATGTTCTATATTTCTGTTGACATAGTTGAACAGGTTGTATTTATAAAGAAAGAGATGCAGAAACTGGGATATCTTTCTCGTGTCTTTGCTTCATTGCCATCAGACATGAGCAGAGGGAGCCGTGAGCTGTTGTTAGCTTTGGCATGGCTTTTGCACAAAGAAGCTATCATAGAAAAGTTTATGGAAATAAATGATCCACCACTTCCTCATGACCTTGTTGCCCTCTTTGGGGTAAGAATCATGACAGTCTCTAGTGTAATATTTATGGGTGTTTTAGCTTTCTAAATTTAGGAAGAAATATGTTTGCTATTTTTTATTTAATCATTCTTCATTGTCATATTTACACTTTCTGTTTTCTATAAGTCAATAAAATTTATAAGAGCTAAAGAGTCACACATATTTCTGTGATACCTCTGGGCACCCTTCACTCGTTATGATTATTATTTATTAATTAATAACAGATAACTAATTACAAGTGATTGAATCTTAATTTATAGTTGTTAATAATTCTCCCACAAGACCAACCTGTCTCCCACTTGGTACATTATAAGGTTGTCATAAAATTCTTACCCAATAATAAGATTGATGTTTTACTATTACTATTATATTACTACATAATATTTCTGCAAATAGGAACATTTTATAAAGTAATAATAAAAATCTATCTTTTATTTATATTTAATGAGCCTCCATCCACCCACTATTACTCCAACATAAGGTTTTAATATAATAGTACAAGAAAGTTAATAAATTTAACATTAAATTTATTGAATCAACAATCAAATATGCAACATATGAATATAATTAAAAGAGCATTGACATTTACATTACTTCACAACAATGTTTGATTAAACATTAGACACTCATTCAGTTATCCTAGCATAGACATCAGCAGCCAAATTAACATATATATACATGTATGTAATCAAGTTCCTAGATATGGTTTCATCATGGAAATGAGAGTGGAGTTTCAGAGAGATAATTATAGTCAATGTACGTAACCTTTTCAATGATGGTAGCTGTCACTGGCTTGTATTCACAAACACATGATTTTTGTAACAAAACTTTATGCAACAAAACACTGTCTTTCTTATTTAGCTGACAGTCCAATGTACCCCATATAGGCACGTTACACAAGTATTCCAGAATCTTTGAGGCACTCACAAAGCACACCATGAAGAATTGTCCAGAACTTTGTAGCACTATCAAGACACATCACAAAGAGTGTTCTGGGACTTTGTAGCACTATCAAGACACATCACAAAGACTGAAAGAGTGTTCCAGAACTTTGTAGCACTATCAAAACACATCACAAAGAGTGTTCCAGGACTTTCGTGTGCACTACTCAAGCTCACCATGAGGAATGTACAAAATAATATTCGTGAATTCTCGAGACCAAATTCAAGCCTAAATTTTTTGCCATATTGACTCTTGAATGAAATTCACAGGAATCAACTTACAGTAATATGTGTATTGATAAGTTTGATGACAACACTGGATTCACACACCAACGATCTGGTAGAATACAGTAGCCACTGCAGTTTGAAGTGGATACAAGATTACAAAATTAAAAAAAGGCATGCTCCTTTCTGCAAAAGTCAAATTAAGGCAGTGCTAAATTTCAGGCTTATTTCATCTCTAAACTCCTTTCTCCCTTACACACATTCTCAACTTACAAATTCTGCAACAATATTACACATGCAGCATAAGAAATATATTATCAATCAAAATTCACAAGTACAATGTACAATGTAATCAAATTAGTGAACATAGAAATAATGGTTCAATTACTTAAAGCAGGGGTGGGCAAACTTTTTGTGTGTAGGGCCACATTGACAAATGTAAAGCTATTGGGGGGCCGCATATATATATATTATACCCACTTTGTTTACAGCAACCTATCACAATAAGTAATTATGAATTATTTATAAAACAGTATAAAACTATAAATAACCAATTATTGCAATTTTATTTTACTTATACATATATACATTATATTTTACAGTATGGACTAACACTTTTACTAATTTGTTAACAAGATTTTACATTTTTATTATTATAATAAATTTTTAAAATTATCTCTCAGTGGCTTTAATTTAGACATAAACCGACTACATTGTCATTACAATTATTGATTTCTAATGAGATGTATGTAACTGCTTACAATTTTTAACAATATTCTTGAAATCTGGAGCAAGTCTACTTGTTGAAATTCGCATGACAGCATGCAAGTTGCAGTCCGACAATAAAGACCTATTCTTAGATTTGTTGATCTTCAAGCAAGAAAATGCTTGTTCGCAAATGTATGTTGATCCAAACAATGATAAAAGTTTAGCTGCAAAGTTTTTCAAGTTTGGAAATGATTCTTCTGATAAAGATCCATAGAAATCCAGCAAACCATCTGACTTGAATTTCTCTTTCAGGTCATGATCTGCTTGTAAGTCAAGAAGCTCTAACTGTATGTCCTCCGGGGCTGTATCAGCTTCTGCACTTAAAGGGGAACTGAGAATATTGAAGTGTGGCTCTAAGTTCTTGAAATCTTTAAATCTCCTTCCAAATTCATCAGTCAGTGCATCTAATTGGGCTCTATACTTTTCAGTCATTTCATCAGAAATGATTTCTTGTTTCAGCAAAGGGAAGTGACACAACTTTTTTTCACTTGCTTGTCTGGAGAACAGTGAGAGTTTTGCCCGAAATGATTTTACATGAACATACATTTCATGTGCAAACACACAATTGCCCTGAAGTTTGACATTCAGTTCATTTAACTTTTCCATAATTTCAATGGCAAACATAAAGTCTAACTTCCACTCTTTATTGACAATGTTAGTATTAAAGTCACATTCAATGCCCTTCATCTCTAGGAACATCACTATTTCTTCTCTGAGGTCCCACACTCGCCTCAACACCTTGCCGAGACTCAGCCATCGAACACTGGTGTGGTACAGCACATCGGAATGTTCAGTTTCCAAATCGTCAAGTGTCTGTGATTAAGCCCTCTTGATCTGATGAGGTTGATGACACTGAAAACTGGGTCAATAACATGCTTGATATTCAAAACAGTTTTACACAGATTTTCTTGATGGATCACACAGTGAAGTGGTAATAATGTGTGGTCAGGATATTCTGCTTTAATCTTATCACTTATCAACTTTACCAGACCTACATTTTTTCCGGTCAAAGCACGAGCTCCGTCAGTTGTAACACTTGCCATCTTGTTCCAAACCAACCCAGTTCTTTCAATACAGTTATTAACAGCATTAAATATATCATGGCCTGTGGTTGTGTCTTTGAGTGACTCAACACTTAGTAACTCTTCAGTGAGTTTGAAAGAAGTGTTTATTCCACGTATAAATATCAATAGTTGGGCAGTATCGTGTACATCGGTACTCTCATCCAATGCAAGAGAGTACCACAAAAATTGTTTACTTGCATCTTGAAGTTTATGCATCAAATTGTTACTTATCTTGTCAACACGTCTGACCACAGTTCTCCTTGATAAAGTAATGTTGTCAAATTTGTTTTTTTGTTCTGGACACATAATGTTTGCTGCATCTAGCAAACATTCCTTGATGAACTCGCCATCAGAAAATGGCTTGTTGTGTTTTACAATTCTGTGTGACAGCACCAGACTAGCTTCTGTTGCAGCATCTTGAATTGAAGACTGTTTAGTGAAAACAGTTTGCTGTTTCTCCAAATTTTTCACCAGCTCCAGGCATTTCCTTTTCCTCTCTTCGGTTGTTAAATTGTATCCGAAATCGGAATGTTTTGTTTGGTAGTGTCTTTTTAAATTGTACTCCTTGAAAACAGCCACTGACTCATGACACAACAAGCAAACTGATTTGCTACCAACTTTTATAAAACAGTACTTAGTTGTCCATTCATCATTAAAAACACGGCATTCATCTTCAATCTTACGTTTTTTAGTGACACTCATTGTTTTAATAAAATTTGTTAGAATTTTACAAATTACAAACTTTAAAAGGAAATGAAACAAAACCTACTTCCGGCTGTGTGAAAATAAAATATTCGGAAAACAAGGAGTAAACTCAGAATAAATTTCAGAAATTTATCAAGACTACTACAACAAATAAATTAATTTGAACATTGTAAATGTGAAAATAATTTATAACAGCAAAAAACTTTGAAAACTTTTGATCACACAGTGAGGGTAAAGACAGACAATGTTAATTTACAGTTAATAAGATGACTGGCGAAGTCTGGAGGTTGGACCCCAAGAGTTGAATCAGTCTCCAACTTAAGTCTTAGAGTTCCGTAGTCGGCCCTGTGGACTTTGGTGTTGGTCGTTCCAAGCAGGACACAACGGTTAATGAAGAAAGGCACGCTCGCTACTCGCTGCAAAACACAGAGCATAGCGCTTAGAACAATTCTTAACTCTTCTATCTTTTTTTGCTTTCTCATCAATCATTCATCTTAAAACATGTCTGCAAAAGAATTGATCAGCCCCATACATCCTTCATTCATTGATACAGTATTTATACATATCCATAAGTCAATATAATTCTAATATATCTCAATCGAATAATTCTAACCAAACATGTGAATAATAGTTTAACACAAGTTATTTCTAAGTCTAGATCGAATAGACAGCTTACCAAAGCGCATTGACGACTGCCTTTCAAGCTGGACCAGAAATCTCGTACAATGAGTATTATCGCAGTGCCTTGTCATGGGATATGACGGAGTATTTATGGGCTCGGGTTTTGGTGGGTAGGGACTGTCCATCTAGACCTGTTTACATTTGTTTGCTTCAACACAATGTCCTAATCTCCTTGACAGCAGTTACCACACTGGTTCCTTTTTACATTTGTCCACCTCAATATTACGCATCCTATTCGTCCTTGATGGGTTTTCCCCTTCCCCTCTCTATCTCTAGCCAGAAAGTGATTGTAGCAGACTTCCTTGATTGCAATTAGAGAACTGACCAGAGTGCTCTCGCCCTTGACTGTCCATCAAGTGTGACTGCTAACAGTTTGACACGGTATGGTCCTTTCTTTCGTCAGTACAACGTGCGAGTAGTTAAATGTTAGCCCAAATCAATTAGTGACGATTTTGTCCGTCAAGCGTGACTGCGCTAACGGTTTCACATGAAAGGCCCTTTGTTAAATTTCTAATTGCCGTCATAAGGGCCGCATAATATCAGTCCGCGGGCCGCATGCGGCCCGGGGGCCGTAGTTTGCCCACCCCTAACTTAAAGCATTCTCCAGTTCAAATCATAGATGAATAGCAAGCATTTATAAAATACATGTATTTCTAAGTCCATTCTTTTGTTATCAGTCAGTTAACTTATCATAAGCTAACGATTTCCTTTATGACCAGACTCGAGTTATGTCAAAATCAAAGTGATTAGAATATAGAACAAATGTGAGACTATTAGTCAGAAAAATTACTCATCCACTTGGAACTGGTTTGGATTGCATCAGCAAGTTCTAGCATATTCTCCACCTGATTTGTTTAATCCAACTCTGGCACTTACAGAAATATCAGCATAAGCAATGTCCAAGGTTGGGTCATGTTAACATTGGCAACAAATATATAATTATTAAGTTTAGAAATAGGGATAGGCAAATTACTCTGCCACAATTCATTTACAAGTAACTAGAACTGAGGTGATGAAATAAACCAAAAGTAAAATATGCTCTTGTGGCTAAATCTTAAAATACATTTTTCTGCTGCCTAAGTGTAACAAATCCAAAATAAAAATTTTAAAGTTTATCATTTCTATTTCCACATTGTTGACAGTATTAGGAAAATAAAGATTTAAATTTAAAGTGCTTGTTTGATAGTTATGCAGAATGCTCAGTCTATAGTCTCATATATTAGAGCAGAAGTTATTTCAGTAAATAACAATTTGATAATAAAGTACTTTAGATAGTTAAAAAAATTTAAAATTGTAATTATTAAAATTGTATAACATTTTAAAATTGTAATTATTCAAATTGTACACCAGAGATTCATGCTTAACTACAATTTTTGTTAGTTCTAGGCAGCAATTTATTGGATAGTTTGAGAAGTTAAAATGATATACCAGGTTACAAATTATAAAAATTGGCATACAAAATAAACTTTAAAATATGTTATTTATTTCAACAATAATTTTGTATTATATTGTTTATCATTACACTTGCATTTCTTCATTATGTAGGAAGAGACTGATGTCAGTGCTCCAACATTTCCAAAATTCCCAGACAGGAAACATAATCCTGCTCAACACATCCAGCAGATACTAACACTTAACCAAAAGCTGAAGATGGACATAAGACTGCTGTATGCTGCTCAGCAAGAGTATGTAACACTTGCTCACCGGGTAAGTTGTTGCTTGATACTCTCTCTCACTGAGTAAGCCATTGATTTACACTTATTATTTAATGCACTCACTGAGTAAGCCATTGATTTACACTTATTTAGTGCACTCACTAAGTAAGCCCATTGATTTACACTTATTATTTAGTGCACTCATTAAGTAAGCCCATTGATTTACACTTATTATTTAGTGCACTCACTAAGTAAGCCATTGATTTACACTTATTATTTAGTGCACTCATTGAGTAAGCCATTGCTTAGCACTTGTTCATTGGCTTTGTCTTTGCTTAACAATTGCTTACTAGGAAAGTATGTTAACTGCTTGACTATTTGCTCATTGGATAAGTCTTTAGTTAACACTTGCTCACTGGCCATCACTTACTTAGATAGTGTCATTGTTTACATGTGCTTAAGTAATAAGAACTAGATAATCCTGCTTATCAAATAGGACAATGGTTGGATTAAGACGTAGTAAGAAGCCAGAGAAAGATTGTGTAAATGGGTGAGAAAGATTGTCGTGTGTACATAGCAAGTCTGATGTAGACATGATAGAACCTAATACTTTCCTCTGGCATTTCCATCACTTAATACTTTCCTCTGGCATTTCCATCACTTGATACTTTCCTCTGGCAATTCCATCACTTGATACTTTCCTCTGGCAATTCCATCACTTGATACTTTCCTCTGGCATTTACATAATTTAGTACTTTCCTCTAGCATTTTCATCACTCATCTTTTCCCACTGGCATTCATAGTGATACTTTTAATCCTTTCCTCTGATTAATGAGATTATAGACTATGATAGGTGAGATTTTGAGCATTGCTCCTTGGATAGTTGTGTAAAGGTGTCATTGGACACCCTTTCTTCTTATGTCTTGAATGCAGTGTGGAAGGTGCATAATTTTGTTTTGGATAGAGCATTTCCATTTTACAGAATATTCTCCTGTTGAAATAGAATGGTTGTAGAAGTGTAAAATTGATCTCCCTGAATGCATATTGCAAGACATCAATTGATTGACTTCCTTATTTGTACTATTTTTATACCTCTTCTGTTTATTTATAGTAAAGCCATGTGTTTGTTTTTGAACTTTTATTTATAAAATTGACTAAGCATAACCATGATGGAATTCCTTTTTCCTTTTGTTTAAAAATCCAAACAGTTCCCACTTGTTTACCAATTAAAACTGCATAAGACTTACTGCTGTGATTGCCTGGTACTAGCTGTATACTTGTAAAGCAATTATCTTTTGTTATTTCAATTATATATTTTCATTTATCTCATTACCATAATTAATTAATATACTTAACATTTATTACTTAAGAGTTAAGTTGTACCTTGATTTATCTTTTATCAGTGTACATGTATTTATTGACTCCATAATTTTTGTTTGCATATAATATGTTCATGATTGGAAGGTCCATGACTTAACCTATGGTGTGTCTTTGTCACCTGAATTCAATCACCTTACTACAGTTCAAACATACTTGCTGAAACATCCCCAAGAAATGAAAAAGGTCAGTGCTTGATTATTAAAGATCACTGCTTGTAAAGGTTAGTGTTTGATTGTTGAAAATTATAAAAGTTAGTGATTGATTGTTACAAATGATAATGGTTAACAGTTTGTTATTAAAGGTCAGTGATTGTTAAAAAATTAGTGTTTGATTGTTGAAAATTATAAAAGTTAGTGGTTGAATGGTTAACAGTTTGTTATTAAAAGTCAGTGATTGTTAAAAAAATAGTGTTTGATTGTTGAAAATTATAAAAGTTAGTGGTTGATTGTTACAAATGATAATGGTTAACAGTTTGTTATTAAAAGTCAGTGATTGTTAAAAAAATAGTGTTTGATTGTTGAAAATTATAAAAGTTAGTGGTTGATTGTTGGAAATGAAAAGCATAGTTCTTGCTAGTTAGAAATAATTTGATTGATGATAGAAATAGAAAAAGCCAGTGCAGTTGCAAGAAGCATGAAAAGCTTAGATCTTGTTATTACGGGGCATGTTATTGTGGAGATCCACAATATATATCATGTATATATCGTGTATATCATTATTAAGTTTTAAAATAGGGATAAGCAGATTTACTCTGCCACATAATATTAACATTTAGTTATGATAGAAAATATCTAAAAGTGTTGCTGCAGAGTATGGGCTACTGGTTATATATGCATATCTGCAACCACTCATTTATTAAACCAAGAAAATAGATTTTATACAATAGGCATATAAATAGATGTAGAGATGGACAGAGAACAAGACATAATCATGAAACTATCATTACAAGTTATTATAAAGTACAAACAAAAAATTTACTTTTCATTAACAGATACACAAGACTGAACAGTTAATATAAATTTAATAAAAGTTAACAATCTTTAAGAATCAACAGAATACATAATGCCCTTTTTCTCTTCATACAGCAATTTTTGGATTAAAAAAGTCTGATTAAGTTTTAGCTGCACTGTAGTTACTGTCACAATCAAGACTTCACTTCAGTGTGCTGGCATGAGTTACATCATGCTGGTAGATGATTCATTGGACATGGCATAAATACATCAGAATAGGCACCCAAAGCCCTCATCATAGATTTCAGAATAAGATAGAAAATGAGCCTTTAAGGAGATAGAAAGAAAAACACTGAAACACAAGCAATTGCAGAGCCTAAGTATACTGCAATTTACTACATTAATAAATACTCATTTTGATATATGCCTCGGCAAAACAAACTAAAGGTTAACATGTTTCAAATAATATAACATTTCTAATAAACCTAAACATCCACACAATACAGAGACATCTTTACCTTATCTAGTCAAGGATCTCCTGTTCCATATCAATCCTTACTAGGGAGGGACTCGGTCTCAACACTCATCCAAAGAGTAATTTTGCAAAAGAGTGAAGAATAGAGTTTCTATCATGGTTTTATTACTCTTGAAACCATTCCCATCTCTACCCATACTCAATCCTGACTCTGTCAAATTCAAATCCATGACTTTCTCACTCCTTCCAACCTATATTCTGTCAGCTCACATGCGACCTATCCAAAAACAAGTTCACAATTATGTCAGCATAAGAATTGCATAATACCAAACCAAGGCCAAAACCAAGATTCCAGATCAAATGTTTAAGCTGATAAGCTATTGCTTAGGATCAAGGTCCCAGTGTTCTACTGGACAATAACAACATCCCTACCCAGCAGCCACTACTCACTCAACAGTTTAATTTCTCCCTTCATCATTGTCAGTTGTGAGCTTCGCTTCCAAAAATAACTTTATGTAACATTTTAAAATCATACAAATCACAAATAACATCTCATTTAAAAATTAGAGATCAAAATATGAAAATGAAAAATACATTGGAGAATTCACCTTCATATGACACAAATGCTAACATCAGTCTTATGCATATATGTACTTTAACTAAAATGGTGTTCTCTGACCTCACAGCATGTTGACACAAAACTTATACAAAGGTACACTTTGACTAAACTGTTGTGCTCTGACAGCTGACAACAAACATATGCAAAAATACTGTTGTGCTCTGACAGCTGATAACAAACTTAGGCAAAGATTTACTGTACTGTTGTGCTCTGACAGCTGATAACAAACTTAGGCAAAGATTTACTGTACTGTTGTGCTCTGACAGCTGATAACAAACTTAGGCAAAAATTTACTGTACTGTTGTGCTCTGACAGCTGATAACAAACTTATGCAAATATTTACTGTACTGTTGTGCTCTGACAGCTGATAACAAACTTAGGCAAAGATTTACTGTACTGTTGTGCTCTGACAGCTGATAACAAACTTATGTAAAGATTTACTGTACTGTTGTGCTCTGACAGCTGATAACAAACTTATGCAAAGATTTACTGTACTGTTGTGCTGTGACAGCTGATAACAAACTTATGCAAAGATTTATTGTACTGTTGTGCTCTGACAGCAGATAACAAACTTAGGCAAAGATATACTTTTACCATACTGTTGTGCTCTGACATTCCACATGTCACTTTGACACTCATTTAGAACAGGAACAGTTTGACTAAATGGTTGTGTTCTGACATTTCTGGTCAGATGATGACCAGAATAGAAGAAGACAGCGTTCGCATGGAGAGCCTTCTCGAATGGGACAACAAAGAGGATGTCTTTTGGGAATGGATGGTAAGTTGAAAGCAAGAGTATTGAGAATTAATTGGATAATTGGGATAGTGTCTCTTGATACTTTTGGAAAACTCTTTGACTTGTCTGTAGTTTAGAGTTAAAAGATATTTGCCCGATGTGGACACCAAGTACATGAGCAGTATTTCAGGTGCAATAAGACTAATTTTCACTTGAGGTTTTATGAACTGTTTGAATAGATGCAATAGAGAAATATACGTTTTTGTTGAGAATTATTTATTAAGATTTCAAAGTAACAGATTGCCCAATTTGAATTTTAATGCGTATTATGAGGCATGACTGGAGGCAGTGATAGGAAGTATAACAGGTATTGTAGAGGTATGACTAGAGGCAGTGATAGGAAGTATAACAGGTATTGTAGAGGTATGACTAGAGGCAGTGATAGGAAGTATAACAGGTATTGTTGAGGTATGACTGAAAGCAGTGATAGGAAGTATAACAGGTATTGTAGAGGTATGACTGAAGGTAATGATAAGGGGGAGTGTTAGAGACATGAATAATAAAAAATACTAAAGAGGCACTGATAGATAGCAAGATAAGTGCTCAAGTATGAGGCATGACTGAAGGCAGTGAGAGGAGGTGTGACTGAAATTTTTAAGAGACAAAATTTTTGTGTGTGTGTGTGTGCGTGCGTGCGTGTGTGCGTGTGTGTGTGACGGAAACATACTAGAATTAAAGAGATGATATTGTATATAGGGTGTATGATTGACAGAAAAATACTAGGATAGAGGAATTCTATTATGTGAGTGTGTTGTGTGTGGTGATGTAATGATTCTATTGCAGAGAAATGGCATGTGATAAATGTGTTTTCTTGATATTTTATCAATTTATAGGTAGGTGTTGTTGTTTTTTACTTTTGTTTTAATTTATAGGAATGTGTTTTATTGATAATTTATCATTTTACAGGTAGGTGTTGTTTTTTACTTTTGTTTTAATTTATAGGAAAGTGTTTTGGATTTGAAACTACAGAGCATGACTGATACTGAAAGTGCTGTTGCTGACAACATTGATGGAGTTAGCAATCAAGGTAGCTGTAGTGACACCTCTCTTGCAGAATCAGAAGTATATCTTGATCTTCCCCCTAATATCAGTGCAGACATCACAGCAAGCAGACGAAAATTGATGGATTTGATCTTGCAGCATGAAACGGCTTTTGCAAAACTAGAAGATCTTTGGGCTATCAAGGTAGAATAATTACAAATATATAAATAATGCCTCACAAAGTGCTGTCAATGTAACCCCAAATAATGCTGTGTTTGGTGTTATTCCATAAAGTGTTGTTCATGCTGTTACGACAATAGTGTTTTTGATGGTGTTATCCAAAATAGTGCTGTCAGTGTTACCACAAGTAATGCAATGTACCCCAAATACTATTGTGCAAGTGTTACCTAAGAGATTTCTAACAATGTTAATCCAAACTGTGCTGTCTCTATTACCTCAATAGTACTGTTCATGATTTTACCTCAATAGTGCTGTCAATATTACCTCACATCCCAACAATACTGTCAATATTACCCTAGTAGTACTGTTTATGTTGTTACCCAACAGTGCTGTCAATGTTACCCTAAATAGTGCTGTTCATGGTCTTACCCAAAATAGCATTGTTTATGATACTACTTCAGATAGTGCTGTCATTGTTACATAGACACTTCTGACGGTATTACCCCAATTAGTGCTCTCATTTTTATTCACATGCTCCTGACAGTGTTACCCATATTTTGCTGCCATTGTTACCTCATATTACCTCAAATAGTGCTGTCATTGTTACCTCAGACATTTATGACAGTGTTATCCCAAATAGTGCTGACATTGATGTTGCCCCAAACAATGCTGACAATTTTGTTACCAAAATTTTATTACCAATGATGTTACCTTAAATAGTATCAATTTTGTTGTTTCCATTAAATACTCTTCAAATATGTTGCCTCAGGCAGTATTAACAGTTATGTTACCCTATTTAGTATTTGTCAGTTATGATACTTTAAATAGTTCTGACATTATTACCATAGTTGTAGCAGTATTAATATAAATAGTTCTTACAATGCTATTGCAATCAGCCAAGCATGTGGATTGGATTCTTTATACATAAATAGTGTTTTTTGTTTTTTTATTAACATCTATATTCAATTAACTTGAGCATTTTTAATTTAGAGAGCAACTTTATCAGATTTCGAGCTGAAGAAACTGACAGCATCTGTTAATGCAGAGATATCTGAACTAAAGTCCACTTTAGGACGAGAAGTAAAAGATGATGAGCATTTTCTATGTGATGGTCCAAGACTGACTTTCCTGAAACAAACACCTGGAAAGCAAGTTGCTGCCAAGGACTCTAATGCTCAGGTGACTGTTAGTGATAAAGTTTGTGAAATATATGGCATAGTCCAGAAAATGTAGTCATAATTATTCTAGTTAATGAAGTTGTAATTATCCCATTTAAAGAATTTATAATTATCCAAGTTAATGAAGTCATAAATAATCCATAGTAAATTCTATTAATGAAGTTATAGTTCTTAATAAGTCGAGTTTTACATTTTCTGAGGTTTGGTTTGTGAAATAATAAGTGTGAATTAATATTTTACAATTTGATTATATAAAATCAAAAAATATTAATTTCCTCATTAGGTTTTAAATTAAAAAAAATTGATCTTTCATACATAAATACCTATGTGCAGATGTACACACAACACACACAGAGTGGACCATCACACAGAATTATTAATTCAACAAAGAAAAAACTATTGTTAGGTGAAATTAAATTAATGTTATGCAAGTATGAAAATTTATAGTAAATAACATAATCTAAGTAAACAAATTTTGTCAGTTAAGTAATAAATATGTGTTTAATTATTACTTAGACTAAGAAAATCTGTTAATGAGGGTTCATTAAAAAAACAAAAACAAAAAACATACTCAGCCCTAATCACACTTGTATTTAGACCACTTTTATGATTTGTTATATAATTTCTGTTTGGTTTTCAGAAAAAATTGTTTTCCTGGTCTGTTGGTCTGTTGGTCTGTTTTCCATTATTTTTACTTGTTTTAGAGGTCTTTGTTATTTATTGAAGATACTTTAATTAATAAAACATGAAAGAGTTATGATAAGCTCTTTTCACTAGAGAAATGCAGCCAACCGAGGCCAAAAAAAACCCTGCAGCTGCATTTCTGATTGATTGAAGCAAATCCTGATGGCCCAGGTTTGGAGCAAATGTGCTGCTAACCTTATATGCAAATTCTAACATTATGTAAATATATATGCATCTATGGAAAACCTAAAGTTATGCAAAATATTGTTATATTAATCCGACATTATGTGAGGGTCTACTCTGTGTGAGTGTTTATATTAAATAAAATATTGGGATTTACATAGTATTTTATTTTTATTTTATTTTATTTAGTTATTTTTTGTTGTTATGATCTGCAGTTTATGAATCAGTATTTGATAATTAAGTTGATTGATAATATCTCATCTTAAAAAAATATATATTTTTTATTAACTGTACATTTAATTTTGAGAAAATATATTATTTAAGCTTTTGCATTTTTGGAATTCATAAAATTTTATCTTAAAAATATTTATCTGTAGTTTGCTAATATAAGTTCTTTGATTAATAATCAATAAACAGATATGAACAAACTGGAGTTTTTTATTATCAAACTATGTTGATATCTTCTTCATATAATATCTAAGCTCATACAACAAATGATTTGATTTATTTTCTTAGGAATCTTCAACATCAATTAGAGGTGAGATAGTGCGTCTTCAGACAGAAGTGAAGAATTTAACAACAGAAGTGAATGAATTACGACGAGACTGTTTGCAGCGTTTAAACAAACTAGCAGCAAAGTTTCCTAACACAGTTTGTATCATTCCAAGGCCTCAGAGAAAACTTTGCCAATGAAGCAAATTAATATAAAATAATTATTTTTGTACGTCACCTTCCTATGGTTTGCTTTAGCTTACTCGCTGTCTCTTACATTGTCTCAGGTCTTATTTATAAAGAAATACTAGAGTCAAGTTTTGTAACGTTTTTTCCTCTTTCAAATGTAGTGAGTATTTTTTGCATATTCAGCAGAATCTTTTCATTATTTTGCCCTTCATATTACTGTCTACAAATATTATGTTTACAATTGATTCTTGTCAATGAACACATTATTGTTTATAACATTATGTTTACAATTGATTCATGTCAGTGATTACTGCTTATGAACATTATATTTATAATTGATTCTTGTCAGTGACATATTACTACTTATGAACATTATGTTACAATTGATTCTTGTTAAAAATGATAATGTTCTAGCCTTACTTGTCTCTGAGAGTTGTATGTGGCTGTTTGCTGATTGTTATAGAGATGGTAATATTTCCTTATCCAGTGATAAGAAAAAAAGAAACATACTTGACTCTGACATCTAAATGAATCTCACAGTAAAACAAACCATGATTCAAATTTGCTTAAGTACTTGACCAATATTTTATGGATGATAAGATTATAAAAGTGTTAATGTTACATAAACTGTTGGATAAGAAAACAATAACATATGAAAGTGATTAAAAGTATAATGCACCGTTGTATACACATATCATTAATTATGTATATATTTTGTCATTGAAATAGAATGTGATAAATGTTTTCAAATCCAAATAAATATATATTTTGAAATTACCTAATATGTTCTGAGTCAGAATAGTCACATTATTTCACAACATTTTGGTGTTTGTTATGTGTGTCTTTAAGTCTGATTCTAGCCATAACAGTTATTTAGAGAAAGAAGTCAATAAAAATAGAAAGATTTATCAAAAGTACCAAGATAAAAGAATGGGGAAAATACATAATAAAATAAAATATCTGAAGCAAAGCAATAACAAGTTTAATGACTAGATATTTTTCTCGGCTTTGCTTGTGTAAATGTCAGTTTTCAGAATATTTACAGTAAAATTATTTTATAGTGGTTTGTTTATATTGCCAGGTAAGAAATTTATAATAGCATATCAACAACATGCTTTTTTCATATATGTGTCATAGAAATCTTAAGTTAATTTTTATTTTAAGGTAAATTAAAATTTGGTGTTGAATTTAATGTGATTCTGAGTCATCCCAGTGAGCTTGATCCGGTATCATAGCATTTCAGTTTTGTTTTTGTTTTATAAATAAAAAGCATAGACATAAGGCTAGCAAACCCATCTTTGTGCCCATGGGAACTGGTGTGCTTAGTGTAAAGAGAGAAACAGACATAGAAATGAGAGAGAGAGAAAGAAAGAATCAGAGAGAAAGGTAGAGAACAAGAGAGAGCAAAAGAGAAAAAAATGATAGAAAGGGAGAGCAAGAGAGGAAAAAATGATAGAAAGGGAGAGCAAGAGAGGAAAAAAATAATAGAAAGGGAGAGCAAGAGAGGAAAAAATGATAGAAAGGGAGAGCAAGAGAGGAAAAAATGATAGAAAGGGAGAGCAAGAGAGGAAATAGAGAAAAAGAGAAAGAGATGGAATAAAAAAGGAGATAATGGGAGGAGAGAATTAAAGAGGGACAGTGTTTGAGAGAAAGAGGCATAAAGATAGGAAAATGTTAAGGGACAACATGAGAGAGAGAAACAAGATACACACATGGAAATCACATAAGGACAGAAAGAATAAAAAGATAGAGGGAAGGGAGAATGAAAAAGTTAACAGACAGACGGGGAAAGGGAGAAAAATAAATGAATGGAAGAAGTGGTAGATTGAAAATATGGGAAAAGAGAGAATGTGATCAAGAAAGACAAAGAGAGAGAGAGAGAGATTCTAGAAAGAAAATGTGAAAAGACAGATGGAAGGTTGAAAGTGTTCAACAAAGAATTAAGGTTTATGAAAAAACACATACTATGAACTATGACCTTTGTTCATAACCGCCTAGCCTACAGACTTAAGTAATTTAATCTACAGACAAACAAAACAAATATGACAAGCAATGATTAAAATATGTATATGGGTTCAATACAGTGAATGAATAAACAGGATTTTTGTTTTTAAAAAAGCCTCCAATCTTCTAATAAAAGAGAATTTAGTAGTAACATCATGAGACAAAAATATTAGACTTTTAAACGGTCAATTATATATAGTTTATTTATACTAAAAGTAACATATATTTAATTTCAAAATAAAAACTAGGATTAATGTCTTTATTTTCTAGCTGCGACTTTATCAACATCATAGTGTTTATTTGTAGAAGGAAGAATCTAGGGAATTATTTACTCCCCTGTAAACGAACTGGAACAAGATATTTTGATGATGTAAACTGGGAATGCACATCTGATGAATATCTGGTGTACTGAGTAAGTGAGATGTAAATATACAATATGGATCTATCCTCTTCTACAAACGAAAGGTGGAGTTGTCATGGATCTCATGATTTCCCAAAGTCTATAAGGGGAATAATCTCATCGGGATATGCTGTCTCACACTAATATAAAATCCAGTCATTGCTAGCATTCCTTCAAATTCTTTTGTCCAGCTTAAAAATATAACAAATCAATATGCCGAAAATTCTTATTCTAGAAAGCTCTCATCTACACAAATATTGTTTAGATGGTGATCCCAACAAGGATATTTTCTAATATTAACGTGTTAATACAGGAGACAATTTTTAAAAAAAATTTTTTTTGTGTGTGTGTCACGGGTATCAAAATATCTAACCGGTTATAAAAAAATTGTTTAGGAATACTGTCCACAACATGCTGATAATGTCAGTGCATTTACAAATACAGTTATTGCAATGGGCTGTTCATTTTGTGCAAAATATTATTAGTTTTTATCAAGTATTCGGAAAGAATTTTAACTGTAGAAAAGTATTGTATCCAATGATACAGTGTCAACATATGACCGCTGATATCTAATGAAAGAAAACAAAACTATTAGGCCGCTGTTTCCGATGAAAGAAAGCATATGGCCGGCCAATGTATCTAATGAGAAAAAACAAAACTATTAGGCCGCTGTTT
Source organism: Sinotaia quadrata (assembly GCA_028829895.1). Lineage (NCBI taxonomy): Eukaryota > Metazoa > Mollusca > Gastropoda > Architaenioglossa > Viviparidae > Sinotaia > Sinotaia quadrata. Next base: position 30,454,197 of record CM054177.1, on the reverse strand, counting down.
CCGATGAAAGAAAGCATATTGCCGGCCGATGTATCTAATGAGAGAAAACAAACCCTAAAGCATGTTTGAACGGATATTTAAGGAGAGCCTCGTTAATTCGAACCCATGTGGAAGGTAAAAAAAAAAATTAAATCGAAATAACATCTCAAAGTAGTTGTTTATTATTAATTTAATAGATTTTAAGCAACGGAAGTAAAAAGTACTCTGTGTAGTTATTGAAATAGTGAGCGAAAAAATATTTAAGCGATCTTTTTAAAGAACTAGTTCCATTAGATTTTCATATATATTTTGAGGGTTTTTCTTGTATGAAAGCCACTTCTTCATTTATTTACAGTTCAGGCCTGAAAATGGCGACTAAGTTAGTCGCCATGGCTAGTGAAAAAAAAAATTGGCGACTAAAAAAAAAACTTTAGTCGCCAACTGCGAGTGCGCTAAAATGAACTTTTTTGTGAACAACTATGGGTTTGTAAATTTTCCTATCCGTATTTTTACTCAGCCCGGAAGTCCCCAAATTTTCACTCTTCATTTCCTGTACAAAGATCAACAATGAAGCGATCGGCAAGTGGTGCCCAGAGATCATTCCTCCCAAAGTGGAAGCATGAATTTTCCTGGTTAATTTTTGATGAGACAAGTAAGAAAATGACCTGTGCGATCTGCAAAAAGTACCCAGCATTGGTGGGAAAATGCGACTTCATCACGGGCACTGACAATTTTAAAAAAGAGACGCTGCAATGCCACTCCATTAGCAAAAAGCACATTGCTGCACGCGATGCTGACCTGTCTAGGCAAGGTTCAATAGTGGCTGGTCAGAGTACAATCCATGCGGCGTTTGTTCAGCAACGAACGAAACAGACTGAAAAGGACAATGTGGACTTGAAGTGCAAACTTAACACTGCATATGTGCTGGCAAAAGAAGAACTACCCTTTACAAAGTTCAAACCGCTTCTTGATCTTCAAAAGAAAAATGGACTTGATATTTCGTCCACCTATGCAAACCACGTGATGGCAGCAGAATTGGTACACACCATTTCAGAAACCTTCAAAGATGAGGTTACCTTCTATTTCATTTTTACATCGAATTGTGTTAACAATAGACTTAGAATTCTAGCATGATTTATTTATTTATAATGTAATTTCACTTCACTATTGGCAATAGTAGACACAAATCAAAGCATTTTTTAAAAAAATAGATAAAGAACAATTGTATTATTAATAGTTCCAACAATAACAATAGCAGCAAGAGATAAAAAAGAATATTAATAATAAAATAATAATAGTAATACCCAAAATAAAAAGACACGGAACTCAATGACGTCAAAAAGCAAACATGCATAGGCAAAATACAGATTACGTCACCCCCTGTGTACATGCTGAACCTTTTGCTCTAAACATTAACATAAATAGCAACATGGTTTTTATCGTGATCATGTGCCATTTTAATAACGCAGCCCGGAAAAATAACTCGTAATGCACTATCGGGATTCAGTCGCCAGTTACATTTCTTCTAGATCTAAATTATTTGGTAATACTATTTATAAAAATAAAAATTAATTAAAATAAAATAATACATTATAATAATATGCAAATATATTATGGATTAAAAGTTATGCACATAAACACGGTTTTTATCATTCGTTTTTCTTTTGCATCTATTCTGAATGCTGATAAGCTAAGTTAATTTAACCGGTTTCCACCAGTAGCACTCTAACTTGTATCACATTGTTTGTAGGTTGGTTGTACAGTGAAGAGCAACAGTTACATCAGCATAATGATTGATGGTGCAACAAATAGCTCTGTGAAGGAAAATGAGGCAATCATCTGTCGCTGTCTTCAAGACGGGAAACCATTCAACAAATTTCTTGGGCTTTGGGAACTTGAACATTGTGATGCAGAAGGTAATATCTCCTTCTCCTCTCTCTCTCCCTCTCTCTCTCTCTCCCCAACACTAGTAGCTTAGATATATTACTTAAAAGTTATTAGACATAACATGTATGCATTATTTAAATAAAAAAGCACATACACCTAAATAAACACACACAGAGACACATATATAAAATCAACATAAATCGAAAAATAGTAACTTATATATTAAAAAAAAATATTTTCTTGTTTCAGGTGTCCTCACTGCTGTCAAGAAGGCCTTTTCCTCAATTGACGACCCTGAGTTTTTGCAACGTCTGGTTGGGTTTTGTGCTGATGGGGCCAGTGTAAACTTAGGCAAAGACAATGGTGTGAAAGCAAAACTAACAAGAGACTGCCCTTGGCTTGTCTCCATATGGTGTCTTCCTCATCGCTTAGAGCTGACCGTCATGGGAATGGTGAAGAACTGCAGAGATGCTGAGCAAGTGATTGATGTTCTTCACTGGATTTACAAGACCTACCACTTCAGTCCAAAAAGCAGAAGAGAGCTAAAGAGCTTGGCCACTGAACTTGGAGTCAATGTCCGCAATCCTGCCAGGGTGAAAGGCACCAGATGGACTCCTCATCTGCAAAAGGCTCTCCACATCTTGCTACACAGTAAAAGTCACTCTGAAATTGGGCAGTATGGGGTAGTTCTACAGCACAGCAAGCATGTTGCCAGCACTTCCAATAATGCTGAAATCAAGGGGAGATCCCAGAATATTGCAAAGCGACTGAAAACTTTCTCATTTCTGACCATGGCTCATTTTTTACTGGATTTCTTTGAAATAATCAGCACTCTGAGTGAAACCCTCCAGTCAAACAAGACAATCTTTTCCACTGCTGTTTCAGCTCTGCAAAACACCATCGTCAGACTGGACAACTTGATGATCAGGCCACTACCTCAGGGCTATCTTTATAAATTTCTTTGCAATGTTGCAGCCAACCCTGAAGAGTTTCAGTTTCAAGGTGTAGCTCTCAGCAATGTGCCTGCTAATATTCAAGTTGAGCCCACAGAGATGATTTCTAGTCTGCCAAACTCTTTGAAGGAAGCCATCAAGTCAACGGTTACCCACACAACGAAAGGAATGAAGACCAGAATGAGTGCCCTTCTTTCATCTGATGTAGAGTTGAGTGGTGAAAGTAAAGCTGTTGCAAGCTTCAAGATCTTTAACCATGATTCTTGGCCTTCAGATGACAATCACCTTGTCGACTTTGGTGAAGAGGAGATCAAAACACTCTTGGACTGGTTCAAGGAACCACTGGAAAGAAATAAGTGTGAAATAGGAAAGGTTCTTGGACAGTGGTGTAGCTTGAAGATGCTGGTGGTGAGGGAGTTTAGCGACAAAAGCTACTCAGCATTGTGGGCTACTCTGCTAACCAAGGAGCCATACAAGTCTGACTATAAGGACTTGCTGCACCTCGTCCAGATCCTCCTTGTCCTCCCCATCAGCTCAGCTCAGTGTGAGAGGATCTTCTCCGCCCAGAAAAGAATCAAGAGTGATGTCAGGAGCTCTCTAGCAACTGAAACCCTGGAAGACCTCATCAGGATCTCAGCAGATGGTCCTCCACTGGAAGACTTCCAGCCTGAGAGTTCTGCTGCCAAGTGGACAAATTCATCTGGCAGGCCTAGAAAGTTACAATACACTGAGTGGCCGGATGTTCTGATCCCAGCAGATGATGATGATGATGATTGATTATTGATAACTTTATCAGATTAAGTTGAAAGTAAAAATAAAAACATCACTGTAAAACAACACAAAATTGAGCTTTCGTTGTAAAAGACCTTCTTCAGAAAATTAAAAAAATTCAAACTGAAATATCATAGATGAAATCACACATTGATTTGTATAACACTGACATCATTCGCTCTCTTTCTCTCTCTCTCTCTCTCAAACTCCCCCCCCAAAAAAAAATAAAATTATCTTAATAATATCTAGCTACTACTTTTATTAATAAAATTGACACGATACTATAGCTAATAACCACATGACCACCCAGATTACCTGAACCAAACAGTATTTTTTTATGTTAGGCTATTTTGATTGTCTAGAAAAAAAAATTAAATTGGCTAGTAAAAATTTTAGTTTGGCTAGTAAAATTTTTAGTTTGGCTAGTAAAATTTTTAAGTTACTAGCCAAAGGCTAGTGGGACTTTTTTTCCATTTTCAGGCCTGCAGTTATACCATACTCATATATATATATAAGTGTATAATTGTATGCCAATTACAGTCGGGGTCGGGAATTAGGAGTTGGGAGTTGGACGTAAAATTTTAGGAGTCGGAGTCGGCATTTTGACCGACTCTAAAACCCTGTTACTTGTGTTAGTAATAGGGAGATAGAAACATAACACGTAAGCTTCACTATCGGCATTTTGACCGACTCTAAAACCCTGTTACTTGTGTTAGTAATAGGGAGATAGAAACATAACACGTAACCTTCCCTATCGCTTTAGGTGTCGTCTGTTCTTTCTGCTACCTTGAGTAGGCCCCAGGGCTTGAAATGTCGCGTGAGAGTTAATATGGAAACCGTGCAGACGTTTGCTTTTGGCAAAACAGACAGTAAGACCATTTCTCTCTCCCCCTCTGAGTGTGTGTTAGCGTGCATGTGAATGTTTGTGTTTATTAATAGTTATATTCTCAAGTAGGAAGTTGGACTCGATCCATCCAAACACTGGTATCTAGAGCAGAGCATACACGACTTCTGTGAACATGAATAAAATATGATAACGAGTCAGTTCTCAGTCCCAATGTATGTCATAAATAATATTGTTTTAAGACATTTTTGTCCCCCACCCACCATTGTCACACCCCACCACTTTTGCTTGCAGCTCCTTCCCACCCTCCAAAAAGCAATGACAATAACAAAAATTAAACAGGTTTTAAAAGAATATGCCGAGTGCGTTGTTAAAATTGCTTAGGAATAGCAAGAGTCACTTGTCCATTTAATAACAATATCGCTAAACAAGTTCCGTGCAGAATTTATTTGAGTAAAAGTGTGCTAAACTCTATTAGTGCCCACTCACAAGCTGAATTAGGTTATTAACAAATAATTGCATATCAGCGAGTAACTCGGTCAGTGACGTCGCGCCAACTGGCTGACTGCCGAGTGCAGCTAGAACACCCTGATGATGAAAAAGGATGAAAAAGGATGAAAAAAATGACTTAGCAACAATGAAAGCCGTCATCAGTCGATGAGCGTGAACTAAAACAATAATATAAAAGCTGTTGAAAGTCAGTCTTGAATGAACTTACAAGGTTAAGAGTGATATTGAGAGGGGGACAACAACAAACCAAACATTGTAGGCCTAAACATGTGCCAAGCCACCCCCACCCACCTCATCGAGCCGCAATTACATTTCTAGTGACTGAGTATTATTATATCTGAACATTATTATATATAGTGATGTACACTAAAGTACTTTCACATTAAAAGCTAAACGGAGTAGATGTTAGCTAGCCATGTTTGCTTCATGGCCCCTTGAGATTTTGATAAAGAAAACAACTAGTTTGACAGAATGCCTGCAAATGATTGATGGGAAGCCTCGAGATGTTATACGAACTGGGTAAAACTGTTACAGGTGTTAGTGAATTCGTGTTCCTTTTCTGTCAACTTTATGACGTCTGGGACAATATTATAAAAAAGTTTTGATAGTTGTGCTTTTAAATTATTTACAGCACCTCGAAGAAAGTATTTTAACTTCGATAACTTCTTACTTTTGTCAGGTATAATAAGTTCGTGGGTTTATCCGAGAGACGCAGCTAGCACAGTTATTTTTAGATTAGGACTATGCGAAAGACGTCGTCTGCTACATTACTAATAAAGATCTTTAATGCCACTGCAAACTCCTGTATATTCACTGTGATGGTGAATGAAGTCGTGGACATTGAAGTCTGGCATCAGCCCTGAAGTTGAATACAGGCCAACATGTCTCATGGTATGCACTAATCATTAATATTAAAATAATACATTGGGCATGATCCGTGGTATACGATGTCATCACATAATTACGTAGTTAATAGTAAAATAATACACTGGGTAAGATAAGTTTTATGAATAAACTTGATTAAATCACTGCATAAAGGACCAACTTACACTGTAATTATGATACTGAAGAAGAAAGGAAAAAGAAGATTAGATAGACACTGAAAAATTACTAAATGATACTGTAATTAAGATACTGCAAAAAAGACTAGACAATACTGTAATTAAGACACTGCAAAAAGACTAGACAATACTGTAATTAAGATACTGCAAAAAGACTAGACAATACTGTAATTAAGACACTGCAAAAAGTCTTTGTTGATGTAGAGACTGATACATTTATTGATGTATTATAATCTTTTGGCACAATTTATAGTTTTGGAAGCAATTTATATCTTCTACTAAAAAATAAATTATAAAAGGAAAATATTCAATTTAAAGTTTATTTATTTAAAACTTGTAAAAGTACGAAATTATATACATGAGTTTAATATTACTACAATAGTGAATTTATAATAATACAGTTAATAGTCAGATAATTTCTTTATTCAATAGGAAAACTTGTTTTGTTTGTTGTATTAGTCAGTTTCATGTCTTTCTATAAGTGTAAACTTATTCTAGGTTTTCATAATGTTATTTCTCCTTTTGGTTTTCTTTATCTCTTTGAGTGAAAAATCATTTTGTTTTTTGTGCAGTCAGTTATTATTGTAAATGTATTTTATTTTTGTTTTATGATTATCAGTTTGAATAAAACACATTTATTGACTGACATTAATTATGACCTCAAAGTATAAGGGCCTGCCACCTTGTGTTACTTACCAAGACTGCATCCCCACTAATCTAATAATTCAGGATGATCCTGTTATTTTTCACATTTCTGTATGTACTCAATGTGCAATGCACAATGTCTACTTAAAACATATCATATGAATGTTGGCAACATGAGCAAATGCTCCACAATTATCACAAAAAAGTATTTCATAAATACAAATTCAGATATGGATAATAAATATAAAAGAACAGGTGACAAATATAGGAAGGGGTAGAAATATTTGTCATACTCAGAACCTGGTATTTTTCCTATTTCTTTTGTTGTAATGTTTTTGTCACTTGGAAAAAGGACATCGATGGTTGTTGCTGTTCTGTTAGACTTATTGAGAACTACAATGTCTGATCTTCATGAAGAATCACTTGATTTGTTCTTATCTAGAAATCCCACAATATTTTGACACCTTCTAACAATACATTAAATAATATCAGAATATTAATAATTATTAATAATTCACTTTTAATTTTCAGGTAAAGTGTTTTTCTGTTGTTCATTGATAAGCAGTTTGTTTAATTTGCCACTTAGATAAGAGAATATTTTTTTAAATATTAAAATTGAAATTAATTTTATGCAGGAATACAGATAGATATCCCTCCTCCATCATATGAAGAGGTGACTTATGGAATAGGATATTCCAGAGAAATCAGTGGCACTGACTCTAGACCTGATGCATGCATCGGCACTGTTTCCAGTTCAAGTGATACCTTCTATTCCTACACTCCCTCTTCACTACAAGTTTCTTCTTCTCAGCACACAGGTACTACATAAGCGTAGTCTGAAATAATGCTGATTATAAAGTTATGAGAAATTTGTGAAAAATTCAATGAAAACCCTCATCAGTAACCCTTTGTAGGGTCAGTAACCCTTTATGGGATCAGTCACCATTTACAAGGTCAGTAACCTTTTATGTAATCAGAACCCTTGATGATGTCAGTAATCCTTTATGAGACCAGTAATCCTTTATAAGATAAGTAACCTTATATGGGATCAGTAACCTTTTCTGAGATCAGTAACCCTTTGTGGATCAGTAAACTTTTATGGGGTTACTATACAAGGTCAGTAACTCTTTATGTAATCAGTGACCCTTGATGGGGTCAGTAACTCTTTATGAGATCAGTAACCCTTTATGGGATCAGTAACTCTTTATGGGATCAGTAAACTTTTGTGGATCAGTAAATGTTTATAGGGTCAATATACAAGGTCAGTAACTCTTTATGTAATCAGTAGCCCTTTATGCAACCAGTAACCCTTTATGAGATAAGTAGCACTCTATAGGATCAGCAACCTTTATGAGATCAGTAACCTTTTGGATCAGTAAACTTTTATGAGATCAGTATACAAGGTCAGTAACTCTTTATGTAATCAATAACCCTTTAGGAGATAAGTAACCCTATATGGGATTAGTAACCTTTTATGAGATCAGTAACCCTTTGTGGATCAGTAAACTTTATGGGTTAGTATACAAGGTCAGTAATTCTTTATGTAATCAGTAACCCTTGATGGGGTCAGAAATCCTTTATGAGACCAGTAACCCTTTATGAGATCAGTAACCTTTTATGGGATCAGTAAACCTTTCTGGGATCAGTAACCCTTTCTGAGATTAGTAAACCTTATATGTGGTCAGTAACTTTTTATGAGACCAGTAACCCTTAATGGGATCACTAACCCTACATGGGGCATAGTGCTTTTTCTGTGACTTAATGCAAACACCTCAAAATTTTTTTGCCATATTTGTCTGTAAACAGGGTTGAAAATCATTATTGAAAGCCATTTCACTATCATTTTTATTTGATTTTTAAAATGAATTTTCAGTCATATTCCTGAGTGTTTTATATTTTCAAATGTATGGATTTGTTTATATTGATAATACACTATCACATAGCTTTTTATCTGTTTGATACTGCAGTTATGTAAGGGTGTAAATATTAGGTTGTAAAACAAATGCCAGTTTTTAACCCAAACAACTTTTTTATGTTTACAAATTAAAGTAAGTAAAAAGTCTTGAATTTTAAGTTTTTTTTTACAAACTTGAATTAGTTTAATCAAAGATCATTTCAGAAAGCTATATTTAGAAGTTTTTCCAGATAAGTTTTTAATCAGTTGACAAGTTTAATCATTGCAATTAATAACTATTGTCTTGAGATTTTTGTCAGAAAACTATTTTAAAAAGTGTTCCAGATTAGAAAAAAAGTGTATGTGTGAGCGAGAGATGGTAATAGGGATAGCCTCCCCTTAATTATTTATCCTTTGGTTTAAGGGAGCAAGTTGCTGGAAAATTTGGATATATAGGGCATATATTACAGTACCTATTTTTATAACTTGGCTAGGCTATGGTAGCATCAAGTTATAATACATAATGTATAATTTTCTACAGATGAAGATTATTTGAGAATGTTCAAGTCACAGCATGGTGGCAGTAAAATGAGATCCAAGACACAGATAAAGTTTATTTCTTTAGCATACTGTACATGTGCTCAATTGAAAGTATGAAAATCAAATTAATAAACATTGAGTGCTTGTACTTTAAAGCTGATCACCCCTGGTTATCTGTATGTATGTATGTTTTAATGAGAATCAGACTGACCACCTTTTTGTTTGACCTCATAAAAACTTTGCATTTGATTCGATTTGTTTGGATGTCAGTGTAACTTTTGTTATGTTCCTGTAGCGGGTATTCAAACTGTTAATGTTACTGTTGCTTGTGTTCGAGTTGTAGGTATTCAGACTGTTATTGTTGCTTGTGTTCGAGTTGTAGGCATTCAGACTGTTAATAATATTAGTGTTGCTTGTGTCCCACTTATAGGTATTCAGACTGTTACTGTTGCTTGTGTTCAAGTTGTAAGTATTCAGACTGTTAATATTACTGTTGCTAGAAGGTACCTCTTCCCATAGCCTTTTATTTTTATTCATTTTATGTCTAATGGGCTGTTATTTTATTGATAAGATTTTTCTCACTACTCCATTTTTTTGGTACAATTTTATATTTGGCTGTTACTATTTTTATAGAATTATTTAATTTGAGTTGATGACTAGAAGCTCTGCTTTTATATTTGCAGAAGTGTATGGCTATATTCTGTTTTCTTCTGAAGGAATGTGTTTAAATGAGTGTTCTTGATAGAACATTTTATCAACTGTTAGCAGATGTTTATTCTACCATTTTGAGCATAAAGAATATGACTCACTTTGTGTCTACATATTTGGTTACTTCCTTTATAAATCTACTATCCTAATATTATAAACAAAATATTACATCAATCATTTTATTTGTGGGAATATACACAATTGTTTCCTAGTCTTCATGATGAAACAGACTTATCTCATTTTTCATGATATTATCGGAACTTCCTGACACCAAGTTTTGATCTAAAGGAGTATATCCCATGAGTAAGTGTAGATTTAAACCAAATGGTGATATGATTGGATACAGTAATTTTTATTTTTTAGTTGTAAACATAATTGTACATCAAAATAACTCAAACATATGTTGTGGAGATGGAATGGATCGGATGTGGTTGTTGTATTTGTTCGTCATATGGGTCACACTAGGATGCGAGGAGATGACTGGATGAACGATGACGATGATGATAAGACAGACAAGCAGACAATACCGCTACGGCAGCCACAGCAGGAGAGAGAGGCAGAACACGCAACACGTGTTTTACATTTTCATAGGATCTTTATTTCAACGGCACACCGCCAACAGACGACCAAGGACGACTCAGAGGCAGACACTCAAAATAGTTCTGCTACCAATGCCCAGACTCTAGGGGACTCTAATTGTAGGTGCTCACTCAAACCACACACGCTCATTATATCTTATGGGAGCGGGCCTCCCCGAAGCCCACGGGTTATGAAAATGAAAATCTAGTGTGAAAAAGCTTCTAAAAATAACTTTTGTGTTTCTTTACTTGCTTTCCACTATTAATTATAGCTATATGCCTAACAATTTCATAATAATTCAAATATACAATAAAACTACTATAATTATACTTTAATATACAGATCTTTTCATATATATAATCTAAAGAATTAAACCTTTAATAAAATAAAATCTGTGTTGGCGGGCTTCAGAAAAAGCATTCACACACACATAAATTGCAAAATACACAAATACAATAACATTATACATCATACAAAAATACATCAACTAAAAATATAAACTATTTCCTTTCTAACTATATAAATATCAACTTCACTCACTAACTACCTAAAACAATATATGATAATAAAAACACGTACTCTAACACAGCTAGCGCTAATATAGCGCGTGCTTTAAAACAAAGGGAGTGGTCATAAACAATAAAAGCACGCACTCACCGGTGATTCACACTAGCGGCCGATGACCTACTTTGCTGCACGCGTGGGGATGCGACTATACACATACATACACGATGACACAAATACCTAAGCTAACACGGGCTACATTATTCCCCCCTACTAAAAATAATCATGGTCCTCCATGATTCAAAGGTCTAGCACACCAAAAAGTCAACAAACAAATCACTAAACATACTAAAGTTGTACTATTTTAACAATCTCAAATGGAAACCTTTAAATACAAGAACTGTTCTATGGTTACTTTTGAATTCTGTCTATCCAATGTTTAGTACCACTACCGAGACTCACATCTGCTAAACCAGAGTTGCTTTTCGCACAATGTAGAACAATGGGGTTGCTTTTAAGCTCCTCCCCTCACTGCTACATAACCTCTAGAAGCAATGTATAATACTCACAAAATCAATACAGCATCACAGCTGTCAACTCACCAAAACTTTCCTGGAGCTTCCTCCTGCTCCTTTAAAACCTATATTGCAAACCTCAAGGGGTGTACTTGACGCCAGTGCAGACAAGCAGGGTGCTTTTAAGCTCCTCCCCTCTTGTGCACCTACCTTGAGAGCAATATTTAAACAAAACTGCAGCATATCAGCTGTCAAAAAAAAAGAACCAAAGAAGTAACCAAAATAAATACCTTCTGAGCACCCTGGCTCCAGTACACGTAGGTTTCCTATAACACTACTCTAATTACATCATCATACTACATTCAACAAACAAAAGGGACTTAACATCACATGTGCACCCATCTCAGCCCACTCGCTCTTACTTACAAATACACAATATAAATAAACAAATATTTGCTACACATCTAATCAGACGAGACAACACGTAACAAAAGAAACGATTTCCCGCCAGCGTCCACAGTGACCTGACTAAAGCTAGCAACACATAGACCACTCACTAGGATGCAAACTATCTTTTGCCAAACCTCAGTGATGAACTAGGGCTAGCCAAGGAATTCCAAATTCCTAACCCAGCGAAACTCTAAAACAAAGATACAACTACAAACTATATTACCACACGGGACATAAATTCTTACTTAACAAAATAGGTATTGCCACAAAACTTACATCCCACTACCTATACAATAACATCACATAACAAAATAAATGCACGCCCAAATTTAGCACAATTTCAATAAAAAAATCTAAATATCTATATATTCTTTCTTTTTTTTAAAAAAAATAAAATCATATCCAACAATCCAAATTCGTAATGCTGCACATTTTAGCCTAACTAAAATAATCACATAAACACACAATTAAAATTTAAAATCTACACTAAGTACTAGCACTAAAAAAGTCACTTTGTGTCTTTCAAATAAAGCAAATGTTTGTGACACATTTTTTTGTTGTTCCATTCTTCTTCTTTCTAAAAAAAATGTCTAATACCGTCCATACCTTTTTAACAAAGGGCACAAAGTTTGTGATTTATGTAGTTGAGTGAAAAATACGTCTTTAGCTTGTCCTGACCGTTTTTTTTTGCTGCTGTTGGTGATATCTGGCGTCCGTCATGCCACGAAGGATGGTCGTCAGCGCGTTGTTAGCGCCATGCGGTGTGCTGTCACGGCCATGTCGGCTGCCTCTGCCGTCCCTCTCTGCCATGAAGTTGGCGTCCGTCATGCCGCGATGGATGGTCGTCGGCGTGTTGTCAGTGCCATGCGGTGTGCTGTCACGGCCATGTCAGCATCCTCTGCCGTCCCTCTCTGCCATGAAGTTGGCGTCCGTCGTGCCGCGATGGATGGTCGTCGGCGTGTTGTTAGTGCCATGCGGTGTGCTGTCAGGGCCATGTCGGCTGCCACTGCCGTCCCTCTCTGCTATGATGTTAATGGCTGCCGTCCGTCTGTCCAGCCAGAAAATGTTGTTTAGCCATTCCTCGCACCCTTTGGGCCCATCCTGCTCGCAGCGCCAATTTTGTTGTGAATGGATTGGATGATCGAGTCGAGTGTGGTTGTTGTATTTGTTCGTCATATGGGTCACACTAGGATGCGAGGAGATGACTGGATGAACGATGACGATGATGATAAGACAGACAAGCAGACAATACCGCTACGGCAGCCACAGCAGGAGAGAGAGGCAGAACACGCAACACGTGTTTTACATTTTCATAGGATCTTTATTTCAACGGCACACCGCCAACAGACGACCAAGGACGACTCAGAGGCAGACACTCAAAATAGTTCTGCTACCAATGCCCAGACTCTAGGGGACTCTAATTGTAGGTGCTCACTCAAACCACACACGCTCATTATATCTTATGGGAGCGGGCCTCCCCGAAGCCCACGGGTTATGAAAATGAAAATCTAGTGTGAAAAAGCTTCTAAAAATAACTTTTGTGTTTCTTTACTTGCTTTCCACTATTAATTATAGCTATATGCCTAACAATTTCATAATAATTCAAATATACAATAAAACTACTATAATTATACTTTAATATACAGATCTTTTCATATATATAATCTAAAGAATTAAACCTTTAATAAAATAAAATCTGTGTTGGCGGGCTTCAGAAAAAGCATTCACACACACATAAATTGCAAAATACACAAATACAATAACATTATACATCATACAAAAATACATCAACTAAAAATATAAACTATTTCCTTTCTAACTATATAAATATCAACTTCACTCACTAACTACCTAAAACAATATATGATAATAAAAACACGTACTCTAACACAGCTAGCGCTAATATAGCGCGTGCTTTAAAACAAAGGGAGTGGTCATAAACAATAAAAGCACGCACTCACCGGTGATTCACACTAGCGGCCGATGACCTACTTTGCTGCACGCGTGGGGATGCGACTATACACATACATACACGATGACACAAATACCTAAGCTAACACGGGCTACACATATTTCACAGTACATTATGGATTATTTTCCTTTCTAGTGTATCGTACTACTATTATGCATATATATCACAGTTTTTAGTCTCTTCCAAATACAGGGGAAAATAATGTATTGCTGCAATGCAGTGATATCTTCCACTTTTAAAATTTAAAAAAAAAAAAATTTCCTTGTTTTAGCCAAGAGTAAAACATAGTGATAGTATTGTAAAGGGAGAGCACTATTTATGGATGTTACTTTTACATATGAAATATCATAAAATATTACAGTGTATTTTTTGTTAATTTTTATGTTTACTTAATCTTTCTCTCTCTTCACTTTATTTCAGTCTAAATGACCAAAGAGATCTTTTTTAAAAACCTCTTATTCCAATATTTTCATGTGTAAATCTTTTTAAAAAATATTTTAGATTTCTCATGCAGACAGAACCCAATAGTATACAACTTAGCATCTGAGGATATGTATAATTGTGAGCACCATGGCCAAAGGCAAACTCCAGGATCAAGGAACTCATTTTCACAGTACACATACTGCACTATCCAGTCTGGGCCTGATACAACCAGTGGAAACCGGTATATGATGGCAGGAGGCATGGATCCAGTTCAGAGTTCATGTTGCTCTTGTTTCGTCTGGGTAATTTAAGTTATTTATAATAGTTTTCTAATTTTTTATGGAACAGAATGCCTATAAAATCAATTATTTTTTCTATTGGTTTCTTAATGAAAGCTTTAAAAAAAAGTAATAAAATATATTATTTTTCACAAAATGGGTATTTATAATTTCATTTACTATGTCCTTTGTGGGGAGTTTCAAGTGGTTTTTCCACAAAAGTTATTTGCGTCCATTTTCTTATATCATTACAAACAATATGATTATAAAAAGGTCATATGTACATTTGAACTAACACTTGCTCTTAGGGTACAGTGCAAAGTTATTGATAACTGTTTTCTAATTTCTTTTATAGAACAAAATGTCTAGACAAATTAAATATATTTACTATTGATTTTTTAAGTAAAGCTTTAGAAAAGGTAATAATATTATTTAAAAAATTCTTATTACTTGATCTTTTTGGAGGGGTTCAAATGGTTCTACTGCAAATGCTGATTGCTTTATAATTTTATGTACAATGCAAAGATTGTAAAAAAAAAGTTCATGTGCACAAATTCCATTTGAAAATCTAAATGTTTAGGATACATTGGAATTTTCAAATGCACCTGGTCAGATTAAAGATATAAAACTAATTGTTCAATGTTCCACTAAGACAGCATAGCTTAAATGTTCAGACATTTTTTTTATTGTTGCTATGTGGTGGGTGGTCTATTATGTATTTTGTCTGTGTGATGAATGCAGACATGGAATGTACTAGCAAATTATTTCTAGTAGTATTGACTGAAAATGATAAAATATTAATTATCTCTTAAGTATATGGAGGAGGTAGAGGGCAGATCTCATTATTTTATCTCCTATGTGTAGGAGTCAGAGCTAATTATTTTTATCTCATTTGTGTGTATGTGTGAGAGAGAGTGAACTAATTATTTTTATCTCAAAAGTGTAGGGTCATAACTTAATTACTTTAATTTGGAAAAAGTGTTAGGGTCAGAGCTAATTATTTTAATCTGGAAAGGATTAAATTAATTAATTAATTACTGTATTTCCTTGAAAGCATATGGGTCAGAGTAAATTGTTTTATTTTCTTGAAAGCATAAAGGTCAGTGCTGATTACTTGTATCTTGAAAGTGTAGGGGTCACAGCAAATTATTTTTATCTGGGAAAGCATAGGGGTCAGAGCCAATTACATTATTTCCTTGAAAGCATAGAGGTCAGAGCTAATTACTTTTATCTGGAAAGCATAGGGGTCAGAGCTAATTACTTTTATCTTGAAAGTGTATGGGACAGAGCTAATTATTATATTTTTTAATGTTTGGGTCAGAGCTAATTACATTTATCTGGAAAGGTGTAGGGGTCAGAGAAAATTAGTTTATATCACAAAAGTGTTGGGTTCAGAGTTGATTATTTTTATTTCAAAAGTGTTGGGGACAGACCTAATTATTTTTATTTGGAAAATGTAGGGATTGGAATTGATTACTTTTTTATCATTTTAAACTTAGATTGTCATCATGCTAGTGCACATGCATAGCCATAGACTGGATTGTGTCAGTGGTGTTCTGATTTCCATTAATGTCTCTCATGAACTTATATCATATAACTTAGGATCATATGTCACCTGATCCATCTGTTCCTGACCACTTAGCAGTTTACAGTTCTCAAGTAAATATCAGTTCAGATAACAGACCCCAGCTATCCATTGGCATTAGATTACAATAACAATTGAGCATAATAAACTGCAGCTTAAGTTTCTTCTGTGCTTGATAAGTATGCTTCAGCAACCAATCAGTCAAGTTGTAGTTCACAAATATGTTCCCTGGCACAGCAATCTAAGTGATAGCAAGCTTCATAGTGCCAAGAGCTGTAAAAGTGAAAGCCATTGGAGATCATTAGATTGCACCAGCCATAAGCAAATTTATTAAGCAGTTAAATAGAACATTACAAATACTATTCTTTTAAAATCTATGTTTATGTTAAAACTACCAGTGAAACACCAGATGTAAACATTTATCACAGATAAATTTATATTAAAAATACAGGTGAAACACCAGATGTAAACATTTATCACAGATAAATTTATGTTAAAACTACCAGTGAAACACCAGATGTAAACATTTATCACAGATAAATTAATAAATATACTGCTTTCTACTAGAATATTTACAGACTTCAGTGTATTTTTCTTTGTAAATCTCTGGCACATCTATCTAAGGGAGGGAATGATTGTTATTTTTCCATCTCTCAGGTTCTTAATTTTTCTTTTTAAAAAATTAAAGTATTTTTAAATTGAAAGATTTTAATAATTCCACCCCAAAATGAATACTGGATTCATTCAGTATGTGTACAATTTAAAATACATTAAGCCCTAAAATATAAAAATTACTTCTTGTAATTTAAAATTTTCAATAAACAAGTATTACAGTACATTTGTTTTGAGCACAAGTTTCTTACTACAGGTAAGTTTGTCTGGTTTTTCATTTCAGCATCATGTCTTGCACATGTAATCATAGTGCCCATATTTGTAGCATGTTTGTTGTCTTTGATCATATCATTATTTAAATCTTACACATGAAAATGAAAGTGCCTATAAGTGTAGCATGTTCATTGTCTTTGATCATATCAATATTTACACAGTGCTTATTGTGGCATGGGAGTTTTAAAAAAATGTTTGAAAAAAACTTAATCACATTTAAATCCTAATGTGACCAACCATACATCCACTCACACTTCCATAGTGTCAGGTATTACAAAGTAATTGACAATTAAAGGGTATTATAAATATCAATACTCACATAAACAGCTATGAACCCCCAATCCCAACCTGACATAAAAGTTGATGACAGCAGTCAAAAGGAAATACAAAACTTGTTAACTTAGAGATAGATGAAAATTTGATAGAAATGAAGTAATGGTGGCTAAAAAATTGTTACAAAATCAAATGACATAACTGCATACTGACAGTTTGATAACTGCATAGTGACCACTGATTAAGACAGAGTAAGAATCTCTGTATATTTCTTTAGACTTGTCCGGGTAGGTGGTTAAGTTGACTGTGACAGCCTGGTGATTCTCGCATGGGTGTCAGACTGTTACAACACAGGCTTAGGGTTTTGCATTGAGGGATTCACTTGGCCATGGCCTGTCTGAAGATCACTCATAGGGCACACTTTTCCCCTAAATTTCTAGCAGACACTAAAATAATGACTGATGCATCAGCCGCACATCATTCAAACGTAGAAATAGGAGGGGACAGATGATAGATGAGTGAAAGTGGAAAAGAATGAACAAAAACAACAAGTGTATATAAATTATATTATGATATGATATTAATACATACAAGCAAAAAAAAATAAGGTGCTGAAGAAAAGGGAGGAAGGCTCCATGGGAATCATTAAAAAACTGAGAACATCAAGAAGATGAAAGGTTTTCACGTAATTCATGTGGAGCAAAGAAGTTATCAAAACAACAACAAATGCAAGCATAATTGTAGCTAATGTACATAGTTCAAAAATAGTAAGTTCAACTTGACTGGCTTTTCTCTACAAAAACCTTTTTATCAGTGGGTATCTGGGAGAGTTTTCTGAGTGACAATTCTTGACAACAGTAGGATTGACTCTGATCTTTGAGAGTGATTTTGGCACGCACAAAGACAGACCGTGCCAGTCACATACTAAGTCAGGCTAAATATCTGGCAAATTATTACAATTTCACATACTAGGTCAGCCAAGATTGTTATAATATCACCAGTGATTGCCGGGTCTACATGCATGAGATAAGCTAATGAGTAGATGTGAAATGCAAGATCTAAAGTTGGGCCCAGTTTGACGAGCTTAACAGTATTTTGAAGGTCTGGGAATCTCAAGATGAATAAAATGTTTAATGGCTACCCCTCATACAGTCACCCTATATACATAGCATTTTTGTTGTCTTTGAACATATCACTATTTACAGGAAGTATAAAACATGTGCATTATATGTTCATTGTCTTTGATCATATATCACTTCTTACATAGACATTTATGAGGCATATTGATTGCCTTCATTTATTTTATCACTGTCATCTTCACTTAGAAGCATAATGCTTATATATCTAGCATGTTAATTGTTTTTGTAAAAATCATATTATCATTAGTGTATTCTTTCTATGGAAACAAAAATCCATGTACTTATAGCAAGTTCATTGTTTCTATTATATCATCACTGTCATATCTTTCATATTGAACTAAAACCCATACTCTCCTGGAATGTTCAATGATTATCATTATCTTTTCCATATGAAAGTAAAAACTATCTAGTACATGTTCAAGGCCTTTAGTTGTATCATTAGTTTCATGTCTTTTGTAATGCAACAGAGTCCATATACTTGTAGCATGTTCACTGCTTTGAACATATCATATAGAAACAAAGTAATTATATTTGTGGCATGTTTGTCTTCAGTTTACAAATTTATAGTATAGAAAATGTAAACATTGTAGAACTTCTTAGCATGTCAAATGATGCACTTTTACAGACTGAAGCAAATTCTGGCTTTAGATTGCATTATTACTTTAGTGCAATGACCTGCATGGTTGTTTTAGCATATCATTACAGTTAATCATTTTATTAATATGTTTTCTCTTGCTTGAGAATGAGCAAGATGTGAATATTATTAGTGTATTCCTCTTTTCACAAATGTTGCTAAAATTGTTTATTTTTCTCTCACTTTAAAGTGGGCAAGATTTGAATGTTAATAATGTATCTTTCATTGTCTTATTTGTTCTCTCATACCTTAAATGGGCAAAATGTTTGTGTTAGTAGCAACCCTCATCTTATTTTTCTATTTTTTAAGTGGGCAAGATATCGTTATTAGTACACCATTATTGTCTTATTTGCTTTCTCTTGCTTTTAAAGTGGACAAGATGTGAATATTATTAGCGCATCCCTCATTCCTTATTTTCCTCTCACTATAAAGTGGACAAGGCATTAATGTTATTAATGTATCCCTCGTAAGTCCTCATTGTTTTATTTATTTTCTCATGCTTTATAGTGGACAAGATGTGAATGTTATTAATGTATCCCTCATAAGGCCTCATTGTTTTATTTATTTTCTCATGCTTTAAAGTGGACAAGATGTGAATGCTATTAGTGTATCCCTCATAAGGCCTCATTGTTTTATTTATTTTCTCATGCTTTAAAGTGGACAAGATGTGAATGTTATTAATTTATCCCTCATAAGGCCTCATTGTTTTATTTATTTTCTCCTGCTTTAAAGTGGACAAGATGTGAATGTTATTAATGTATCCTTCATTTCTTATTTTTCTCTGGTTTTAAAGTGGACAAAATTTGAATGCTATTAGTGTATCCCTCATTTTATTAACATTCTTGCATTTATATTAAAACATGTTGGAATAATAGTGAGTGAATAGGAGCTCAATAAATATAAATAAAAGATGGATTTTTACTTAGTAAGACGTTTTCACTTGCAGAAACATTATTCAACATTAAAATGTCTTTCATAAAGAGTAGATTTTTATGACACCCTTATAATCCACCAAGTGAGATACATATTGGTCTTGTGGGAGAATTATTAATAACTATAAATTAAGATTCTTGATCACTTGTAATTACTTATATGTTATTAATTAATTATTAATAATAATAACGAATGAAGGGTGCCCAGTCAGGTGTCACTCATGGTAGTTTTTTGTAATTGTAGATGATGTATTGACTTAGTGAACAAGTTAGTAATTTTACTGTAGTTGTAGACGATGTATTGACTTAGTGAACAAGTTAGTAGTTTTTTGTAATTGTAGATGATGTATTGACTTAGTGAACAAGTTAGTAGTTTTTTGTAATTGTAGATGATGTATTGACTTAGTGAACAAATTAGTAATTTTACTGTAGTTGTAGATGATGTATTGATTTAGTGAACAAGTTAGTAGTTTTACTGTAGTTGTAGACGATGTAATATTTAGAGTTTTACTGTGGTTTTAGATGATGTATTTAATTATATTATAGTTTTACTGTAGTTGTAGATGATGTAATAGTTAGTTTTACTGTGATTTTAGATGATGTATTTAATTAGAGTTTTACTGTAGTTGTAGACGATATAATAGTTAGTTTTACTGTGGTTTTAGATGATGTAGTGAATTAAAGTTTTATTGTAGTTGTAGACGATATAAGAGTTAGTTTTACTCTGGTTTTAGATGATGTAGTGAATTAGAGTTTTACTGTAGTTGTAGACGATATAATAGTTAGTTTTACTGTGGTTTTAGATGATGTAGTGAATTATAGTTTTACTGTAGTTGTAAACGATATAATAGTTTTACTGTGGTTTTAGATGTTGTAGTGAATTAGAGTTTTACTGTAGTTGTAAACGATATAATAGTTTTACTGTGGTTTTAGATGTTGTAGTGAATTAGAGTTTTACTGTAGTTGTAAACGATATAATAGTTTTACTGTGGTTTTAGATGTTGTAGTGAATTAGAGTTTTACTGTAGTTGTAGACGATATAATAGTTAGTTTTACTGTGGTTTTAAATGCTGTAATGAGTTAGGGATCATGCCAGGAGTTTGACCATGGTTGTTGCTGATGTAGTGATTTAGAGAACATAATTATTAGTAGTTTTACTGTAGCTGTAGATGATGTAGTTAGAGAGCATGCTAGAAGTTTTACTGAGGTTGTAGATGAAGTAGTTAGTTAGAAATATTATTTTTTTTTTGTGACAGATGTATGCTGGTAATTCTGCAAGGCGTCACTTTGCCATATCCTTTTTGGTTGTCATCTGCTTCCTGATTTTCTTCTTTACAGTCTTGTTTGTCATAATTTTTGTTGTTCTGCGACCAACTCCAGAACTATAGATTTTAGGCATTATTTCAGGTTCTTCCTTGCTTTTTTAAAGAAAAGTGTTCTTTGGTAGTTATTAATTGTTTCATTATTACTGGCATTTGCAAAATCCGTATTTTAGTTTTTAACATTTCTTTTATTTGTTTTTGCTTTGGTTATTGAGAATGTGAAATTTTACTTTGCTATTATTTTCCAAAGTTAGTTTGAGCATTTTCAAATGTGCGTGCATGTCTTACAACATGTATAACTAAACTTTTGTACTATCATTGTGTGCGTGTCTTACAACATGTATAACTAAACTTTTGTAATATCATTGTGTGCGTGTCTTACAACATGTATAATTAAACTTTTGTATTATCATTGTTCATGAACCTAATTGATCAAAGTAGAAAGATACTTTGTGAAGTAAGAAAATGGAATTATAAGAGGTAAATAATAAACTTTTATAAAGTAATTATTTAAGGTTTATGGGTACCATTTTTTTGTTGTTGAAACCAATGGCAAACCAATCTGGCAAACATCCTGATCTAAAATTTCAGTGTGCATTACTTCATACAGTTTGGAACATGTCTGGCCAGATCTAAAAACGCCACAGTACATTACATCATACTTTTATACCGATCAAGAACCTGTCTGGCCAGATCTAAAAACGCCACAGTACATTACTTGAAAAATTTATAATAGTCAAGAACATATTTGGCTAGATCTAAAAGTGTCACAGTACAAAACTTAGATATTAATCAAGAACATGTCTGGCCAGATCTAAAAATGTCACAGTACAAAATAATAATCAAGAAAACATGTCTGGTCAGATCTAAAAATGACAAAGTACATTATATAGCAAACTTTTTAAAGTAATAAAGAACGTCTGATGAGAATTGAAAGTGTCACACAGTACATTAGACTGTTACAACGATCGAGAACATATTAGTGATTGCAAGACTAGGTTTTCTCAATCTCTTACATTAGACTGTTACAACAATCGAGAACACATTAGTGATTGCAAGACTAGGTTTTCTCAATCTCTTACTTTAGACTGTTACAACAATCGAGAACACATTAGTGATTGCAAGACTAGGTTTTCTCAATCTCTTACTTTAGACTGTTACAACAATCGAGAACACATTAGTGATTGCAAGACTAGGTTTTCTCAATCTCTTACTTTAGACTGTTAAACAATCGAGAACACATTAGTGATTGCAAGACTAGGTTTTCTCAATCTCTTACTTTAGACATTCCCTGTCGTTGACCTTTGTGAGTTTTTTCCAGGTGGGATGTATTTGTCTCACTTAGCTGTATGTCTGAGTAATTGGTGCACTGACATACTTTTCTCACTTTATGAGGCTCATCCAGTATCTCTTAAGGGTAACTGAAGGTCTTACACAAAATGATAATGAGTACTAACAGAAAAAATACAGTCCTACTGTCTTTAGGGCATTAGAATGATAGTGTATTAACACATTATTGTCTTTAGGGCATCTGAATGATAGTGTAGTTACACATACCGTCTGCATTTGAATGGTAGTGAAGTAACACAGTCATATCGTCACTGTTCGCCCTCACTGTGTTTTCGCTAGTGATAATGGAATGGGTCAGTTTACTAAAATATTAAAAAATTACTTATTTATAAAGTGGTTTTAAAAAATTCAAAATACTCTGTAGTACAGAAATGTGTAAAGGAATTTAAAAAGTAACTGATTGGTTGTTTTGAATGAATAGTGTAACTATAAATAGTTTTTGTAGTACAGCCTGTGTACCATAGACGGCCAACAGGGTTTTAAGGTATTTAAATGAAAGTGTAGTAACACATTACCGTCTTTAGAGCATTTGAATGATAGCATAGTAACAGAGTCATATTGTCTTTAGGGCATTTGAATGATAGCACAGTAACAGAGTCATATTGTCTTTAGAGAATTTGTATACTAACATTTGAATGCCCTAATGAGAGTATTAATGTATTACTACACTATCATTCAAATTCTCTCAGTGCCATTTTCCTTTTCTGCTTAATACACACAAATTGCAATAACATGGAATTAGGGAATGCCATATGTGGGGTAATTTTAACGACCCGACCCTGTCACAGCATTAACTAACTGAATAATTAAATATTTGAATTTGATTTTAGTGCTGGTGACAGCTCCATGGTCTAATCTACTCTATATAAATCCAACCGCTTGCACTTACTTAATTATTCAATAAGTCACAAGTAAATTAATTGATGTGCCTTCTAGAATCGGTGACATTATCTCTCCCTCTTAATTAATTAACAAGCATTCGTCTACATACTGCTCATCCCTAGCCAATCCCAATTAACAGTCATTCCAAAGAATTAATTAAGATGTGGGATAAGATAACAAAAAAATGTAATACTGAAACAATAAAAGAAGAAAAAATATTCTGAGATACAGTTAAAGGTAATGAGAGCATTCACTATCCTGTACTGTGCATTTGTCCCAATGTTTATAAACAACAGATTATAATTATCAGTGGTGAGTGGGTTTGAATCAATCACTTAACTCAATCATCCCTGTAGTGAACAGTCCAATTCATACACTTTGGATCTGCATTTGCTCAATCTTCCTTTGATGTGGTTCTTCCCCTTTGATCAGACTACTGTCAAGATGGAATTTCTGAACCAGTCCTCAATAGGTGAAGGGAGAATAAAGGAGGAAAAGAAGAAAGGGGCCCGGCTGCACAATATAACATTTTTTATTTTTTGGAAGCTGATGTTAAACATTAGATACTTGGTAACAGGGGACAGAAACACGTCTCTTACAGCAGGCTACTTATAAAAAAACAACTTACAATTAATATATTCATTCATAAAACATGGCAATAATTATTTCAAAAATTTATACACTCGTAGTTTGTTGTTTTAGACTCCAGTAATTAGTGACTCGCAACCAATCATTTATATTTAACATTTACATCACTTTATAATTTAGTTCAACTCAACTCAAATAGCTTTACATTTAACATTTACATCACTTTATAATTTAGTTCAACTCAACTCAAATAGCTTTACATTTAACAATTACATCACTTTATAATTTAGTTCAACTCAACTCAAATAGCTTTACATTTAACAATTACATCACTTTATAATTTAGTTCAACTCAACTCAAATAGCTTTACAAAGAAGAAAAGGAACATGGTGCATCCCAGCAATTCCATCATCCTAAGTGTACAGATAAACCAGTGCTAATGCCACATGATACCTTCCTGAAAAGAAATACACGTTAGCTTCATATACGTGTACAGATAAACCAGTGCTAAGTTCTTCTTCTTTACGTTCACTTCTTTTCCCCACAGGAATTGCATGGAAACTTTTCATCTTCTTGATGTTCTCAGTTTCTGTAGAGTTCCTGTGGGGCCTTCCTCCTTACTCCTTTCTAGGAGGGTAGTACTGTTCTAAAAAAAAAATTAAAAAACAAATGTTGTGAAAGATTTATGGAAGTAGTTTTCCAATTGCCTGTCATTGTTTACAGTTTACTTACATTTAGTAGTGTTTCAATGATTGTATGCATTGTTTTTCCTAGGAGTTGTGTTAATATATGAATAGAAAATTAAAAAATAAAGATAATATGTGTGAGGAAGCTATTTGTAACTTCCTTTAAGTTTGTGGTTTTCCTTTTTATTTTTTATTGTGTAATTGTGTGTTCGGGGTGGGTTTTATTAATATTTATTTTTATAGAAGGTGAAGTGTGTTTGTGTGAATGAGGTATGTGATGATGGCTTGGTGTATGTGATTTTGGTGATGTTTATTTGGAAAGAGTAGTGTTTGTGTGGTAACTGGTACAGGTAATAGTCTCATTGTGTCAGTCAAGCATTTTCTTTCATCTCTGTATTTGTAACAATGTAGTAGAAAGTGTTCTATTGTGTTGTCTGTTCGACAGTGAGCGCATGATTTTGGTTCATTGTTTGGGTTACGTGTAAATCTTGACGATTGGTAACAGTATTTATATCTTTGTGCTCTTCATATGTGGAGTAAAGTGATCAAATTTTCATCATATACAACCTCTTGCTATAAAATTGTTCATTACTTGTCGGTATTCAAGTAATATAAACTGTTTCATGCACCCAGGCAGCGTTGAATTGTTGTTCTGCTGCATATACAGAGCTTTCATTCTGGATGGAGGAAAGGAAGGGAGGGATGACCGCCGGATAGGGACTAAACGGATAGCTGGCAGTGTCTTGACTGAGGAGTGAGGTGTGTGCAGTTTTGGGATGTATTGTTCTGTGAGGCATGTAAAAGCGGCAGGAAGAGGAAATGCTTGTCCGGTTGTATTGATGATCCATCTATCATAAAAGAGAGGTGGAGATTTGGGGATGGTTAAAGCCGTATAATTTTGCTAACACTTGTGGTGCTTGAATGCATTTTTGTCGAGTTTCAATTTTATAAAGATGGAGTGTGTGTATGTATCTTTAAAAGTGTGTGTTGTTCTGTGAGAGAGAGAAGAGGATCAGATTGATGGACAAGGCGCAATTCGTGAAAAGGAAAAGATATTTGTACGGTTGCAACAAAAACAAGTGACAGGTGAGGTTGACATAGAGATCGTGTGTGTAAATGAAGTGAAATGTGATTTGTTTGTTGGAAGAACATTCACATAAAGGAGTGTACAAATGTGATATTTCAATTTTGTAAACTTTCACTATGGGATTTTTCATGGGCGGAGGAAGGATATTGATAGCAAGGTTGTCACGAAGTGATGAATTCTCAAGGGTAACATCCATATGATATTACATAAGCCATCTCTGTGACGTCAACCTTCCCTTGACGTAATTTGAATAATTACATCACATTGCTACTTTTGATGTCTTTTCGTCAATCTATCTATGTTACTTCAATTATCAACTTCGCTTTCCCTTATTTGACAATGATATCTTACCAAGAGCACATATCAACATGAGGAAAAACTCACACTACATAACGAGACAGCACGTGAAGATGAACCCACAAGAAAGGAGGGAGCTCATCAGACCGCAATAAACAAAGACAGAAAATTACCAAAGAAAAGATTTTACTCTAATCCACCATTCCCTCCCCCTCACCTCCACTCCCACACCACACTACAAAAGACAGCATCTACACCAAAACAAAAACAAAAAAAAACCGCACACTAAAAACTATGAACACCCAGAGATATACACCATCACACACACGCCAGCGGCACGGCACCATCCCTCCAAAAAGATTTAAAGAACAACACAAAAAAGAAATAGGAAAAACAACTAGGAATACATGAGAGTAGGGAACACACACTCAGCATACATACAAACGGAAAAATTATAGTAGAAACAAAAAGCAAACAATCAGCGCTACTACAATCTAATATTAAAAACATAAGCAACACAGTAGGACACCCCATACTATACCAACCGAAAAGCCACTCAACCACAATAGCGCTAATACCCCACGTCATACCGACAGGAACACAGGGCCAACCATTAAAAGAAGAAACAACACTCAAAGAACTAGAACATACACTAACAAACATCAACAAATCAGTAACCATTACAAAAGTCAGTAGATTAGCAAACTCCGCACTTTTTGCAATCCATACAACAAACCCAAAACCACCCCATAACCTTTGTTACAAAGGTTATGAATTCTACACAACACCTCTAGAGTTATGCACTAATTGTCACCAACTCGGACACAAACAACCAGCATGCATGGAAGAGACAGTATGCCCTTACTGTCAAAACCCACATTACCACGCAGATTGCCCATACTGTCAAAACCCACATTACCACGCAGATTGCCCAAATAAACAAACCATGAAAAAAGATGCATACGATGCAATTCACGCAAACACACATCACTAAACATTAATTGTGAGCAATTAATTACACACTATTACAATCTACTCAAGGACATACAAAGAAAAACACAAGACTTGCCAAAAAAATCTGCATGGAACATAATCCCAAATACCACACTCAACCCTCTAAGTGATAGAGAAGCACCCATCACGCTAACCCAACCATTACCCAAACATCTCCAGAGAAAACCAAAGACTGATAAACCTTACACCCACCCACCTGCATAAAATAGCACTAACAACACTAGAGAAAGAAGGAACGCTACCCATTCCCACCCTTAAACTCAAAATAAACATCCCCCCCCCCCCTAAAAAAAAAATCCAATGACTCCCCAGCTCAAACAGACACAACATTTAATTTTATCTCCATCACACATAACGGAAATAAACAACAGGTTCTCCCACTCCTCACTGATGAATCAACAGACAGAGAACACCCCCCCCCCCACAATACATTTAAATCCTAAAACAAAACAGGAAAATAACAAACCAATACAAACAGGAACTAATCCTACTCTTTCCTCAAACACACAAAATCAAAAATCAGCAAACCAGTTCCCCTCCATAGACAAAATAGTGGGCAGAGAAACCCCATCTCCACCCAGCACCCTCCTAAACATAACAACAACCGACCTCTCACTCCCTTCTGGCAGGTTTGCGCGATTCTGGTAATTAATACGGGATATAACAGGAGCGTTTCTGGTAATTAATACGGGATATAACTGGAGCGAAACAAATGAACAAGACAGCGCACGTACGCGTGCACTTTAAATAAAAACCGCCAGTGCACACGTAAGCACCTGAGTACAAGGTCAAGTACAACTCCTAAGTTTTAAAGCTGTAATGTATGGCCTGGAACAGCTTTATACCAAAGCAATAGTGTTAGTATTTCCTAAAGTTGACCTAAATAGTTTGACTAACGCTACTCGGCCGTCAGAAAGGGGGACCCTGAAGTGAGATTTTCAAGTGATTTGTGTTTCTTTTTTCAGAAATCTGATTCGTTGACGCATATACCGGGACACAAACATCAATAATATTCCAGCGAAAGGCACAATATTTAAAACCTGTTTGGGTGAGTAATGTTACTAGGTAATTTATTTCTATAGTGAGGACAAACTTTAGCCGCCTAAATGTAGTGCATTGACCTGTAGTACAACAGTTCTGATCGAGAATCGTGACTGAAGGATGAGCCTTAACTGATTTCTGTAGCTCAGTGTCTAGTTGTTGGAGGAGACGATAAATCAGGTCAGTGTGTTATTGTCAGCAAACGTTAAAGATTCTTGTCCACCCGGGCAATCAGATCCCAAACTATAACTCAAAACATTCACTCTCGTCAAACTTGTCACAATACCTCCCCCTTGTAAAATAGAAATCTCATCATTCAAGGACAGAACATTTCTCAGTCCGTCTGTAAAATTAGGGAAAAGCTGAAAGCAGAAGTGAAACCTTCATTTATTAGCCTATTTATTGAACAAAAAAAGTGATTTTTATTTGGCAGTAAAAGTAAAAGCTTTCGAGATCCACTCTGGCACACTGTGCATGCTCGCGGAAGTATGTGCCCATTCTCAGTATTTGAAGGTATCCGGACTGACTTAACGCATGACTAATGTGGAGTTTGCTGATCGCTTGAGGAAATTCAAAAATCGGCTTGAGCATCATTATAAGGGAAATAACTCTCACTCTGACACAAGTGTTAATATCTGGAGTCACTGTTGAACGGTTAGATTGCACCTAAACGAAGATTTCTGCTGGGGGAAAAATTGTATTTCAGTAACTGCGATAATTCCAGGCTGGTTCTCACATGGTAAGTCAGCAACAAAGGGAATATGTCGGCAACATAGGGCACTTGTCAGCAACACAGGGCACATGTAGGCAACATGAAGCATTTGTCAGCAACACAGGGCACATATCGGCAACATATGGCACTTGTCAGCAACACAGGGCACATGTCGGTAACATAGGACACTTCTCAGCAACACAGGACACATGTTGGAAACATGGGACATTTGTCAGCAACACATGGCACATATCGGCAACATATGGCACTTGTCAGCAACACAAGGCACATGTCGGCAACAAAGAGCACTGGTCAGCAACACAGAGCACATGTCGGCAACATAGGACACTTGTCAGCAATACAGGCACATATCAGTAACAGAGGGCACCTGTCAGCAACACAAGGCACATATCAACAATATAGGACTAGAATTATTTATGAAAGTCATCTGTACAGGAATTAACTTTTCGTGAATCGTTTACAGGTTGAATTCTTGACATCTTCGGTTAGAAATGAGATAGGCCGTTCTTCGCGGGCATAACTAAGGATGTTTTGTGTCACAATCTTTGCGAGCATCACGCCATTAATCCTATATCAGCAGTGCAATACGGCATTAACCCATTAATTCTAGTTCAGCAGTGCAAAGGAGCGCCATGCCATTAGTCCAGTTTCTGCAGTGCAATAGAGTACCACCATTGATCTTGTATCAGCATTACATGCAGAGTGTCACGCCATGAGTTCTATTTCAGCAGTGCAATAGAGCATCACGGCATGAGTTCTATTTCAGCAATGCAATAGAGCATCACCCCATTAGTTCTATTTCAGCAATGCGATAGAGCGTCACCCCGTTAGTTCTATTTCAGCAATGCAATAGAGCATCACCCCATTAGTTCTATTTCAGCAATGCAATAGAGCGTCACCCCATTAATTCTATTTCAGCAATGCAATAGAGCGTCACACCATCAATCCATTCTCCTTCACTGGTGCCATTGATAATGCTGGCGAGTTCTGTCTCGTTTGGTTTACTGAATGACGTCACTGGTAGACCGAAATCATAGTATCTAGCTAACCAAAATATAAATTTCCTTGTAGCATATTCATATTTCTAACAATTAAATGCAGTGGCTGTTGCGAGAATTGTATTGTGGTTCCTTACAATATTACTAACAATAAATCAATTATAATTTCAGTACAATTCAATGGCATTGTTGTATTAAATCAACAAATCAATTATAATCTTAATACAATTCCATGGCATTGTTGTATTAAATCAACAAATCAATTATAATCTTAATACAATTCCATGGCATTGTTGTATTAAATCAACAAATCAATTATAATCTTAATACAATTCCATGGCATTGTTGTATTAAATCAACAAATCAATTATAATCTTAATACAATTCCATGGCATTGTTGTATTAAATCAACAAATCAATTATAATCTTAATACAATTCCATGGCATTGTTGTATTAAATCAACAAATCAATTATAATCTTAATACAATTCCATGGCATTGTTGTATTAAATCAACAAATCAATTATAATCTTAATACAATTCCATGGCATTGTTGTATTAAATCAACAAATCAATTATAATCTTAATACAATTCCATGGCATTGTTGTATTAAATCAATAAATGTTGGCATGCTAGCCAGCTCAACAACTAAAACAATTTGCCACATGTTAAGAATTATAGTTCCATCAGTTGTCATACCAAGACAATAAATATAACATTTCCAGATAGTTAAAAAGAACAATTTATTATTACAACTCACTAATAATGTTTTCCAGTGGACACGCTTTACTTATATATAAATAAAAGAATATGTTAGAATTTCACAATTACAACACGTGCGCTTACAAATTGCATCAAAATAAATTTACTTACAAAATGTTTGCTAGTGCCACGTAATGCATCATAATAAATTTACTTACAAAATGTTTGCTAGTGCCACTTAATGCATCATAATAAATTTACTTACAAAATGTTTGCTAGTGCCACTTAATGCATCATAATAAATTTACTTACAAAATGTTTACTAATGCCACATAATGCATCATAATAAATTTACTTACAAAATGTTTGCTAGTGCCACTTAATGCATCATAATAAATTCACAGAGTGAGACAAAACACTTACTAATGCCACATAATGCATCTCTGATGAGGAATACATATATTAGTGTTCACACATAAATATGAATAATAAATAACAGTCTCTAATATTCAAATAATAATAAAAACACTTCTATTCCACTTTCATTCTGTCACTATATGTACATACTAATATTGGTGTTTCCAAAATGGTTTCGGTTTGGATTCACAGTTTTTCAGACTTTCTCCTTAGAAGACGCAGTTGTAAATGACAATTAATAGAATAAAATTACCCCCGTGTTTTGCATTCCCCTTTTTGTCTACATCTTACGAGGGAAAGCATCTAACCATATATGGCAATCAAACATCAAATTAAGATCGCCCCCCCCCCCTTTTTTGTGTCACCTCCCTGTAGAACTACTTGTCAGATCTAACAGTTTCCGTTCTGGAGTATCATGTCTTAGCAGCATGCATAAGATGCGAAGTGAGAACGAGCGATTGACTGCACAGTTAGATAAAGAATGTTACATCATACCAACAGTCGACAACAAAATATACTCATTACAATAATAACAAAGAAGCAATACAAAAATTCAAAATGTATTCATGCAATTTGCCCTAGGATATGTATAATCTTACATTATATAAAGTAATGGCAATATGGACTGATTCTATTTAAGTAGTGGCATCAAGGACAGATTCTAATTAGGTAGTGGCAACATGGACTGATTCTATTTAGGTAGTAGCAACATGGACTGATTCTATTTAGGTAGTGGCATCATGGACTGTTTCTAATTAGGTAGTGGCAACATGAACTGATTCTATTTAGTTAGTGGCATCAAGGACTGATTCTATTTAGATAGTGGCAACATGAACTGATTCTATTTAGATAGTGGCAACATGGACTGATTCTAAGTAGTGGTAACAGGACTGATTATGAATAAAGAAATGGCAACATGGACTGATTCTAAATAATGTAGTGGCAACAAAGACTTTGTGAGGTAGTGATAACATGGACTTTAGAGGGCGTGGTAAGTTAAATGTAGAGTTTGTAATAAACTAAGAGGCCTGTAAAGAGTATAGTAAGCTATGTTCACGACAGATAGCTTGTAAATAGTGTAAAAAAGCAAAGTCTGTAGAGGGTGTAGTAAACCAAGAGGTTTATTATAGTAAGCAAAGAATCTTGCAGATTGTGAAGTAGGTTAAGAAGCTGTTGAGGGTATAGTAAGGTGTGTAGTAAACTATGCTCTGAATAGATAGAGGTCTCTAGATGGTGTAGTTAAATGTGAAGGATACCTAGATGCCTGTAAAACACAATGTTCTGGTAGATATAGGTTTGTAAATAATGTAGTCAGGAGATTACTTTCTAAACACAACTAAAATCTATAATACATTTCAGAGACTGAACTATATAAAAACTTATGTTGAATAAAATTTCTGATCGAGAAACCTGACAGTAATACGTTTTCTTCAACGGCACATAATTTAAAGTAATAGATTTATAAAGGTGTAATACATGTTTATTTTATTTTTTATTTCTAACACCTTATTCAAGACCATCACACACTTTCAAAGGCAGATAATTCTGTCGCTTAGTGATGTCACATGCGCAGTAGAACTTTTGATAACTATCATAAACACAGCGAGATATATGTCACAATTAAGTCACAAACACAGAAGAGAATATGTAGTGCTTCTGTGTTACATCTGAGTTACAGAGTAGTAGAATTTCTAGCACTGCTTGCTATGTGTGAGTTCTTTCAGACACCTCTAGACAGGATGTACGCCTTACTTTTCTTTCAGGCACCTGCATACACGATGTTGTATGCCCTGCTTTTCTTTCAGACTCCTACAGACAGGATGTCGTATGCCCTGCTTTTCAGACTCCTACAGACACGATGTTGTATGCCCTACTTTTCTTTCAGACTCCTACAAACAGGATGTACGCCCTACTTTTCTTTCAGACTCCTACAGACAGGATGTTGTATGCCCTACTTTTCTTTCAGACTCCTACAGACAGGATGTTGCACGGAATTCTCTGTGTTGTGGTGTTGTTTGCTGTGTCATCTGGAGGCACTCAGCAGACACCCAACATTTTACTGCTGATGGCAGATGATATGGGCTATGGTGATCTCGGGTGTTTTGGAAACACCACACTGCGAACCCCAAACCTTGACAAGCTGGCCACCCAGGGTACGAAGATGACACACAGTCTTGCCGCAGCCAGCATTTGTACACCGAGCAGAGCAGCATTTCTTACTGGCAGATATCCCATCAGAGCAGGTGAGTGTGCAGCATTTCTTACTGGCAGATATCCCATCAGAGCAGGTGAGTGTGCAGCATTTCTTACTGGCAGATATCCCATCAGAGCAGGTGAGTGTGTAACATTTCTCATTGGCAGATATCCCATCAGATCACGTGAGTGTGCAGCATTTCTTACTGGCAGATATCCCATCAGAGCAGGTGAGTGTGTAACATTTCTCATTGGCAGATATCCCATCAGGCTACGTGAGTGTGCAGTATTAAACAATTCTAAAATGATGTGTGAATTTGGCTACCCAAAATAGATTGAGAAATCAATACTACCGCAACCACTCTACTATAAGTAATTCTGTCAAAACGACTGCTACCTCAGCATATACACTGTCATCATGGTTGTCATTACTGTGTGAGCCTGCCACTTGAATCATATAATGGGTGATATGTTTTCATTTTGTGTTGTCGTGTCCTTTGTGTGAGCCTACCACTCAAATCATATTAATGGTGATATGTCTAGACAGTTTGTTGTCATTACTGTGTGAGCCTACCACTCAAATCAATCATATTAAGAGTAATATGCCTACATTCTGTGTTGTCATTTCTTTATTACTAATCCTACATGTTTTATTAATTTCTGTCTGGACATTCAGCAATTTGATGATACTGTCACCTTTGTGGCTCACTAAAATGCCTCAGGTGGCAAAATCAAAAAAATAAAATTGTGAAAAACACCACGATGAATTAAATATTTATATTTGAAATCGATAACAATAGACTTACATATTAAATCTTTTCAGCAATGGCAGTTAATTTAGGTCTCTTGTGAATTAACAATGAATAAATGAATGAATTAATTAATTAACAATCATTTCGAATAGATGTATAGTGGAGATAACTGGTAACGGAGATTATAACGCATGCTCGCTTCCTCTACAATATTATTTGTAGTTATTCCTATTATTAAATTGTTGTTATCTTTCTACATATCTTAATTAATTCTTTGGATGAACCATTAATTGGGATCGACTGGGAACAGCCACATATTGGATGAATGAGTGTTAATTAATGGAGGAAGAGATAATATTCGCCTATTATAGAGGCAACTTTAACTAGTTTGTTAGTCATTATATTAAATTAAATAATTGTTCCATTAAATTATTGCAACAGATATTAATATAGTGATTGAAGGAGTAGATTTATGCCATAGTATTAATATAGTGATTGAAGGAGTGGATTATGCCATTAATTATGGATTATGGATTAATATAGTGATTGAAGGAGTAGTATTGCCATAGTATTAATATAGTGATTGAAGGAGTAGATTTATGCCATAGTATTAATATATTGATTGAAGGAGTAGATTATGCCAGAGTATTAATATAGTGATTGAAGGAGTAGATTATGCCATAGTATTAATATAGTGATTGAAGGAGTAGTATTGCCATAGTATTAATATAGTGATTGAAGGAGTAGATTTATGCCATAGTATTAATATAGTGATTGAAGGAGTATATTTATGCCATAGTATTAATATAGTGATTGAAGGAGTAGATTTATGCCATAGTATTAATATAGTGATTGAAGGAGTAGATTATGCCATAGTATTAATATTAAATATCTAAACCAGTAGTCTTAATAATTGATACTATAACAGGGTCATATATAAACTCCACACGCATCAACCATTATATCTGTGTGCATTTATGTATATTCATTTATTTATGTATTTGTTAATTTGATTAATTCTTTTCTATTCCTTCTTTCACTCATCTATCTTATGTTCTCTCCGTCTACATATGAATGATCTCTGTCTGGTGCATCAGTTATTACTTTATAGTCTGCTGTAAATTTAGCGAAGAAGCTTTTATCTTAAAATCAGCATTCTACTGACACCCTGCATGCCAAATACCTGCCACCTGTTTTTACTTGTTGAGTGATGAACAGAACAGGCCACGGCTGAATCCGTGTACCAATGCAAAACCCAAAGTCTGCAATGTGCCAAACTGCTGACGAGGCCCATGTGAGACTCACCAAGCCATCACGGTCAACTTAATAGTCATCCCTGGCAAGTCTAAAGAAATATACCGACAAAAATTCCTACTCTATTTAACACAGTGGACACTATAATAATTAAAATCGAACTGTCAGAAAGCGCTTTCGTCATTTTGATTTTATAACAATCTTTCTGCCACCGTTACTTCATTTCTATAAAATTTTCATGTGTCCCTAAGTTCACCAGTATTTGCGTTTTCATTTTAAGTGTTGCTTTAACGTCTTTACGTCAGGTTGGGACGGGGTGGGGGTGGGGTTAATAGCCGTTTTTTCTGATTATTAATATTTATAATATCTTTAATCTTCAAATACTTGGTATCACCTGACACTTCTGAAGTGTGGGTGGGCATGTGGTTGTCTAAGCGTGAGGACAAGTGCAAAACAATATTAAACTTCTTTTACCCTGTATTTCATACTACCCCCATAATTACTACTAATTACTACTAGAATAGCTATCACTATTTCTGCTATATTACTACTAATTATTACTAGAATTGCTATCACTATTTCTACTATATTACTACTAATTACTACTAGAATTGCTATCACTATTTCTACTATATTACTACTAATTACTGCTAGAATTGCTATCACTATTTATACTATATTACTACTAATTACTGCTAGAATTGCTATCACTATTTATACTATATTACTACTAATTACTGCTAGAATTGCTATCACTATTTATACTATATTACTACTAATTACTACTAGCTAGAATTGCTATCACTACTTCTACTATATTACTATCCATACTGCTTTTACCACTACTTATATTACTGTTGGTGGTAATTCCAGTACCTTACATCTTTACTACTGCTATTACTAGTATCTCTCTTATTACCATCACTAACACTACAACAAACACTGCTCTTACAAAACTTTTAATACCATCACTAACACTGCAACAAACACTGTTCTTACAAAACTTTTAATACCATCACTAACACTACAACAAACACTGTTCTTACAAAACTTTTAATACCATCACTAACCTACAACACCCTTCTTACAAAACTCTTATTACAATCATTAACACTACAACACTGTTCTTACCAAACTCTTATTACCATCACTAACACTACAACACTGTTCTTACAAAACTCTTATTACCATCACTAACACTACAACATACACTGTTCTTACAAAACTCATTACAATCACTAACACTAAAACACTGTTCTTACAATACGTAATAAATGTGCTTTCAATTTGGGGTGATAACCGCAATATATCTAAGCTAGGGTGAGTTATGTTGTTTAGAAGATTCCCTAGAGATCATGATATCCTCAATTCCCTTTTTCAAAGACTAGTGCCTAGATTTCCCGGCCACTCAAAGAAATGTGCAATTAGACTGTAGATCTAAATATATCGATATATTCCAACACTTCAGATATAATTTTTTAGATTTCCTTTAGTATCTGGATTCGATTTTTTCTGAAAAAGTTCCATAAGGATGACCTGTTGTAACTTAAAAAAAAACTTTTTGTAAATATGACCTGTTGTAACTTAAAAAGCAACCTTTTTGTAAATATGACCTGTTGTAACTTTCACATAATCGCATTATTTTATGTGTGCTCAATTCTAGGAATGGCGCCAACTCACAATGTGCCGTTACCAATTTTTACTGCATGTGACGCAGGTCTACTGGCATCTGAACTGACTGTAGCAGAGGTCGCCAAAATAGCTGGGTATGCCACAGCAATTCTAGGTCAGTAAAGGTCGCCAAAACAACTGGGTATACATACCACAGCAATACTAGATCAGTAAAGGTCGCCAAAACAGCTGGGTATATATACCACAGCAATACTAGATCAGTAAAAGTCACCAAAAACAGCTGGGTATGCCACAGCAATA
This sequence comes from Sinotaia quadrata, assembly GCA_028829895.1. Taxonomy (NCBI): domain Eukaryota; kingdom Metazoa; phylum Mollusca; class Gastropoda; order Architaenioglossa; family Viviparidae; genus Sinotaia; species Sinotaia quadrata. Next base: position 30,416,987 of record CM054177.1, on the reverse strand, counting down.
CTAGGTCAGTAAAGGTTACAGCAATACTAGGTCAGTAAAAGTCGCCAAAAACAGCTGGGTAGGCCACAGTAATACTAGGTTAATAAAGGTCACAGTAATACTAGGTCAGTAAAGGTCGCCTAAAACAGCTGGGTAGGCCACAGTAATACTAGGTCAGTAAAGGTCACAACAACCAGCAGTGTTCACCACAACTATCAGTGGTTCACTTTGCACGTATACCTAGCAGGGTCAGTTGAGCTGGCTGTATATACATTACTTCCAAATAAGACTCAGCAAACTTACCTACGATTGCTACTAGAATTTAGTAAATTGTGCCAATTCAACCCAGAATTAATTATTACTGATTTTGAACGTGCCATAATAAACGCTGTACAATTTGTATTTCCAAATGTTTCACGGTCTGGGTGTTTCTATCACTTCTCGCAATGCATATACCGCCAATTTCAGCACCACGGTTTACACACTGATTACACAGAGGAAGACTTTTCGCTGTTTGTACGCATGCTGACTGCTATTGCTTTCATTCCGGCATCTGATGCAGTGGACGCATTTGACGCCCTGATAACTGCTAGATATCCTGATCGTGCTGAACCCATAGTTGACTACTTTGAGGACAACTTCAATGGACGACCAAACAGACGAGGTAATCGCCGAAATCAATATTTTCATTAACTCTGAGGAATGTAAATCAACGTGTAGTTGAGTCATTGCCTCGCACCAATAACAGCGTGGAAGGCTGGCACTGTGGTTTTCAAGTTCCTTGCAAAGCATTCACCCATAACTGTGGAAATTGCTGGATCAACTCAAACAGGAAAATGAACTGCGCAGACTTACTGTTGTTCAGTTGCTATCTGGTCAAACCTACATACCTAAACGCGTGTATCGCATTACAAATGAAAGAATAAGCAACGTTGTGGCCGACTACAACAATCGTACATTTGCTAAATTTTTACGAGGCAATGCACATAACTTACATCTGTAGAATAAATCATGTAGGCCTAATTACTTACGTTATTTCCTGTTGTTTAGCAAAATGTCGTATATCGTATTATGCAAAAGTCACATGAGTTCGCCAGTTGTTGCTAGGCATGTGGCAGTAGCTAGTTGACGTTAGCCACTTGTCGCCGGCTAAGTGTCGTTTGTAAAATGTCGCCCACTAAGAGTCATTTGTGAAATGTCGCCCACTAAGTGTCGTTTGTAAAATGTCGCCCGCTAAGTGTCGTTTGTAAAATGTCGCCCACTAAGTGTCGTTTGTAAAATGTCGCCCACTAAGTGTCGTTTGTAAAATGTCGCCCGCTAAGTGTCGTTTGTAAAATGTCGCCCACAAAGTGTCATTTGTAAAATGTCGCCCACCCTGATGTCATAGAACCGTCCAAAACCTATCCACTTAGACATTCTTTGATAATCTTTGATTATCGTTCTTGAACGCAGGTAAGTGGCATCTAGGTTGGAGTGACCATCGTGCAGACCCTGATCACATGCATCCACTCAACCAAGGCTTTGACTATTTCTATGGGCTTCCTCTGTCAAACATAAAGGTTAGTTTTCGCAGGAACTTATTTTTAGACTCTTTTGAGTGCGGATTTAGTGTTGTGAGTGAATATATCTTTGGACTTTGTATGTTAATTGAGGAAACTCCTGTTACTGCTGAGTTTTTGAACTAGGTAAATGTTTGTATGTCATCGTTGAAACGTCATTAATGAAATAAAAAACATTCACATTGCCAACGAGAGCTTTTATGTCATCATTGAAACGTTGTTAATGAAATAAAAACATTCACATTGCCAACGAGAGCTTTTATGTCATTATTGAAACGTTGTTAATGAAATAAAAACATTCACATTGCCAACAAGAGCTTGGTCGAATAAAACGATAAACTTGTGAATGTCTTGTGATCCAGATTTGATCCCCTCACGATGGTTTTGATTTATAGGCAATTTCACAAAACTTTTTGGTTTTTGCTATGGAATGCCCCTGTTAGACCTGATATAATTCTACGTGTTCATTTGCCTGTCAGGATTTCGACCGTCGTGAGGAGAAGATGTGGCGTAAAGCCAAGCCGCCCTTGCTGGTTGTCACCAGTACCATCTCTCTGGCGACGTGCATATGTGGCTTGCTTTTGATGTGGATGGGAGTACTGGGCCGAAGTATTACAGCGCTGACAATCATACTCATGCTGACGTCAATCACAGTGTGTGGATTTACCTTTTGGCTCGTCGAGTACATGGGTTTCCTCAACTCATTTGTTTTCAGGTACTGAATGAGGTCTTCAGGCACACCCAGTTAGATCTTCAGACACCTATAAAACGCTTCTTCAGGTGTATTTTGGGTTAGATCTTCGGCCCCCTATCAAACGTTTTCTGAGGTACATTTTTGGTTAGATCTCTGGACCTCTATCAAATATTTTTTGAGGTACGTTTTTAACTATACCTTCAGACCCTATCGAACGCTGTTTCAGGTGTACTGAGTTATAACTTCATAATTTATTACATATTTCTTCAAATACAAAAGTTAGTTTTCAATCTGTGTAACAGTTTCTTCAGTTCTCTAACTCACTTGCTTGAGTTAGTAACTTTTTCAGACCTCTTCACAAATCTCTTTATTTATATGCATTGAGACAGAGTTTTAGTCGTCACGAATTATTTATATGCATTGAGACAGAGTTTTAGTCGTCACGAATTATTTATATGCATTGAGACAGAGTTTTAGTCGTCACGAATTATTTATATGCATTGAGACAGAGTTTTAGTCGTCACGAATTATTTATATGCATTGAGACAGAGTTTTAGTCGTCACGAATTATTTATATGCATTGAGACAGTTTTAGTCGTCACGAATTATTTCCAGAAATCGGAGAAAAAAATTTAATGCGGGAATTCTAACCCATCTGGTCGTCTCCTCTACGTATAATTTTGATGATCCAATCTTACTTTCAAATTATCTATTTTTATGTAAAATTATAAAAATGACTAACTTCTATCGAGCGGCTCAAAACAAACACTTTCAATACTTTAACAATTCACAAAACCGGCAATTGACCACAAAGGCCTTGAGGATTTACCAACATCACCGACCTTGACATATATTTTAAACAAGGTCAGGAAAGTTGTGGATGGCTTATCAAGAAGAGCTCGGATATTTATAATTGCTGTTTAAACATATACCGGTCAATGGCTTGCCAAGAACTCGAGTAACTCGGCGCTCTGGTTATTGCAGTGACAAAGAAAGGACTCAACGATTATTTATGCTAAATCAGTAACTGGGACAGTTTCGTGTGGGCTAATTTAATTTAGATAGATGCTAGTTCTCTAATCGAAATTGGCGTTTTCGTCCTAATACTTCCTTTGGGGTCCTCGCTTGACTTCATTCCTTTCGCCATCCCGAAGGTCCGATACTATCACCAATGACCCTGCCGTGTGTGCACTCTAAACAACGAACATTCTGACGTCAGTCTAGTATTTCCTATTTCCTAACGATGATAACAAAATACATGTCATATGGGGACAAGTCAGTACTTTATGTAACAGGTGCTCGGCCTTTAAAGAAAGTGGTATCGAGAGCAACAAACGTGGTTAACTGTCGTTCTGCCAGACTAAAATATTTTGTTTAAGCTGCGTTTTATGTAATAATATAAAATAATATTCATAGAAAATATTTTTATATATAAGAAAACGACTTTTCTCCATCATAATAGCCTTGTCACTCGTTTCTTCAGAATTGAGATTTATCTTTAAAACCTTGTAACACCTTTCTTCTAATGCATTCAGTTAATATCTATAAACCTTGTCACACGATCCTTAAACTACATTCAGCTATATCTTTAACCCTTGTCAGACGATTCTTAAACTGTGTTAAGCTATATCTTTAACCCTTGTCGCACGATTCTTAAACTGAATTGACCTATATCTTTAACCCTTGTCACACGATCCTTAAAATGCATTGAGTTATATCTTTTACCCTTGTCACAAGATTCTTAAAATTAATTGAGCTATATCTTTAACCCTTGTCACACTATTCTTAAAATGCATTAAGCTATATCTTTAACCCTTGTCACAAGATTCTTAAAATTAATTGAGCTATATCTTTAACCCTTGTCACATAATCCTTAAAATGTATTGAGCTATATCTTTAACCCTTGTCACATGATCCTTAAAATGTATTGAGTTATATCTTTAACCCTTGTCACATGATCCTTAAAATGCATTGAGTTATATCTTTAACCCTTTTCACATTGTTCTTAAAATGCATTGAGCTACATCTTTAACCCTTGTCACATGATCCTTAAAATGCATTGAGTTATATCTTTAACCCTTGTCACACGTTTCTTTCAATGCGATGAGTTCTTTTGTAGAATTCTATCACAAATGTCTTAGAAAATCCGAGTGAAACTTTAACTTCTTTGTTATATTTCTTCATGTACGGTACATTAAGGTGTCTATCTCAGCCTCTTCAGATACAATTACTGATTGAAATGTGAACCCTAGCACACATTTGTGTGCAAACCAAATTAATTCTGCAACTATTTCCATATATTTCTTCAGAGGAGACATCTATATTTTTTTAGATACATAAGTTACTTCAGTCAAAGTGATCTCTCTCTCTCTCTCTCTCTCTCTCTCTCTCTCTCTCTCTGTATGTATATATATATGTATATATATTCTACTCTAAAGTACACTGAGCTATTTTGTTAAATACATACCGTTATTTCAAATTAAACTGGGCTGTTTTTCGGATGTATTCAATCTTTATTTCAGTACACCTGCGTTGTTCTTAGGAATTCTGTCACGAAAGTGTGTTGTAGATAGTTGGTAATTTATTAAATTGTAATTTAAAAACATAAAAATATGATAGCAAATAGTCGATATTGAGTAATATCTGCATTCAATTATCTTTAAGTTTTAGAAATATATATAAACTAACATTATAGAGTCAGAATCGATAAAGCGACTGTTTTTCTAGATTAATACGTGATTGTTTCCATATTTTTTTTTTTAAAACACGATTCTTGCTTAAAGACAAGACTAACTGAAGTCATATTTATCATTTCCCTTTTTTACAGACTTATTTGACTCTTAGAGAAAGGGTTAATTGTCGTTACATTTACCACTCTTTGGCAGTGGTAGTCCTCATTGTCGTTACATTTACCACTCTTTGGCAGTGGGAGTCCTCATTGTCGTTACATTTACCACTCTTTGGCAGTGGGAGTCCTCATTGTCGTGACATTTACCACTCTTTGGCAGTGGGAGTCCTCATTGTTTCAGTTTTCAACATTAATTGATTTCACATCAGCCAAATATTATAGACACGTTTTACTTATTAATTTGGACATATAAGTACGAGCTCTTACAGTCACGTTTTATTTAATTTTGGACATATAAGTACAAGCTCTTACAGTCACGTTTTATTTAATTTTGGACATATAAGTACAAGCTCTTACAGTCACGTTTTATTTAATTTTGGACATATAAGTACAAGCTCTTACAGTCACGTTTTATTTAATTTTGGACATATAAGTACGAGCTCTTACAGTCACGTTTTATTTAATTTTGGACATAATATAAGTACAAGCTCTTACAGTCACGTTTTATTTCATTTTGGACATTTAAGTACAAGCTCTTACAGTCACGTTTTATTTAATTTTGGACATAATATAAGTACAAGCTCTTACAGTCACGTTTTATTTAATTTTGGACATAATATAAGTACAAGCTCTTACAGTCACGTTTTATTTCATTTTGGACATTTAAGTACAAGCTCTTACAGTCACGTTTTATTTAATTTTGGACATAATATAAGTACAAGCTCTTACAGTCACGTTTTATTTAATTTTGGACATATAAGTAGGCCTACAAGCTCTTACAGTCACGTTTTACTTCATTTTCGACAGGAATTACGAGTTGGTGGAACAACCGATAGACCTGGCAAGCGCCACGCGGAAACTTGTCTTTGAAAGTTCTCAGTTCCTTGAGTCCCGGCACGCGGACGGTCGCCCCTTTTTGCTCTTCGTATCCTGGCTACACACGCACACGGCTCTCGTCACCGGGCCACAGTTCCAGGTCAGGCAGAGAGAGCTATATGCACCGGGAAATAAATTAAATCAGATTATTAAAATAAATTTTAATCAGATTCAAAAAGATAGCGGTAGCATCAATACACTTACACACAAAAACAGTTTTCTCAAGAATGAAGAAAGCTTCCTGAACAGCAAATGGCAGCTACAACAAACACTCCATATATAAAAAAAATAAATAACTAGTATTAATGGTAAAGCACATACATGAATGAAGAGACGCTGATATAATTTTACCTGCCTAGATACGAACGCCTATTGATAACCATAAAAACATATATGCACGAAAAATCTAAAAGTCATGGTCATTATCAGATTAGTATGAAAAAGTTCGCTAGTGTTATTATTATTCAGACTTTTTCACGACTTCTGTTGACTGTCGGTTGTGAACCAAGACTTGGAATCTTACCAAGATTATGTGAGATCCAAGGTTTTACGGAAGATTTTGGATACTTCCCAGGAACGCTGCTTTTAGTAGTAGGGCGAGTCTTTGGTTTCCAGGTAGTTTATTCAACTCGGGTGTTTTGTTCCCCAGGGCTCCTGTGACCACAGGTATTACTTTGCTTTTACATTCCACAGTTTTTGGATTTCTAACCTGAGATCCTCATATTTTTCTACTTTTCATCTTTCTCTCGTTTTTATGTTTCTTTCACTTGGAACAGTAACATCGATGATTAATGCTGTTCTGTTAGACTTGTTGAGAACAATGTCTGGTCTTCGATCTGTTCTTATCTTCCGGTGCACCCATGTTCTTTCTGGGGTTTTTACTCCATAGTTCTTAAATAGGTTTCTAGGTAAGATTTTTCTCCCTTCATTGAGACACATTTGATATATTTTGTTGCAAACAGAAACCGAAAAGATAAAATATGTTCTGTTGTTTCATCCATATTTTTTTGTAATCTGCCTTTAGAATAATTTGAGATTTTCATGATTTTTGTTTTGGGTGATTTCGTGTTTTGTGCTTGATCTTGAGCAGCTGTTATGAGAGCTTTTGTTTCTACTTTCAAACCTGTCTTTTCAACTATCTGTATGTTGATTGTTTTGTCGATATTTTATTTCATCAGTTTGTCGCTCATACTGTCCATGGAGAGACTTTGCTAATGCCTGGGCTTTTTTTCCATGTTCCTTTGTCTATTTGTATAATCCATTCAACTTTACTACTTCCATCAATGTCTCATCATCATTGTATTCTAGATGTAGTCCATCAGGCCTATAATTTCTCCTTCAATTACATCTTTGATTTTCTTGAGTCATCCGCCTCCCATTTTTCGAGACACATAGAGCATGTCTACGCCTGCTTTTGGATGTAGGGCTGTATGCATTTTGAGTAGTTTTCTTGTTTTTCTGTCCAGATCATTTATTTCATTTGTTGTCCAATCTATGTTACCTCAGGTGTAGCTGATTAAAGGTGTTTCGTATGGCCTTCTACACTTTTGATCCTGCCTTTCTGGACAATAATTTTTCCACATTTCTCTAACGTGATGTTAATGTCTTCTTTGCAGATCTTGACAGTATTGATTATTATTATTATTGCGAAGATTATAGGAAAAAATCTCTAAAATAAAACAAAAATCACTGCTTTAAAAAAAAAATCTAGTGTCAGCTTTCATTCAGAGTGCAAAGTTTCTGTTGTATATATTTTCAAGAAAGTAGTAGTTTACTTTGCAGTGCATTATTTGTTAGAGAGAGAGAGAGAGAGAGAGAGAGAGAGAGAGAGAGAGAGAGAGAGAGAGAGATTTTCCATAATATAATTTTCTTACACACCAAAGGAAGGCATTGGCAGCTTAGGGTAGAGCGGTAGAGGGATAACTTACCATATTACGTCACAGCGACTGACGTACACAACAGCACAGTCATTATCTTTCGTCTACATCTCTCTTTCCATGTCTTCCTTTCTCATCTATCTCTTTATCTTTCTCACCAACTACTTCTCACTCTCTCTCCCCTTCCCTTCTCTTTCCATACATTTTCTCTTACTTTTAATCTCATTCTCTCTCTGCCCCGTCTTTTTCATCACCTTTTCTTTCTTTCTTCCTCTCTCATTTCCTCTTTCTCTCTCCCTCTTTTCCTCTCCCTGTCGTCATGTATGCCTAAATAATGATTTAAGGACACACTGTGCCTTTCCTTACTTAGTACACGTTGTGTCGTCATGTAGACCTAAATAATCATTTAAGGACACACTGTCTTTTCTTACTTAGTACACGTTGTGCCGTCATGTAGACCTAAATAATGATTTAAGGACACACTGTGTCTTTCCTTACTTAGTATACGTTGTGTCGTCATGTAGACCTAAATAATGATTTAAGGACACACTGTGTCTTTCCTTAGTACACGTTGTGTCGTCATGTAGACCTAAATAATGATTTAAGGACACACTGTACCTTTCCTTAATTAGTACACGTTGCATTAGATATCAACACACTGTTGTACGTACATTTCATGGCACCCGAGACTCGTTGTCTGGAAAATCTTGGACGGGAAAGTCAATGCGTCCAAGTAGGGAGGCAAGCGAGTCGAAGACGCCTCCAAACGATGAATTTTGAACGAAGATTTAAAAAGGATTGCATCAATGCAGAACATGAATATTGCTACAAATGTATTCCAGATTAGTTCCTAACAGAATGACGATGAACAAGTCAATATATCAGTCAAAGTAGAACAATGTTGTTTTGTTTTTCATTTCAGTAAACATCGCAACAATTGTAACAATACTTTGACTCATAAAATCGTATTCATGGTAAAAATGCTTTGACTCATAAAATCATATTCATGGTAACAATGCTTTGACTCATAAAATCGTATTCATGGTAACAATGCTTTGACTCATAAAATCATATTCATGGTAACAATGCTTTTACTCATAAAATCGTAGTCATTGTAACAATGCTCTGAGTAAAACAGATCATGCCCTTGGTAACAAGTTTTCGGTAAAAAGACTGTGTCCATTGTACCAATGCTCTGAGATAGTCGGAACACGATTGTGCTTGCGATCCTGAAATGGACGTCACGCTTCACTTCAATTAATCTTTTAGGGAAGTATTGCTCATTTAACCCTTTCTTGGATTGAGCAATCAGTTATTCTTTGAAGTTATTGCTCATTTAACCCTTTCTTGGATTCAGCAATCAGTTATTCTTTGAGTGAAGTTATTGCTTATTTAACCCTTTTCTTGGATTCAACAATCAATTACTGTTTTAGAGTTATCAGTGTTTAGTTAACCATTTCTTGGATTCAAGCTCAGTTAATATTTTAGGATTGTTAGTATTCACTTAACCCTTTTCTTGGATTGAGCAATCAATTACTTTTTCAGAGTTATCAGTCTTTAGTTAACCATTTCTTGGATATTGTAGTCAATTAATATTTTAGGATTATATAAGGCTACTTAACCCTTTCTTGGAGTTAGTATCAGTTAATCTTGTAGGCTTGTTGGAGTTTTCTTCGATTTAGGCAGTCGATGAATCTCTATGTTGTTTGTGTTCAGTTAACCATTTCTAGTAATTAGCAATGAGTTAATATTATACAATTGTTAGTTTTCATTAAACCTTTCTTAGAGTTAACTGTCATTTAATTTTATAGTTGCTTGTATCCGATTGTATTATATTCGTATTTGTCGGATTTTGCAATCATTTTTCTTTTTAGAGTTGTTAATGTTGAGTCAATTATTTTAGGGACGCTCACAACACGGCGCCTACGGGGATACAGTCGAGGAGCTGGACTGGGGTGTGGGGCAGTTGATGGAGAAGCTTGATAGTTTGGGTCTCACGGACAACACTCTGGTCTACTTCACTTCAGACAATGGGGGTCACGTTGAAGAGTTGGATTTTACGGGTCATCGAGCGGGTGGATATAATGGTGTTTTTAAAGGTTACATTACAAGAACATTTATTTCTTTACTGATTCATTGCTGCCCCATAATTAATTTTGTTTACTTATCTTTCTCAGGTCAGCGTGGAAATAATTACTCACCGTTAGTGTTATTTCAAATGTTGACTTACAATGAAACATTCCTGCAACATCTTGCCTCATTTTGTCATTTGTTAACTACTTCTTTTAGTATGATACATTGTGCTCGTAGATATAGTCTTAACGTGTGACATCTTAATCACATTCCGTAGATATAGTCTTAATGTCTGTGGAGAGTTGATTTTATACTTGGTGATTTCTAAATTGCATTCCCGCCTTACTGTGTGACATCTTAAGCACGTTCCGTAGATGTAGTCTTAATGTCTGTGGAGAGTTGATTTTATACTTGGTGATTTCTAAATTGCATTCCCGCCTTACTGTGTGACATCTTAAGCACGTTCCGTAGATGTAGTCTTAATGTCTGTGGAGAGTTGATTTTATACTTGGTGATTTCTAAATTGCATTCCCGCCTTACTGTGTGACATCTTAATCACGTTCCGTAGATGTAGTCTTAATGTCTGTGGAGAGTTGATTTTATACTTGGTGATTTTTAAATTGCATTCCCGCCTTACTGTGTGACATCTTAATCACGTTCCGTAGATGTAGTCTTAATGTCTGTGGAGAGTTGATTTTATACTTGGTGATTTCTAAATTGCATTCCCGCCTTACTGTGTGACATCTTAAGCACATTCCGTAGATGTAGTCTTAATGTCTGTGGAGAGTTGATTTTATACTTGGTGATTTTTAAATTGCATTCCCGCCTTACTGTGTGACATCTTAATCACGTTCCTCACATTCACAATACTGCAGGTTTGTGATGCATGCTAACAACTAATCTGAACTATGTGTAGATGATATTACCTCACCAGTGTCTAGGCGTCAATTAAATGGATGAACGTCTTTGAGTATTTTGGGACCGGCCCATGAAGAAGGAAGAACGCTATTGTAACATTCTTCGTGGCTCGACCAGTGTGACGTAGGGATGCCAAGCTTTACAGTTATTTTATATAAATAATATTAAGTGTAGAGTTTGGAACATTTTTGTGGCTGAGCAAGCATATTGTTCTTCATTGATCGACCTTTGAGACGTAGTGTATGTCATAGAAATAACAGTTTGCTGAGGGACATTTACAGACCTCTGAGTCGTAGTGTATGCCATAGAAATAACAGTTTGCTGAGGGACATTTACAGATCGTTGCCATTGGAGATTTAAGCAGCACACAAAACACAATAGTCAACACAATTAATTTATTACTGGAATTACAATATCAGGGCCGTTTTAATGCATTTTAGGCCCACGGGCAGTGCACTGGGGTCCCTACCTGCACAATCACTCACATGAATAACATACATTACAAAATATACATAGATTAGCTTGGGGGCTCTATGCTCTTGAGGATTCCGGGCAGCTGCCCAGCGTGCCACGAGTTAAGACGGCACTGACAATCATTATTAGTTTCTGTGACGTGTACACATGAGAGATAGCTATTTATGTTCTATTTGTTTACACGTGCGTTAGGTGCCCTATCACACAATGTTTTGTTGTTTACACGTGCGTTAGGTGCCAAATCACACAATGTTTTGTTTGTTTACACGTGCATTAATGTTTTGCTTGTTTACGCGTGCGTTAGGTGCCAAAACATATGGATCTCGAGAGAGTTGTTTATATTTGTTTACACGTGCGTTAGGGGGCAAAGCACACTGTGTTCTGTTTGTTTACACGTGCGTTAGGTGGCAAAACACATGGATCTCCTGATGGCGGTATCCGGATGCCCACTATCATCAGATGGCCCAACAACGTGCCCGCTGGTCAAGTGATCGACGAACCTGTCAGCCTGATGGATGTGCTGCCCACTGTAGCGCACGTGCTGAACGTGTCCTTGCCTGACGACCTTGTCATCGACGGTCACAACTTACTGCCACTGTTGACAGGTCAAATGACGACATCACCGCACGAGTTTCTGTTTCATTATTGCCAAGAAAAGGTGCATGCCGTCAGATACAGACCACGAACAGGTAAATATAGCATGGGCATACGTCTCTTGTGAAGAGAAGTTGATCAAGACTGTGGCATTGACTTAAGTCTCTTGAGACAGAGAAGTTTAGCTGTAGCAATGATTTAAATCTCTTGAGGTAGAGAAATTGACATGTGACATTGACTTAGGTATCTTGAAATTTAGAAGTTGACCTGTGACAAGTCTCTTGAAATAAAGATGTTTAGCTGTAGCATAGACTTAAGTCTCTTGAGATAGAGGGAAGTTTAGCTGTAGCAATGACTTAAAGCCAGTGAAATGGAATCTAGGTCAGCCACAAATAAGAATAGTCCGTATGAAATGAGTAATTCCCATTCTTAGAATCAAGACTGCAAAAATTAAACTTTCAGAGATTTGTATAAATGTATTTATTTTGGTTTTGAAAGACATTCTGAAAGAAATCAGAGCTCTCCTTCATTTGCGAGACTGACTTCTCGCCATAGCAACATAACATTTGACGTCACGACGTGGAACTACAATCCGCTTGCACTGTCCGACAGATAAACTCATGGTTTGAAAAAAATAAAACATGGTTAAATATTGCAGTGCATATGGCTGCACAAACAGCGAACAAACTAAAAGTATTTAATTTTTTACATTTCCCCAAGATCCCAAATACAAAGCTGAAAAAAAAAAATGAAAACGTTCATCTTGTGAGATCATTTGACATAAATATGAGCTTATGTAAAACACATTTGTTTGTACACAGGATCTAAAGTGTGGAAGATGGTGCTATATGAGCCTAATTACCTACCAGGAAAAGATTACTGTGAATATATGTGCATGTGCAACGATGCTCTTCCCTTGGACCCTCCCCATCTTTATGACATGACCTCTGACCCTGGAGAAAGGCACCCTCTGTTGGACAAGGACTTAAAAGAGTATCCTGCCTTGGTAAAGATAATGCGTGAGGCTTTAGCCAAACATTCAGCAAGTATTTTGCCTGTACCAAATGTGTTTTCATTTGAAAACCTAATGTGGAAACCATGGAAACAGCCATTTTGCAATTTTCCTAGATTTCAATGTGAAGATAATAAATTCAAAGACATGTTCAAAGACTAATAAAAAATAATGACATTTTAAGTTAACATTTTCTATAAGCTGTCTTCCTATCGTTTCACATGACACTTGCTGGATTGCTGATACCAAAGTATCATTGAAGACTACTGTTATATATAAGGTCATAAAATTATTAACTTGCACATTAAAGACTAGCTATTTTAGTTATGGCAGTCATAAAAGCATTTGAACTTAAGAATGAGAACAATAAATAGTTTTTATATATATATATCTGAAAAAAAATTATAAAGTAAGTAAGACATTGTATTTGAAAATAGTAAGATTTTAAAGTTTATTGGAAACAGTAACTAATTTTACCCAAACTATATTCATGCTGGCAGTAATACAATGTGAAATTACAAATTTGGCTGTTTAGATAGATTTGCAACAAGTGTTATCTCAGGTCATTTTACTAAAGTTTATCTGAAAACATATTCATGCTCATGTTAATAGTAGTATATGTACAGCAAAAACCAAATATTTGCCCATTTCAAATGTACTTGCACTTATTCTCTCCCTCACTATCTAATGTCACTGCTGATGAGTGACAAAATGTGGCCAATTACATAATTATTGTATATGTAAAATACTTTTGCCTTTAAAAAAAAAGTTATAAGTGATCACAGAGCAATGTGATTGGTTATACATTAAACAGGTTGATAATTATATGCTTGCCCCCCCATCCCCCCCATTCACTGTCAATATCATGCCAGGATTGGTGTAGATCAGGGGTCTCAAACTCATTTTATCTGGGGGCCGCTGGAAGTAGAGTCTGGGTGAAGCTGGGCCGCATCATTATTCCCTGCTGCCAGAGACCTGGCAACGCTTCCTCTTACATAGCTCAGACACATTATTTTGGCTTCAGGGAGGAAGCCACTGAGACCCTCAAGTTTCAATGATCAAGTTTGGACCTGAATTTTGACTTGGTGTGTGGAGAGGAGCTTTACACACAGATAGGTGCTCCCCAAAAGGCACTTGGTCCGCTTGAACATCCTGGTAAGCTCAGGGAAGGTAAGGGGCAATTCTCTTAAAAACTGCCCAAGCTTTTCTGCTTTTCCACTCACCTCCCTGAACTTGGCTTTGAGTTCAGAATTACAATGTATGTCAATTAGCTCCATTTGAAGCACAGAAGGGGAATCTTCCACATCGAAGGAGAAGGGGTCAGCAAATATTTGAAAGGTGGTTCTGTGGTTCTTGAATTCTGCAAACCTGTGATCAAATTCTTCAGCTTTACAATGGCATCAACATACTTCTCACCACTGAATGGTGTGGCACAATCCATGAGTGCCTTACAAGCTGGGAAATGGCAGAGGTTTGTCTGAAAAAGCTGGGCTTTCCATAACACAAGTTTTGTGGAAAATGCTCTGACATTGTCAAATGCTGCGCTGACAAGCTGCCCCTGGCCTTGTAATTTCTTGTTCAGTACATTCAGCTCTTCTATGATGTCAACAAGAAAAGCTAAGTCCATGAGCCATTTGGGATCACTTAGTACAGGAACAGCCATCCCATCCTTCTCCATGAAGGTTTTCACTTCAGCTCTCAACTCATAAAACCTCTTCAAGAACTGTCCCTTGCTAAGCCAACTTACCTTGGTTATTTTTCTGTTCTTCCTTTTCTGTTCTTTCAGTCTACTATTTTTCTTCTTTGCTAAACACTTCACCTGCTTTTTCGACATGAAAATGCTGTTTTTTCCGAACAACTCATCTGTGGGTAGACCTGTAGGGTCTATAATCTATATAGAATTAGCTTGCTAGATCTGGATGCTTTTGAACTTTGCTAAACAGTAGCAATATGTAACAGGCTTGGGAAAGAAAGTCGCGGAGTTTGGCAACACACCGTTACTGTCACGATCCTGAGGTATGGTAGCCCACAAGTGACAAAAACTATAAAACTCCCAAGCTGCGTGAGAAAAATGTGCGGGCCGCACTATCACTAAACTTTGATATCAAGTGGGGGCCACAAAATATCGTCACGCGGGCCGCATGTTTGAGACCCCTGGTGTAGATCATTGAAGAAGTAAGCCAAAGAGACTGATGAATAAACTGGTGACATTTAATATCTCACTAAAGAGTTCATTGAAACCAATGACTGCTTCAAGATACATGTATAATGACACAGCAATGTCATGGTGTGCACAGTAGACATGCACAGTCTGTGTAAATAATACTATTAACTTGCTTGTGTGAGAATTCCCTATGTTAAGTAAGCACTAAATGCAAGAGTCAATAAGTTTATGCTCTCCAAATATCTCCAATGGAGATGATGATTTTGCAGTACCCTATCTTCACTGGGGAAGTTTTGTTTTACCAATAAAAAATAAGTATGCTATCTTCACTGGGGATGTTTTGTTTTACCAATAAAAAAATAAAAAGAAGTATTTTACTGGTAAAAATTAAAAATAAGCAGACTGAACTTTTTGTTTCTTTTCTAATAATTTATTGTTATAAGTGCAAGAAACAAGTGGAAAAAATATTATATAATACATCTGATCAGACAGACAGATCACAGATCAAAAGGCCAATTGAAGAAACTAAAAGAGAAGAATTTTTTGCAAATAAAAGTAGAAATTTAGATCTTTTCAAAAAAATATTTAAAAGCAAGAATTCTTTTATAAAAAGAAAAAAGCAAAGTGAGCAATTTAAAATAAATCTTAATCTTGAACTTACAATTAATATATAAAATCAGTTCTAGGTAGGGCAGCATTTATTGTGTAAATATGTTAATTATTTACACTTCGGTTCAAGAGAAATAACTTATGAGTAAATATTTTACAATTTTATTGTTTATGGTTCTAATCTTTGGTAGGTAGTACAAAAATGTCTATTAATAAAAATATTAAAGGTTAAAACACTGAGGCATAAGTAAATTAAAGTTACAAAGATTGAAAAAATCATTACTACTTGAATATAAATCACAAGCTATTCTTTATAGGACAATGCAAACAATTAAATATGTAACAAAAGAAAAGGTATGAGATGAGACCCATTTTTTATTTAATTTTTAATTGCTATGTGAAATTTATAAAATATGCAAAGAAATAATCTGGATAATGAGAACAGCTAAATTAATTCAATTTATAAATATGAAACCGGTATGCTGGACCATTATAATAATAATGAAAACACTTTCAAATTTTTTTTTAATCAACATAGTAATATTTTACATTAAATTAACATCAAATTATATTTTACATTATAAATTAATATCAAATAACATTTTAACCAGAAATAATCAGTAATAAACAAGCCCACCAAGTGTATGATTCCATTTGGTTTTCTTTAAAAATCGAAATCATTGCTTTTTTATTACAATAACAAATAATACAGAAGTGAGATAAGGTATATAAATTGAAGTAAAAGAAATGTCTTTTAAATTTACATGGATCCTTATTTGTGCCAATATTAGGGACAAAAAATTGAAGAATAATCATGTATTTGTAACTGAACAAAAATGATGCATATTTCATTAAGCAGAAATCATTAATAAAATTTGAAAATCATGAACATACGTTCAAAGAAATGATGCATGAACAAGACTGAATGAATATATGTGTGTTTATTTCACTGACTTACTTGATGCATGAGTAAGATTGAATAAATATATGGGTGTTTATTTCGTTGACTGTTACGATGCATGTATAAGATTGAATAAATATATGGTTTTTATTTCAATGATATAGACTGATATATATATACATATACAAATTGTTCAAGCATAAAGCTGCATGTTTGAGACTTTACAAGCAACCTGTTAAAGGCACACACAGTTTATAATGTTTCATTAATTTTCTGAATTAAAACAACACATAAAAACTGGAAAAACCAATAGCATTTAACCCTCCATGTCTAATGAAAGACTGAACACAAGACATTCTAATAAAACACAAAAATGGCTTTAATGTGAACAATTATCATAAGTTACAATTACACTCAAAATTTTTTAATAAAACAATATCTCTATGTATTCCCACTGCAATGAAAAATATCAATAATGCATCATATAATGGAGTCATATGTGCATTTAGCTGATACAAATTCAACTATGTGTGCTTGATAAACAGCAAACAACAATAATATATAAAAAGTGGGGGTGATTTCACTTTTCAAGATGTAAATATGCTATCCCATTGACCTAAGTTCCAGTAAACAAGCATCAGATCTCACTATATTGAGTGTGATTCTAGTATTTAAAGATAAGAATGTATTGTTCATATATAATTAGCGCCTAAACACAAGCTAAGTATAACATATATTTCATATGAAGCTCAGTTAAAAAAGCTGTATATACTAAAGGAAAAACTATCTATGTTGAATTTATTGAGAGACTTATGTCTCACTGTTCATTATACAGGCACTTTATTAATAATCAACATTGTAATTTTGAGTATACATGGTTTTGCTGTAAGTCTGATTTCAGAACATTACACCTATGTAAGATGTGGCTCTGCTTGATAGTTCTGACCACTGAAAGAATGCACACAAGATTTTCTATAATAATTATACAAATTCTTAATTAAAAAAGAATATTTGGAGTTGCAAAGCTCTCTGCTGTCGTTCATTACACTGACTCCAGAAAATTTGCATATATATTACATATCAAAGAAGGATAGTCGTAAAGATTCATCAGCTTAAAAAAAAAAAATTGACAAACTCTATCTGAACCAAAGGCCCTTGGTCCTTTTATTAAAAATTTGGTTCAGGTATTAGATGTGAGACAATTAAATTACAACAACTGATCTTCAAATCTCAAGTATTTTCATGATCTTGATTATTTAATGAAAAGAATATACTAGGTTTTGGCTAAATATCTCAAATAACTTGTTATTACCAGCAGTGTTAACTGGAAACATATTTCTGCTCAAGGATTTCTTTGTCCATCCATCCAAAAAGATACAGAGAAACTGAAATATGCTTAATAGTAATTTTGCAGAAATAAATGAAAGTTTGGCAATTACAGTTTATTAAAGTTAATTACAGGACAATTATAAGAGGCATGGCACAATTTCTTGCACTGTTAATCTGATCATCATTTAAACTAGGACAGATATGCACTTTTCTGTGGGTTAAACTGTGATTAACACTAAGACAGGCATGTATTTTCCCCTGTAAGTTAAAGTGTAATTGTTAATACTAAAACAGGCATGTATTCTCCCCCTGTAGGTTAAACTGTGATTATTAACACTAGGACAGACATGTATTTTCCCCCTGTAGGTTAAACTGTGATTAACACTAAGACAGGCATGTATTTTCCCCTGTAGTTTAAAGTGTAATTGTTAACACTAAGACAGGCATGTATTCTCCCCCCCCCCCCCACTTGTAGATTAAATTGTGATTATAATCATTAAGACAGGCATTTGTTTTCCCTGTAATTTAAAGTGTAATTGTTAACACTAAGATGGGCATGTATTTCCCCATGTAAGTTAAAGTATAATTGTTAACACTAAAACAGGAATATATTTTCCCCTATAGGTTAAACTGTGATTATTAACACTAGGACAGGCATGTATTTTCCCCTGTAAGTTAAGTGTAATTGTTAACACTAGGACCAGCATGTATTTTTCCATGTAGGTTAAACTGTGATTATTAACACTAAAAGAGGCATACATTTTTCTGTCAGTTAAATCAATAACATTAGAAGTAGGTATTTTTTACTGTAGGTTAAACTGTGATTAATAAATCTAGGATGAGCACGCATTTTCTTGTAGGTTAAACTGTGATTTTATTTTCTTGTAGGTTAAAATGATCAATAACATTAAAACAAGGCATGCATTTTCCCTAAATGATCAACAGCATTAGAATAAAGATTATGCTTTTCCTTGTAGATTAAACAGATCAATAATATTTGAACAAAGCCTGCATTTTTTCCTGTAGGTTAAACTGATCAATAACATTAGAATAAAGCATACATTTATCCCTGTAGTTTAAACTGATCAAAAGTACCACTAAACAGTCAATGTACTAAAGGTTATGTTGGATCTTAGATGGCAAATAATGTACTAAAGGCTATTGGATCTTAGATGGCAAATAATGTACTAAAGACTATGTTGGATAGAAGATGGCAAATTATTTACTAAAGACTATGTTGGAGAGAAGATGGCAAATTATGTACTAAAGGCTAAGTTGGATAGAAGATGGCAAATTATGTACTAAAGACTATGTTGGAGAGAAGATGGCAAATTATGTACTAAAAGCTATGTTGGACAGAAGATGGCAAATTATGTACTAAAGGCTATGTTGGACAGAAGATGACAAATAATATACTCAAGATTAGGTTGGATAGAATATGGCAAATTATGTACTTGAGATTGAGTTGGACAGAAAATGGCAATCTTTTCTTTCATTTCTTGGGTGTGAAACTCTTGTGATAAAAGTCTGCATGAAGACCTTACAACAAACTGTAATTGTCAAAAAAAAATTGAATATCATTATAGGTATTAAAGTCTAAGAGTTCTCTCATATCATGAGAGACTCACACATAATTCCTCCAATCTTTTCTTTCCCTAGCCAATGTTTTCACTCACCAAATAAAAATAAAACAAGTAATATACAACTATCAAGATCAATGTCAAAATTGCTCTACTGCAAACTATCTGCTATAATGAAAAATGTATTATTCTAAGAGTAACAAGCCATGCATAAAAGTCCATAAAGCTTTCCCACCAATAGAGTAGTCATTACATACAAGAAGTGAAACAATGTCTTCTTGCTCTAGACCTGAAGATATATTCTTTTAAATATCATGAGTCATTTTGTACAGGAAACTAGCTGTAAGTCAAGTAGATTCTGCAATGTACAGTTTCCCGTTTAAACCAATCTGCATACAACCCACTTGTTTACAAGAAGACATTTTAGTATCACGCATATGCAATCCTGTAATCCACTGGATAAAAGAAAAAATATTAGCAATGTATAGGGGTTTCTCTGGTGCTCAGAAGTAGATTCAGCATTACATATGTTCATTTAAACCCACTGGTGTACAGGATGAAACTGTGACATTGTGCATATGTTTCTTGAAATTTGCTGGATACATGAAGCAGATTCAACAGTTCACAAATGTTCTTTAAATTTGCTGGTGTAATGAAGTAAATTTCAAATTGTCCACATATTACACTCACAGGTATAATGAAGTAAATTTTGGATTGTCATATATTCTTTTAAACACCAGTATAAAGTGAGAGGAAATAGATGTAGAGTAGGAAAATAGGATACAGCAACAATGGCTTCTTGTGTTGCAACTCTTGAACACACAGTAATGATCCTGCACTGTATGCTGCCCATAAGACTCCAAGCAACTGCAACAAAATGACATTTTTTAGTTATTAAGGCCTAGGATTTTCAAACTTCTTGATAACAGCAACTGAACAAAATGACATTTTTAGGCCTAGGATTTTCAAACTTCTTGATAACTCAATGTCAATAATCCACGGACACACTTTTGTATGAGTCCTGGTCTGGTGAAATTCAGTACATAGTAACAGTCATGAGGAGACATGTCAGAAAGATAGAAATCGAGCTATGTCTTTTTAAATACCCTGACAAGAGATGGAATGACCTAGACAATCCACCTTTGTTGGTGATGATAAGAGATAACATACTGCATCAGTGAACTATATGATGTCATTTTAAAGAGAGAGATAAAAATATCAGAAGTTCACTGTTCTGAAATAATGCAGTTGGAGGTGGGGGCAAACAAGCTACTTTTAGAAGGGAGTAGGCTCCTAATCCAAAAGCTCCTGACTGGCTGGATCATATTACCTCGAGTTAAAACCAGTAAATTCTCAAACCCTTAGTACATGTACTGGGCAGCATTGTATCAGCAACAGGTGGTTCTGATGAGGACATCAAAGCCAGAATTGGGAAAGCTCGATATGCCTTTATGACCCTGAGACCAGTCTGGAGGTCAACATCCCTATCTGTCCGCAACAAACTACGAATTTTCAACAGCAACGTTAAGTCTGTCCTCCTCTATGGCTCAGATACCTGGAGAATCACCAACACCATAACCAACAAACTCCAAGTATTCATCAACGGCTGCCTTCGCAACATATTGAAGATCAGGTGGACAAACTAAAGAACACTGATTTGTGGCAGCGGACAAACGAAGATCCCATCAATCAGCAGATTGCCAGGCATAAATGGTGATGGATAGGACACACTCTGCGGAAACTCCCACAAGACATCACCCAGCAGGGAAAGAGACGTGTCGGTCGCCCTAAGACTACCTGGAGACAATCCTGCAAAGAGGAAATGAAGAGCTGCAAGCTGTCAAGAGGTGAACTGAAAAAGGCTGCCCAGAACAGACTAGGATGGAGAACTGTTGTCGAGGCCCTTTGTTACAGGGGGAATCCAAGGAGATAAGTTAGTACATGTAATTACAAGTAATACATCTAATAAAAAAAAATTCACAATGAATTGCTGAACTTATACAAAAAATAAAAAAATTATAAAACAAAAGTTTCAAACTAACAATTCTTTTTATCAAACACTTTCACTCTAATGCCTACAAAAGCAAACTGAAAACGTCGCCCTCTAAAAGTTTTAGTTGCCACTGGAGCTTGTGTTCGTATTCAGACATCTGGAATGCCTCAGTGGAATCCCACAACCTCACATTGCATTCTGAGGTGGAGGGCAGGCGGAAGGGGGTGAAAAAGATCACACTAGTTTGGTGCACACAACCCTCAACTCCCTCCATCGTGTTTCAAAACTTATCTGTCTGTCTGTCTGTCTATCTATCTATCCCTTAATCTTGTCAACCGTTGGGGCACCACTGATGACCTGACAACCAGTTTCCTCCATTTCATTCTGTTCTCAGCTAATCTTACTGTATTGCTCAGTTTCAGTCCTGTCCACTCTGAGGGTTATCATCCCATCTTTTCCTCTCTCTTCCTCTCCTTCGCCCTCCTTGCACAGTACTTTGCATGATTGTCTTGGCAAGCCCTGTTGATCATGTGACATACCTATACCATTTCATTTTGCATTTTTTCACAATGGTCAATAGCTCTTCATAGGGCCCAATGGCTTGCCTAATTCTGTTTTCCATTTCCTCATTCGTGACATGATTTCTATACGAAATGCCAAGCAACCTTTGAAAGCATCTCATTTTAGTAGCGTGTATCCTCCTTTCAAGATCCGCTGTGAGGGTCCATGACCCTGTGTTTTTAAGATACATCTAAGGAGCTGACTGAGATGCTTCTGTCTTTCCAAACTGTCTGAGATCAACTGTCTTCAGCCTTGCCATTACTGTTATTGTCACTTAGCATTAGACTATATACATATTCAATAAAACTGTCTTATTAACAAAAGTTACAACTTAACTTTCAAATTATCAGTAGATAAAAGGGATATATAAAGGGCGTGTTAATTATATTCTCAAAATAGGTATTTAGAAAGAATTCAGCTTTACCATGACTGATATGACACTAATTCGAAATTACATGGTTGCCTCCCTTGGCTGCAATTATCAGAACAAAACCACACGTGACTAAAAACTAATTAAAAAAAACAGCTTTGGCAAGTCCACAGTCAGATTTTTGCGACAATTACAAACAAGTAGTTGCCACTAATTACCTGAAATGCCCTTTTGACATAGAGCATGGAGTTAAAGAGTGGAAGAAATGATGCAATCACAACCAATGGCAGGACTGAGTATCCAATAACACCCAAACACTGAGAATAGGTCACCTGTTAAAATTAAGATGATTTGTTATTTTTACAAAACCTAATGATTTTTTAGTTCAGCATATTAAATTATTAAAATCAAATTGTATAACAAGCATACAGTCCATGACTATCACCATTCTAAGCATAGTGTAGCAAGTGATTCAAAATTATATTGTTGGATATTACTTAATAAGATTGGACTTTCTTAAAATAATTAATTCTGATTACCTCACCACCCAACACACGAGCAAGCATGAAGACCATGAATGAACCACAAATCCAGATTGTCAAAATCCATGAAACTACCTGCACAGAAAAAGAATATAGCATTTACTTGCTCCCTGTAAAATATAAGCAAACTAAGTTTCCTGATCATCCTTGCTAATGAATTCATTGTAAGCATGCATTGGAATTTTCTGGTACATGCAAACACATTTTTACTATATTAGGATTCAGATAAAATATAAAACACAACTCCTTAGTTATTATTAAACATCTTGCTGGTGAATCTTCTGAGGTGAACGATCAATATTAAATACAGTTTCAAAAAAATTAAAATTTACTGATTAAATATTTGTACAGTTTTAAGCATTTCCATTATGTGACTAATAGGGATTGTGATAATTAATATTATTGCAACTGTTCAGTTCAATTTAAATTGAGCATCTTTCCTTGGCATATGAAACAAGGCATGAGAGGTCAAATACCCTATGTAGTTACCAAACTGTGCCATTACATCACACACTATGCTGTCACTGTTCCCATCTTCAGTCATTTGGAGTCTTACTTGCATTTCCTTCACATGATACTTTACTTTTCCATGCTTTAAGCCAGCCTTCTGGGCCTATGAATCTTTATTTGCAATGTAGTATTAAGCATGGGACAACATGAAGGTTGCATATTAAGTTGGGTCATAATAATCAATCATAATGATTATTTATAAATTTGTAATTTGACAAGGGTATTAAGAATGCATCTATTGCAAATTATAATGGTTGGTGCAATAAATTGCATTAAAAATAATTATATATATTAATGGAATGGAATGGTATACTTCTAAGTTTTAAGCATACTTACTCTGAACTGCCCATACAATGAAACCAGTGCATAAAGAAGAATGATCAACAACGGACCCCAGAAATCAGGTGATTCACGAAGGATATGACGGTTAAAACCCAAATAGGGCATTGGAAACAGCACACATCTCACTTTATAGTAAATGTCCTTTAGATCAATGTCTAGCTCCTCCCTGATAATAATAATAAAAAACATTATTCAGTCAAAATCAATTATGAGTGATAAAGTGAAATAATGTCTTTTGATTTTTTTTGTTGCTCTCTCTCTCTATATATATATACCACTACCAACATTTGTGTTTCCATGCAGCACACATATGTCCTTGAGATCAATGTCTAGCTCCTCCCTGATAATAATATTAAAAAACATTATTCAGTCAAAAATTAATTATGAATGATAAGAGTGAAATAATGTCTTTTGATTTTTTGTTCTCTCTCTCTCTCTCTCTACCACTACCAACATTGGTGTTTCCATGCATTTCTATTCATTTAAACTGAAAACATGAAAATATAGTTCATTTCAAACATAATAATTAATACACAGATGTACACTTAGACTAATCTGAGACTTAATCAATTAACTGATTTGATCATTATTAATTATAACCATTTCTTTTAATCAGCTTAACAACAGAAAGAACTGATCAAATTCAATACATATATATAAGATTAAAAACATTAACAAAATAACCGCTGTAAGATTTTTAATGCTGCAATTTTGTACTTTATATTAATAACTAAATATTTGACATTATGAATATGAGGGTGCTTACAGATTAGTCATATGTTGCACATAAACTATTAAGAACAAAAATTTAAACTGCTTCATCATCTCTATAATTTAAATTGTAATAAAAGATAAAATATTCTAACAGCCTATGCTTTGCAAAGTCCGTCTTAATAAGTTAATTCTTATCTTAGACTAGTATTTTGGGGGGTTTGAAAGTGGGTGCAAAGACAAACAGAAAACACAATATCTTGAGAATATAGCAGTTAATATAAATAATGACTACATACAAATTACATCAGAAATCAACAATTCACAATACTTACAATAATGGTCTCTGGTCTTCCTCCTCAATATCATCTTCCTCTAGAAGCCATCCAAAGCCACGATTTTCTAGAAACTGTGAAGCTGCTCCTCGATGCCGAACTCCATACCCCGCAGTACTGGTTGTGTCTTTTGAACCATTCTGAGCAGTAATAGATCCCTCTATCCTTCCTAAGATATAAATATATTAATAATAGATTTTTCAATTTCAGTGTGGATATGCTCAGCAACATTTATTGTTGATACTGAGTCAGCAATAATTAATTTTTAAAGTTAAAATATATAAATTAATATTGACACTGCAGTGTGGTTTGGCTTGAACTTGGAGTGTTTCTAGATAACAACAAATAGGTTACTGTTGTCTTTCAGCTGGTTAAGTGTTCCAGAGTATCAGTATGAGACTGCTGTTATGCTGTATGCTGTGCACATATGTATCAGTTGTGCAGAACTACTACTATTAGTACTACTACTACTTACATTTTTATAGAACCTCAATGACTCTAAACAAGCACTTTAAATTTAAAATCCTGAGCTGCAGAGTTAAAAATAAATTGTAGGCTTATAACTTTGTGCTCTACTCTTCATCTGGACAAATATTGAAACCCAGGCCTTTTGGCTAGATGTCTAATGAAATAATGACAAATTATTGATAATCCACGCAATAAAATACTCAAAAAAGAAATATTATATAAAAATAAAATAATAACGATATTTTTACTCAGTTTTCTCAATAAGCTCACTAAGATAGGCCATTTAAATTAGGCTATAAAATATACAAATAAGGAAAAATACATACAAAATGTACACTGCATATCTATTACATCTTATGTGCTTAATGATAATTAATATATATTTTCAAATATAGCACTAATAATAACAGTAGTGATGTATCTAGATGCTGGAAGCGTCTGCTTCTAATGTTGATTTCGCTGACGGTCCGGTAACCTGCAATGAAGCAATGTAGTCCAAGACACGGGAGTAAAACACAGACCTACCTCCAGATGCTTGGCTAATGAACTGAAACTCTTCAGAAGGTATCGGATATTTATTTTCTGATAATGGAGGAGGCCCAATGTTTGAAAGATCAATTGTTACGTTTTTGTCCATTCGAGGATCTGTATACGTAGCCATGTTCATAACATAACAGAAAGTAAAGCTAGTATAAGAATGAAGTATTATTAAAAAAAGTTAAGTTATATCACTATTAGCACTAAATTATAAATAGCCCAAACCTTTAGATCTTTTACAAATATTTATTCTGCTTATTCATTGATACGAAACTATTCTTTTCCTTTTCTTTACTTACTGAGATTAGGAACGCGGGAAAGACAATTAGTATTTGAGTTACTCGAAAGTCTGTAATCGCCTACTAAGTAACTAACTGTTCTGGTAGGTTTCAGATCTGTAACAGTAAGTCATATACACGTACATATTTCAGCATAGTCTATAAACAAATGTAAATAAATTCTTAACAGAATGGCAATCATAGTCAAAAGACTATTTTATATATTTTGTTTGTATACATTACAAACCGTATGTTATGAATAATAATTTCAATGCATATTATGAATCGTAGAGTCTAGAGAGCATATTAAATTAAAAAAAAGAAATTCATGCGAAGATTTCAATTTAAGGCATACAAGTTTATTTGCATTGATATGACATTAAAAAAATAACACATTTCTGAATCAATAAATCATTAACTATTTCAAAGTATTTTGTACAAACATAATTGGGACTGCTTTTACAATTAGTATAAATAAATATCAATAGCCTGCATAACTATTGTATCATTTGATCACTTCACTTTTCAATATATTAAACACTATTTCTAACATGTAAAACTAAAGCAAATGAAGTGGAATTATATTACTAAAGACGTAAAGTTGTTCTTAAATTTTATTTTGATAAAAAAAAATCCAACTGATACTTTTGTAATAGAGTATTTCTAAATGTTTTAGTGATAAGCCAATTTGTAATATACACTTACACCAAGCATTGATACTGTTTATTGCATTTGTTCACGAACATTTCAGTGTGCTTTTATCAAAAGTGATCAGCTAGTTTTGTTACCCATTGTCACTGTCAGTACTGGTAACTTTGTATGTTTGTTTTCCCAAAGGATCTGTAGTCTATAGAGATATCATCATTTTTGTTACTCTTAAAGATACAACACAAAATGTATTTAAAATTACTCTGTATCCTTCTATTCTCCCTTTGAATCAGCTGAAGCAATGGGAATTCAAGGCTTGCTTCCTTTCTTGAAGAAGATACACACACCAGTGAATGTTGCACAATTCCAAGGCTGCACAGTGGCCATTGATGCGTATTGCTGGCTGCACAAAGGTGCATTTTCCTGTGCGGAGAAACTTGCTCTTGGAGAGAAGACAGATCAGTGAGTGATACTAAAATAAAACAAAGTATTTTACTGTTTATGAATAATTGTATTTTATTAATTTTTTTAAAATTTGTGGTCTTTGAAAAAAAGTTTTAATATTGTAATTGTGTATACTTTAACATGAATGTTTATTTTATTACTGCAATTAGATTTGTAATGTTTTTTAAAAAAAATAAATTCTAGTGATTATATTTTTTCAAATAAACATAAAGTACTTAAGTAGAGAAAAGAAAATATTTCTTTAAATATAATATCTATAAAAAAGTAGTTCCTACAAAAAAAGTCAACAGCATTATGAAAGTTACTTATTTTGAAAAAGTTGTGAGCACTTAGCAGGAAAATGGAATAATTTGAAATAATTTTTATCATGCAATTAAAAGCATGTCAAAGTTGTTTTAAATAGTAAATTTTACACTCCACTTTACATGAAACAGCATTTTTGAGGTTGACCAGTGGTTGATGTAATAGACTGGTAGGTATAAATTATATCTTATTTGGCAATACCTATCACCTACAACAATGATATTTTTTCCCAGCAAGGTCTATCACTTACATTTAAAGATATACACCAGCAACATTTGAAAAATCATCAATTTTCATAACATAAACAGTTGATTTTTTGAGAAATGTAACAGAAAATCATAAATATACCTCTGCATTTAATGCAAATAAAATTGGCATGGTGTTTTAACTGTATATGCTCCATGTTAAAATATATTGAACAACACTTATTTATACATTTTACTTATTTGCTAAAAAATATGGGTTACTGGGGGTGTTATCCGGCTGGTGGAACATCCATTTTACCCTTGTATCTTTGTGCATTCTGCAGATATACTCATAATATAGCCATGAACATTTGCATATTAACTGCCTTTGATATATATAGTATCCAAATATTTATTTTGGGTGGACAGTTATGAAGGATAATTATTAGTGATAGTTAAACTTTTTAAAAAAGCATAACAATTAGAGCACACCTGAGACTAAGCACACAAAATCAGCATTATCAATTTATCTTAAACTTAATTAACTAATAATTATTTTTTACTCAAATACTTCTTTGGTCACTTAAAACAGTTAAATGACACTAGATATCTTGGTTCTGATGATAAAATAACTTAACAGACTGCTTATAATGTCAGGCTAGAAAATATAATTGATTTTTTTTTTTTAATAGTTCACAAATTAACATACATTTTAAAAAAATCAAAACTATTGGTGTAAAAAATCTATAAAACCTTAATGCATTTCAGAGACTAACAGAACTGAACTCATCTTCATCAACTAATGTGTCAAACAAATGATGCCATAATAGTCTGACTTTTAATAAATGTTGTCCTACATTTTTGACACTATATCATATATGTCTGCTCAATGTGCACTGACAGATTAGAACATCAGTCCACGTTTTGAATGCTTTAGCCAACTGCATTCTGACTCCTTCAGTTTCTTTCTTCACATCAAAACCAAAAAGCCTATTCAACACTTCTGAGCCAACTACCCTATGAAGAAAATTATTCACAACTTTCCAAGTCTTGGAGCATTTAATGCGCATAATGTTGAGTTGCATGAGAAGCCTGTTTGTCAAGGGCTGTTGGGGGTGTTTGCAGTTCTTTTTCTACCAAATGCATTAAATGCATTTATCATTTGTTGATAATATGGACCATCTGTAACTGTAGTGTAAGGTTAAAAAATTAGACTGTAGTATAACCAAATTTGAAGTCTGAACTGAGTGATTGGCAACCTTTTCTCTATCAAAAGTATCATATAGATTTGCAAACATACCCAACAGCCACCCCATCCCCATTATTAGCAGTGTAGTCATAATTCATAAAAGAGATATGAATATTGTTTTAGTATATTAATTATTGTCACTTAAAAATTAAAAAATAATAAACCTGTCTGTTTATTTGTAAGATTTAGAGTACACAATCATAAACATGTCACATTTTTAGTTCAAAATGAATACAAAATAAATATAAATTATCTTTTGTGTCTCTCATACTCATGCTGAATCTGTAAGTATAAAATATAAACATATTTAAAGACTTCTTTTCTATGAAAACAGTTTGGGAATGGACTCACACGTATATGTACAGGAACATATTAATTATTATCTGGTAATAATAGCAAAATGGAAAAAATCCAAAGGCTTCCTAAAGAATATTTTTAGTGGAAGTTACATTATGACAAGTGCATACTGCTGTGTTTAATGTTTGTCATCCTAGGACTGGATTTTATTTTTGTGGCAGATATGTATATTACTGCATGAAGTATGTGGATTATCTTCAACGTAATGGACTAAAGCCAATCCTTGTCTTTGATGGATGTCACCTTCCTTCTAAAAAAAATGTAGAAGTGTCTAGACGAGAGTAAGTAAAAGTTCAGTGAACTATGTTTGATATTTAATGACAATTAAGATTATTACCTTGACAAATAAAGATTTTTATAGCGAGAATTGTAAAAAAGAAAAATTTTAATTAGAATTTATTTCAACAAAATTTTATTATTTATGAGTCTTAAGAAAAATATCATCAGAAGTAGTTTATGTGCTTTCAGTTACTAGCCAGAGAAAACAGTAAATTTATTGCATCATGGAGTGGTATCCAATTAGTTCAGACATGATAATACAACATTAATAATTACATTTCGTCTGGATCAGCACTCTTATTAACTATACCAGAAAAGATTGAGACTTATGGTGAAAGATAATTAATCTCACATTGAATTTTAAAATTACATTATGCTTTGTTTTTGAATTAACTCACTTTATTACCTTGGATATATGTATCCATGTTCATCCATCATATGTAATACAATAGTAATAGTAGGGGCAATAATTATCTGTTAAATTTATTGTATTAAGTTATTCCTCTTCTGTCATTCCATGTTTTCTCAGGCAGATAATACTGATGGTATAAAACTACTTATAACTTCAGGAATGGAGTTATAAATGTATTGTTTTTTTTTAAAAACAACAAA
This sequence comes from Sinotaia quadrata, assembly GCA_028829895.1. NCBI lineage: Eukaryota > Metazoa > Mollusca > Gastropoda > Architaenioglossa > Viviparidae > Sinotaia > Sinotaia quadrata. Next base: position 30,386,755 of record CM054177.1, on the reverse strand, counting down.
ACTACTGGAGGGGCTAAGGCAAATTACAATAAAAATACAATGTTATTCATATAGAAATATTAAATATTAATTTTATTTTTCTCAGATTTCTGTGCTCATCTCATTGTCAATTATATTTTTCTAGTAGAATTAGTTCAATTGTTTAAATTAAAATAAATAATAGTCAAGGGATTAACTAAATTTTACATTTGCGATTAGCATTATGTAAGAGGACATATTTTTGGGTGTGCCTCCTAGAGGAAAATCTGTAATTAATCCCTTTAAGCTGACCCTCAAGCAAAGTTGTCTAATGTGAACCCTGAATGAACTTGACATTTGCATATAGTATGCATATACTTGTTGGAAGAAGGCTATTTTACTTTCAATAACAAATCTTTATCAAACTCATTTACTATTTTGATCAACACTCCCTAAAAATATCATGATGATAGTAACTACTCTTCGAAATATTAATTTCTCTAAAGATTGCAATGTTGCTGTCTATCTAGTTTCATGTTTCATTATTTATATTACACACAAAACAGTTATTTGGTAAATTTAAATTATAGTTTACATGAATTTCTAATATTATGTATTCATGTTTTTTAAATTTTGTTATTATGTATTTTAAATTCTTCTTGAATTGTTAGTAATAATGTAATGTTCATATATTTGCACTTTACATATTTAATTACCAAAATGAATGTCTGGAGAGTTTTAAAAAAAATGCTAATGGAGTTAATAAATTAGTTACTATTTGTACACATTTTGCATTTGCTTTCTTTCATTGTCATCTTCATCTGTGATAAAAATTAAGAAATTTGCTCTGCATGAAACAGAACAATAGCTAGATTACAATGGATTTATAAAGTTTTAAGAGTTAGAATCTTTAGAAATGGATTTATAAAAAGCTGTTCTATTTGTTAGAAAACGTGACAGTAACCGCAAACGAGCTGCACAGTTGTTAAGGGAAGGCAAGCGTGCAGAGGCCAGGGATTGTTTGCAGCGATGTGTAGACATCACTCCACAGATGGCATTGGAGCTTATGAATGTAAACAAAGTTAATGAACAGTTTAATAGTTTGACATTAGAATTAAAATTATAAATTCTAAAGCACATAAGACATTTTCTTTATTGCATCAAAAAAGCAAATGTTTAGAAAATTTTTGATATATTACAATGTCAAAATCAGTTTGTAATGGATTTAAAAGGCATATTTTTAGCCTTCTGTTTGCTTTTATTTAGAGTGAAGCATAAGCATTAGCTGAATTGTTTTATTTTGGAAATAATCTTATTATAAAAAAAAAATGATTCATTTGCCTCAAATGGAGTGGCTGTACCTTTGCATGCATGTAATTTAAATACAAAATGTCTATTTAAATACTTTCAAAATGTCTTTCAGTTGATCTTGGTTGCTGTTTGTTTTAATCAGATCATTATAGACTGATTCACTTTCAAACTCATACCCCCATAGTTATAAAATTCATAGGAGCCATTGAATTTGAAATTTACAGGTATGTCGTGCCAGGGGAGTTGATTGCATTGTGGCACCATATGAAGCAGATGCACAGTTGGCTTACCTGAGCATGACTGGCATCGCACAGATCATCATTACTGAGGACTCTGATCTCTTATTGTTTGGTTGTGAAAAGGTGAGAGGATTCTGATCTCTTATTGTTTGGTTGTGAAAAGGTGAGAGGATTCTGATCTCTTGTTGTTTGGTTGTGAAAAGGTGAGAGGATTCTGATCTCTTATTGTTTGGTTGTGAAAAGGTGAGAGGATTCTGATCTCTTGTTGTTTGGTTGTGAAAAGGTGAGAGGATTCTGATCTCTTATTGTTTGGTTGTGAAAAGGTGAGAGGATTCTGATCTTTTATTGTTTGGTTGTGAAAAGGTGAGAGGATTCTGATCTTGTTTGGTTGTGAAAAGGTCGATTCTGATCTTGTTGGTTGTGGCAAGGTGTGAGGATTCTGACCTCTTATTGCTTGATTATGAAACTGAAAAAGGTCTGACTTATTGTTTGGATTTGAAAGGTGAGAAGAGTCTAACTTCTTATTAATTGATAGAAAAAGTAATTGAAAAAATTATTTATGGTTTTTCTAAACAGTTGGAACTATTGTTACTACCAAACAGTTTTGCCTATTGTAGTTGTATTGTGAATGAGTAGTTTGTAAATAGCAGGGAAGAGTAACAAAATTCTATATAATTATAACAAGTACTTGCTGCTTGGCTAGGTCCATATGTAATTAACTCGTTTGCATTCAGGCATATATGTGTGCATGGCTATGTGCCACAGTAGCAGATGATTTTCTGACTGTTGAATTAGTATTAGATAAATATCATTATGGAATAAAAATTATAATTTTTTTTGGGAAAAACTGAGATATATTTATGTTGTAATATACATTAGTGCATATCACTGAAAATAAAACAATTTGGTTAAATAAAATGCAGACATATATTAGTATGAGGAATAGATGCTGCATAACCAGGCAGCACAAATTAAGTTCTATAATACATTAACAGTGCTTTTTGATTTTTATATGGCAGAACATTCTTGCCTAGCTATTGTGTGCTGCAGCTATTCTTAATGTTATCTTGTGCACCTTACTGGTAATTTTATAAAAAAGATTTTGTGTGTGTGTGTAGTGGCATTCTACAAGCAAACTGTTTAAAACAGAATACTTTTGCAATTAAAGTCTGCCTTATTTTCATCTTACAGGTCATTTTCAAAATGGACTTTTTTGGAAATGGTATATTGATAGAACGCTCTCGACTCAATGAAGTTGTGGAAATTCAAGATGGATTTTACACGTTTGAAAAGTTCCGATATATGTGTATCTTATCTGGCTGTGATTACCTTCAGTCTCTACCTGGAATTGGTCTTGTTAAAGCCTGCAAAGTGTTTAAGACTGCCAGACAGACAGATATCAGACAGGTATTCATATATTTATCTCATTGATTTGCTATAATAAATTATTATTATTTGCTTGCTTGAGACTATCAGTTTAACTTTATCTGGATAATGCTACAGTTTATATTTAATATTTGATTTAGTCTTTGCTTTCAGAAATATATAGTATATACTTAATATTTCATTTAACATTTGCTTTAGATAATGATTCAGATTCCAAATGAAATCAAGTAGAGAAAAATTATGATTATTCAGTTAAATTGGGTTACAAATCTTTCCTAAAATGTCTTAAATATTGTTAGTGACATTTCAGTCATGAATTCTAATCATTACTAATAAAGGATTTGATGGAATATTCAAAGGATGTTAAATAATGTAGTGTAAAAATCCTCACGTTAGACTATTCTGTATTTATGTACTGCTAAAGAAATTAATAGTTTGGGAAACCAGACAAACAATAAAAGCAGAACCTAAAATAAAGAAAAGAGGAAAAGAATTATGCTTAAATTAAAACCAAAACTGAACAAAAATATTTAAGAAATATGTAAATAAGAACACAGACACTAAATAATGGTGTTATAATAAATCCAGTGCTTGCACAGGCCGAAGTGTTTTGGCTGTTTACAATTTTTACATCGGAGAGTTATCTTTTCTTGTTTGAAGTATTGATGATTTTAAAATATTTTTCTAAATAATTAAGTTACTACACAAGACTAAGATTAATTAAGTAAATAATATATATAATATATTATGCAAGTTTATGAATGCATGCTGCAGGAAAATAGCAACAAACTGATACAAATGAATGACACACTGAATTATTTTCAATCTACAAAACTGGTATTTTGTAGGGAAAAAATCAATAATTCTGATTTAAAAATAGAGATATGTTTACAGAAAAATAATCATATGTTAAAGTAATCATTAATAAATGCTTACAAAAAGATCTTACATATAAGAGGTTTCAACTGTTCTTACATGATAGAAATATGTGTGGTAGCGTCACTACATGTTTCATGAATACAATATGATTGATAGTAATAGTGCTACAGGGTTTTCAGAAAGTTGATATTCCATTGGTCAGTAATTGTGGACTGTGGATTATCATTAGAAAGATTGAAATTCTGCAGAAAATGATATATTTTCCATAATTGTGTGATAATTTCTTTTTCCTAAAAGTGTATCGTGAACTTTTTACTTTAAAAAATTATTTGGTAATTCATAACACACAATAATGAAAAAATATGAATGTAAAGAGCTATTTGTCTTCTATTTAATGGACTGATCAGATTTATGTTACAGACCTATGTAGGCTCAACTTTATTGTACCTGAAAACGCAAATTTTATTTTTTTGGCTTTGATAATAAAATTTACTCATTTGCGTCTGAACACTAAGGTACTTTCATCAAAGTTTGTGGATACTATAATAAAATTAACAGGAAAAAACTGTACAATTTGAAAGATGAAACATCGATCTTTATTTACAAATAAAAATGGTTAGCTGAGGTTCAGTGTGGAAAAAACTGCTCATTGATAAATTTTAATAAATTTGCATGCATTTGTGCAATTTCCCATGTTAAACAATGACATTGGGACTACCAATAGTAAGTCCATTATACTTTATTCTCTCTCTTCATGATATAATTGATCATCATTTCTCTCTTTTATTAAGCCATAATTATGTTGAGACAGACTAAATTTTGTTCATGCTACAGTTATTTTCAGTTCTCTCTTTTTAAGAAGCCATCATATCTTCTGATTTATAAAAGTTGCTTATTTTCATAAAATCTTTACAATTTGCAGTGTGCTGTAAGTATTTTGTTGAAAATATTATTTCACTGTTTTCATCCTAGGTGCTAAAAAAACTCCCCATTTACCTCAAAATGAGTCTAGTGGTATCTGATGAATACATTGAAGGTTTTATCCGGGCAAACAACACTTTTTTGTATCAGTTAGCCTTTGACCCTTTGCAGCGCAAGTTATGTCCACTTAACCCCTACCCACCAGAGGTAGAGCCTCAAGAGTTGACCTACGCTGGAGAGTATCCTTTTTCACAAATGAATTTGCATATTTATGTAAACAAATTTTTTTCACTTCGAAAGTAAATTGCTTATTTATGTATTGATTTAGTCAACAAAATTGGTATATTACACTTATAAATTAAATTATGTTAAAAACTGATTTAGCAAAATTGGTATTTTGCATTTACCAGAATGAAAATTATAGGCAAGTGGCGCAAGAAGGGTGAGATAACTACCATGAGACAGGTGAATATTGCAATGAACTTGTAGAGAATTTTACATAAACATACTTTTAAAAAATGTTCTATAAAGGAAAATGGCTGCTTTTTGTTTAAGAATCATTATTCTTAAAACTGGAGGGCCAAGAGTTCGAATTAGTTTCCTTGCTGTATGCAAACATTATCACACACTTTCCTATTCACTTGTTTTCTTATTTATTCCTTGACTTGTCTGTAGATATTTTTCAAATGTTCTTGCATTTCAGATTGCTTTAGGCAATATTGATATTCACACACATGAAAAGATTGCTAACTTTGACCCTAAAACCTACAAGGTACTTTATTACAGTTGACTTCTGATTTTCTAGGGAAATATGGGTAAAAAAAATAACACTGATAATCGCTACAACACAGTAAAGTGCTCTATAGTCTGTATTTGAGATTGAAAACATTGATATGGAAATACTTGGGGTCCTCATTATGTGTAGCCAATTGAGACTTTACAAAGTTTTTAAAATGCCATTTAAAGCAACTTCTGTAAGAAACAAAATACCAATAGGGTTACTATGGATTGGCATGCACATGAATTTGTGTTTGTAGGTGCATAGAGTATTACAAAGAAAACAATTAGGTGTAAACTATTTTTTCAGTAATAAATTGTATAATAGTTGCTTTGCTGATGTTCTTGCAATAAAATATAGAAGTATTGTGTATTGAATGGATGGTTTACACATATTAATCCTTAATCCTGTTGTCTTTCCATCTCCACTATATCACTTGGTTTAATTTTCATCTTTTGAGTGCTTTAGTAAGTCAAGAGTTTTTTTAAAAACAAACTTCTTCTGCAATCCTCTAAATATGAATAGTATTTCAGAAATAACCAAGACAACAATACACCCTCCCCACAAAACAAAACAAAGAAAAAGATGCCCCAAACTGAATGTGTTCTGTTTTGACTATTGTAAACAGAGGCCCAGCCAGACACACTTGTGGTTGATGCATTGTAGATGTGCAAATGGAACATGTGGTGTGGATGTGCAAGTGGGTGATATGGTGTAGGTGTGCAGTTGGGGATGTATTATGGATGTGGAAGTTGTGTAGATGTGCAAGTGGAAGATATGGTGTAGGTGTGCAGTTGGGGATGTATTATGGATGTGGAAGTTGTGTAGATGTGCAAGTGGAAGATACGGTGTAGGTGTGCAGGTTGGGGATGTATTATGGATGTGGAAGTTGTGTAGATGTGCAAGTGGAAGATATGGTGTAGGTGTGCAGGTTGGGGATGTATTATGGATGTGGAAGTTGTGTAGATGTGCAAGTGGAAGATATGGTGTAGGTGTGCAGGTTGGGGATGTATTATGGATGTGGAAGTTGTGTAGATGTGCAAGTGGAAGATACGGTGTAGGTGTGCAGGTTGGGGATGTATTATGGATGTGGAAGTTGTGTAGATGTGCAAGTGGAAGATATGGTGTAGGTGTGCAGGTTGGGGATGTATTATGGATGTGGAAGTTGTGTAGATGTGCAAGTGGAAGATATGGTGTAGGTGTGCAAGTGGAAGATATGGTGTAGATGTGCAAGTGGAAGATATGGTGCAGGTGTGCAAGTGGAAGATATGGTGTAGGTGTGCAAGTGGAAGATATGGTGTAGGTGTGCAAGTGGAAGATATGGTGTAGGTGTGCAAGTGGAAGATATGGTGTAGGTGTGCAAGTGGAAGATATGGTGTAGGTGTGCAAGTGGAAGATATGGTGTAGGTGTGCAAGTGGAAGATATCGTGTAGGTGTGCAAAGGAGAATAAGAGAAAATTGTGAGTGTATATGCAGAATGAACACTTTTTAAAAATGGAAAATCGTGGTTCACAGAATTTTTTCATAGAATACTAAAAAATTGGCACTTATATGTGAGGAATCAGTTAAATTAATGTGACCACAGAAAATATATCTAAATATGAATGGTGGCTTACACAATCCTCAAAATAAGACTAAAATATCTTCCTTCAATTTTCAGCCCAAGTCTGAAAGAAAACAAGGAAATGGTATGCATATGCTCAGCATATGGAATCAGAACTATCAGCCAGCTGTCAAGGCTGGGCTGAGTCAAAGTTTCCAAGAGGAGTCTATGGTGAGACCAGCTTTAGTGGGCAAAGAGGTATTGGTGAGCAATCCTTTATCCAGGAGTCCTGTAAAGCAATTACGGCCAGGTAGGTTTACTGCATTGATGTTTTAAATAAAACCAATGTTTTATTATTTTTCTAATGCATTTTTAGGAAATCAAAACTGGCATTTATATGTATCTTTAAATGGTAGAGGCATAGTAGCCTCATATTCTATTGTGATGGGGTGTGGTGTCGTGTTGTTGTTATGGGTCACCCCAGGATGCGAGGAGGAGATGAACCAATCAGACAATACGGCTACGGCAACCACAGTAGAAGAGGCAGAACATGCAACACGTGTTTACATTTTCATCTGATCTTTATTTAGGCGACACACCGCCAACCATACTCTTCTCTTGACCACTCTCAGACCACTCTCCAAAAGACGACTACCAAAAGACCCACAAAAAAAAGACGACCCTTTCACACACAATATAAGTCCGGGCGGCAAAGGGGACTCCACTAGACAATTCTGGAACTGAGACTAAACTAATGCTAAATGGGTACTTCTGTGTTAACGTACTTTCGTTCTAACATAAATTCCTTCTAAACTACCTAGAGTTATATAACACTTTAACTATCAAAAAATACTACACTAAATACTCTAAATACAGTACTTCCTTACAATATAATTCACAAAATAAACTATCAAATAAAATAAATAACTATATTCATGTGCCATGGGAAAACCATGTACACATACATAAATCATAGAATACACTAAGAAAACAATATAGACTAACTTACAAAATTATATAAATATAAACTACATCCCACTAACTATAATACATAAACATTAACTTTATTAAATAGATATATAATACATAAACATTAACTTTATTAAATAGATATATAATATGATAAGTGGCGATAAAACGCGTATACAATGGCAACAGCCATACACATTACTATATAGCAGACCGCGCCGCGTGATTCAAACTAGCGGCCGATGACCTACTTTGCTGTCCGGCAAAACAAGCGCTACGCACACACCGCTCTGTACACACGTACGTCCACCCTTCCACACTATTTTAAACAGCACCAGTTTTTATATAAAATATTTAATGGAGAATTGATTTATGATTATATTTGGATATTGTACTTTAGTGAATATTTCCATTTTGTTTTTTTCAAATACACTATTTTGACAGATTTGAAATGTTTTAACTTTTAATAAATTTATTTTTAACAATTTTATAGCTAAGGAAGGTGATGAAGTCAAATCTGATAATGAACTATTCAGTATATATGCTGCAATGGATACATCAGGAATAGGCTCTGAGCCCAACAAAATGAATCAGAAATCTCTTATGTCACATAATGCTAATGAACAGAGAAGTCCTGAGCACATGACTGAAGATATTTACGCACATCCTGTTGATGGCAGACAAGTTCTTTCTCCTTCAAAAATTATAAATATGTTTTCAAATGAAAATGCTTTACTGCAAGAACCCCATAAGGTTTGTATGATTTCACATTATTTTCAAAGCAAGGTCATTAACTTTGCCTGAAATGTATTGACTATAGCTAATGTTTTATTACCCAAGTTTTATAAGTTTTGTACATTTTCAAAGCAAGGTCATTAACTTTGTCTGAAATGTATTGACTATAGCAAATGTTTTATTACCCAAATTTTATCAGGTTTGTACAGTTTCAAAGCAAGGTCATTAACTTTGCCTGAAATGTATTGACTATAGCAAATGTTTTATTACTCAAGTTTTATAAGGTTATTACATTTTCAAAGCAAGGTCATTATAGTCACCCATGCAGGAGTTTTACAATCAGTTTGACTAGTTGGTATATTATTTTTGATGATATTTAGAAATTTTATGAGTCACTGTCCTGAAAATGGTAATCAACACTTGATGAGCATAAATAAGACAGAACTAAATTAGTGAGATGTAGATATATTTATAAGTATTTATGCAAATATGTCTCATTTTGACATGCCTATGATGGACACAGATTAAGGATAATACCTTATTCTATAATCCTGTAATCTTTTATTCTTATCTGCCAACCATCTTTAGGCAGCATCCTTGATCAGTTCCATAGTTCTCAGGTTTGGGTCTTTGTGCACCAGTTGTCAAGTTAGGGTCCTTGTGCAGCAGTTGTCAAGTTAGGTCCTTGGGCAGCAGTTCTCCAGACTGGAAGTTTTGAAGGATCTTCTACAATCTGTAATTTTCTGTTGATCCTTGCAGCTATTTACAAGTGAAAACTGACAAGAATTAATGAAATTTGAGGATAGTTAATGAGCATTATTGTTGTCGGTGCTACTTTTTCCTTTTAAGCTGGCTTGCTGTTTTTTAATATCTAAACTTCTCGACCTTCTCATCCTTTCCATGCACACAGTCACATACAACACACTCACCCAGTGACCTTATGATCATCAGAGTAAATGTTGGCATAATGTTTGGAGTCTCACAAGACATTAATTTTAAAAATCTGTTTTGACTTGAAATACCATTTTGCCAATGCAGATATTTCCTGAGAAGAGTCTCACAAGGTTTATGTAAATTTCAACAATTTTCAAAGAAAGGTGTACTGTTTCCATTTTTACAAGACAAACCTTGACCAAAGAAAATTTTTTATTAGAAAACTATAGTTTGAAGCCGTTTACAGACATTTTTTAATTTTCTGCAGCATTTATATTTTGATAACTACAAATTAATTATATGCTTGACACTCACTGTTCGTGTTTTTCAATAGCTGAATATTTTCTATATATTTCATAATTATTATGGATAATTAGTTTATCAAGTTAACCTCGAATAAAGTGATAAATAATAATCAAATGTTACATTGGATTTGCATTGGATAAAAAATGTATTAGTAAGGTCACTGCATTTGTATCTGTGAGATCAAAGATAAAAAGCAATAATATTTTAAGCTTTGAATTTATTTATTTTAGCATATTATTGTAAATTATTGTTAGTTGCTTAACATTATATTTTATAGGCATTTAAAAAAATAAATTTCATTAGTTCCATACTCATACTCAATATAATATACTATTGGTTTCAGGATCACCTGAAACATTCTCAAATGGAGGAACAAGGTACAGGTGTAACTGAGAAAGAAAACATAAGTCACATGGCTGCATTGAGAGACAGAAGAGTTCCTGTCATGGGCGTAGTCTCATCTGCAAAGTTGAATCTTGATGAAGTTCTGCAAGAGCTGTTAGATAAGGAAACTAAACCACCAATGCACAAACAAAATGCAACAAAGCATAAGCAAAATATGTTTGCCACTGCTTCTCAAGCCAAGCGGTCTAAGTTTTGTCTTGATGCACCCAGCACACCTCTTATCACAGTGGAAGTTAGAAGCAGGTAATTTTTTTCACAAGGAAAAAATGTTGGTGTTACTGTTTTGTGCATATTGTCAAATTTAAATAGTGGATTTGTGAGGAAAACTTGTGGTTTCATTTATGGTCTCAAGCCTAATACAGGGGGTTTCTTTATCTGTAATATTTGCGACCAGAAAACCTCACTTAAACAAATCATCTTTGAGTGGTAGATTTCTTCTCAAAAAATAATGTAAATAGGGGTTTTGAGAGAATTAGTAGAAGTCTGGAAATGATCTTTTGTGAGTGGAGGTGTTGTTTACTGTAATCTTATAAGGCTTGTTCTCACCTCTTCTGTGGGATGTTGACAAAAAACAAGGTACATTTGAATGCCTCGTGCGCTGGCTGTTGTAAAGGACTGGATGTGTGAAGAGGAGAGATTGGCAAAAAGTGTTTATGGGAGAAAAAGGATACTTGTGAAATGTAAACCATTTTCTGGTGGGAAATTTGTGGTTCACAGACATGATCTTCAGAAGTGAAGATAATTTTTACTAATTTGGCACCTTATATGCATGGAAACAGGTCAAGAAGATTCTTTTGTATTTGGTGGATTTATGATTAAATATTGAAATTTGTATGCCATTGCATGTATAAAGACTGCAGTAGGTGATATGGTTGTGACTACAAATACTGCAATGAGATATCAAACGATGCACAATTTTATGTTAGAAAATATTACTTTGATAAACAAAATTTCTGATAAACATTCTTATAAAAATATTTTAAATTCAAATGTGACCAGAATTATTTTAAATAGTTCTTCCAACTTTCCAAATACGTGCACATATATAGTTAAGCAAAATTACATGTATAGTTAAGCAAAATTATATTAAGTATCACAGCACAGATTTATGTAAATGATATTGATTGATAATTTTATCTTGAAATAATTTTATTAACACTGCAATGAAAACATAACATTTTCTTTTCATCCAAGGTATTTTGGTAATGGAACCTCAGTTGGAAATGCAGCTATCAATGAAGAACATGATTTTATAAGCCTGAAGAATACCAGTTCTCAAGTTTCAAGTGATTCTTTGCAAACTCCAAGACTAAATTTTGACCAAGCCCACCTAAAACATTCTTCATCCAAAACGAAAACCACTGATAGAAAATCTAAAACAAAATTGATTTCTCCCAAACTGTCAGATAATTGCAAAACTTCTTTTTCTTTTTCTGAAGAAACTTTTCCAGGTTCTCAGTCAACTGACGAGATCAAAGACGCCAAAGAAAAATTACCATCAGACATACTCTGTACAAAGTCAACAAGTTCAGCACTGAAGCTGCATGATGTTCAGACTGACCCAAACAGAATATCTTTTCAGGCTAGCATAAAGAGTCAGAAGTCACCAGGCCCAGCATTCACCTGGTCAAAGTTTAAATTCTCTAGATCTGGCAGTTGTCCAAATGTTTTTTCATCAGATGACTCCATTAGTAGTATCAAGCTTTTACGACGAGTTTCTTCAGGAAAAGATGTTTTAGATTTAGAGGATTTTTCTTTAATGAAACCTCCTGTAAATTTTCTTGAGAAATCAGGTGAAGAAAATATCACCAACACTGTCACAGGCACCACTTCTCCAGTTTCAGATATGTCATGCAGTATTTTGTTTAAAAGAACAGACAATTCACAGGAGAAAGATGAAAGCATGTGTGAAAACAATGGCTCTCAACATAGCAATTTATGCAGTATAGACTCAGATTGCTTTCCAACTAGCCAGGACTTTGTTGACCTTACAGACTGCGAGACTGACAACCAGCAGCTAGCAGAAGACATCAGTTTTAATTCTAAAGTCAGTTCAAGTCCTCCCTTTAGAATAAAGGTAAGGTATTACTATGATACAAAAGTTTTCTAAATATTTGGCATTGTTGAGTTCAGATGTATGTATCCTAAGATAAATGTATTGTTAAATTATTTTTAATATTTAAATTAAGCCAGATCTTTTGAGTAGTTATATTTTAAATAAATTCTCTTCTTTATTCACATAAATCTTTGCTCACCTAATTCTGAAAGAATATGTTTAATGCCCTACTTTCCCCTCTTTTCTTTCCAATACCATATTTTTCTATAGGTAGAAAGTCAGCTTGTAATTTAGTTGAATAATTATTATCCTTCAAATATTTTAATGAACAATGCTAGTGCTAGATCTGATAAAAATGTAAAAGTAACTATTAAAATGGTTGCTATTAGCTAGGTATTTAACACAGTTTATTCTAGGAATGTTGCAATTAGCTAGGTATTTAATGTAGTTCAGGAATGTTGCAATTAGCTAGGTATTTAATGTAGTTCAGGAATGTTGCAATTAGCTAGGTATTTAATGCAGTTCAGGAATGTTGCAATTAGCTAGGTATTTAATGCAGTTCAGGAATGTTGCAATTAGCTAGGTATTTAATGCAGTTCAGGAATGTTGCAATTAGCTAGGTATTTAATGCAGTTCAGGAATGTTGCAATTAGCTAGGTATTTAATGCAGTTTATTCTAGGAATGTTGCAATTAGCTAGGTATTTAATGTAGTAAATGGTTGCAATTAGCAATGTATTTAATGTAGTGAATGGTGCAATTAGCTAGATATTTAATGTAGTGAATGGTTGCAATTAGCTAGATATTTAATGTAGTGAATGGTGCAATTAGCAATGTATTTAATGTAGTGAATGGTTGCAATTAGCTAGATATTTAATGTAGTGAATGGTTGCAATTAGCTAGGTATTTAATGTAGTGAATGGTTGCAATTAGTGAAGTTTAAACCGCTGCTAGTACTAATGGATTGTTGTAAGTATTGCGAGTGAATTGTTGAAGATACTTAAACCTCTATAAATACTAGTGAGTGATAAATTACTGAGATATTCAGATAACCTCTAGTATAACCTCTAGTACTGAGTGTAAGATACTCATTTATTGTAATGATAGTGAATTATGAATTAAGAGATAATCATTTAATGTAATATTGTATTGATAATGAATTATTGAATTATGAGATACTCATACCATTGCTAGTGCTAGAAAATTGTTGTTTAGCAGTAATGTTACTAATAACTGTTGTTATTAACCTGTTGAAGTACTGGGATATTTCACCATTGCAAATGCATTAAAGTACTGAGCCTACAGCTAGCAGATTGTAAATACAAAGTGAGATACTCAAACCAGTGCTGGGTAAAGGTTGTAATTACTGAGACACTCAAACCATCATTAATACTAGATAGTTTTTTTGTTATTGTAATAAGTGAGACATTTAAATTATTAATTAATTTTTGGTTGTGATTATTTCAAATAGTTTGGATATAATTTTTTCAAGATGAAATTTATGTAGTATTTTGTTGGTGAGTTCAGACTTATCAGAAATATTACTAACTTATTTACCTTCTATCCACCAAATTGTTAATATTTAAACTTTTTTCTTTGTTCAAAGTAACATTTTATTTTTGTTTTTCACAACAGAAATCAGTGGAAACAACAAAGTCAATAACCAGCTCAAATACAGGTAAAGTTTTATGAAACAAAATTATCTATTGCTAGTGAATGTATGCACACCACAGAATACATTTATCACAAATGTTTTGCAGTAATTTTATGTACATGGAAAACACAACAAAACAAAAAAACCATAAATGAACAAAAAGCACTCTTTTGGGAGCAAAAGTTGGCATAACTATTGACTAAGAAAACACCCAACATCAACAGAAAACTGCAGTATTGTGTTTTCCATGTACATAAAATTACTGCAAAACATTTGTGATAAATGTATTCTGTATAATAAAGTTGAGAAGAAAAGCAAGAAAGCTAGTGAAAATCAGTATCTGTAAACTTTGACAAAAGTACCTTAGGGTTACATTAAAAATTTCTCATTGGGAGTGTCATGGCCAAAATAGTAAAATTTACATTTTTAGGCACCCTGTTTTAAGAATTTTGCAAAACCTGCATGGATTTTAGCATAAATTCTGATTGATCCATTAAAAAGAGGAGAGATAACTCTATCTTTTCTTTGTCATTAGGTAGGCCTACACACATCAATGCACTTGACTGTGACATGCCTGCTCATTCACTTGAACAGTTTTATTTTATTTGTGTGTTGTTATTTACCTACATTATTTTAGTAAGATTGATTATACCTCAACATCTGTTTTTCAAAGATAAATTGAAGGTATTTAAATAATGCCTAAATGATAAACAATTTTTCTTCTTATTCTTTATTCTTTAATTCAAACATTTTTGAAGTTAGTAGCAGTAGTCAGTTCCCAGTGAAAATTCTAGTTTTCAATATTAGGCACATAAATATATTTTTTTTTGGTATGATTACTTCCCTATAATAAACCAGGAGGTGTGTGCTTAAAACAAAAAGTATAGTGAAGAAACTATCTGACATAAAATGGTTTTTTAACATGATATTCTGAATTTTAAGAAAATTAGAAAGAAACGAACTTTGTGTTATATATAGTTTCAGAGATGTGACAGTTTATCCATTTTCATTTTCTTTTTAAATAGAAATTGTAAAATAAAATTAAAAATGTAAATTAAATAAATGATTAAACATAACTTATAATATATATATTAGAGAGAGACAGAGACAGAGCACAGTTTACTGATCATTTTGATATGTGCACCAGCTCTGCATGTTGTATAGTTTTAGAGATTTGACAATTTGTTTTTTTTTACATTTTCTGTATGACACTTGATTACTGCTCTTTGGTTAAAATTTGTTGAAATTGCCATTTTCAGCTTCATATAATTCATGTTGTTGTTATGCTTTTAAAAAAATAGGCATTCACTACACAACAAATGATTTAATAATATGTATTCTGGATATACTTTGTTCATTAGTTGCTTATGCTATGATGCCTTGAATATTTCAGTTTGTTGCATTTTGTAAGCAATTTTATGAAAAAAAACCCAACATGTTTTCCTTTGCAATTTATAATACACTGAAATTTCAATTTTGCATTATATCAGGGTTTTTTTTTTTTTGTCATCTGTGAATATGCTAATTTAAAATGTTGGACTGTTGATCAGTGTGGTTTAGATTTTACTTGTACTGAACTTGACAAATTGCACATTCGTTACATCTAAAAACTGTTGATTACAAATTACGACACTAAATTGACAATATCTGAAAAAGTAGTATAGCTATCATAATTTTTTTGTACAACCTTATTTCATCAAAAAACATATTTTGAGCAGAAAAGATTTGTACAATATCAAGTAGAAAAGTTCTTTGTTGTTAGCATTTACATCTATTGTTTTAGTGTATGTATACCATAACCAGTTTAATTGCTCAACTTTAAAAAGAAGCCAATGCAGCATAAAAATTTAGATACTTTATAGGTACACAATATAGAAGCAACCATAAGATTTGATATTTCAGAGAATATTCATGTAGGTTTATCATAAATCAATAGGCTTGCTCATTTTGTTTTTGATTTAATTGCAGACAGGAACTCCACGACAGCATAATGTGCAACTTAACATCAGCTCATACACAGCCTTGCATGTTTTAAATTTTGAGTTAGAAGAATTTTATGTTTTGCCATATAAGCTTTGTAAATGTAATGTAGGACAATGAAAAAAAATCTACTTAAAAGATTCAGTACATACATATATTTTATGTTATTGTCAAACACAATATTGCAGTGTGCTGTTGCTGCTTGGATATATAAACATATTAATAGTTTTAATAGAATATGAATGGATATAAACACTATATAAATCAATTTAAAGGGTACATCATTTTCTCTTGTTTGGTGCCACTTTAGACTAGATTAGAGGTTTCTGTTATATGTTAAATAATAGATATTGTAAATCATTAATTGTTTATGCCTTGATGTGTGTATTATTTGACAGAGAGGAAAAAGTGCCGTGTTTCTGGTTTGTTACGGGGCAAGAAGTTGACAGTGAAGACTGATACTAAGCAACAAAATTTAAAGGACATGTTCTCCAAATTTGTTTTTCACAAGTAGGAATGGATTTCTTCCAAGTGCTTTTGAAGTATTAATGGCTTGTGAGTCCCACTGTTACTTGTGCTTTTTCAGTAGCTTCTTAGTGGCTGGTGAGTCCCACTGTTACTTGTGCTTTTTGCAGTAGCTTCTTAGTGGCTGGTGAGTCCCACTGTTACTTGTGCTTTTTCAGTAGCTTCTTAGTGGCTGGTGAGTCCCACTGTTACTTGTGCTTTTTGCAGTAGCTTCTTATTGGCTGGTGAGTCCCACTGTTACTTGTGCTTTTTGCAGTAGCTTCTTATTGACTGGTGAGTCCCACTGTTACTTGTGCTTTTTGCAGTAGCTTCTTATTGGCTGGTGAGTCCCACTGTTACTTGTGCTTTTTGCAGTAGCTTCTTATTGGCTGGTGAGTCCCACTGTTGTGCTTTTTGCAGTAGCTTCTTATTGACTGGCGAGTCCCACTGTTACTTGTGCTTTTTGCAGTAGCTTCTTATTGGCTGGTGAGTCCCACTTTTGCTGGTGCTTTTTTGCTTTCATTTGTGATTGTTGTGAGTTATCTTTTGTTGTTTGTAAGTTGCTACTGATTGTTGATTAATTATGAGGCACATTCTTACTCCTTACTTGTTATTCTTTTAACAAAATAGTGCTTGTTGCTGTTTTAACAATATAGTGCTTGTTACTGTTTTTAAAAAAAGAGTGATTGTTGATCTTTTAAAAACATTGCTTTTTGCTTTTTTAAAAGCATATTGCTTGTTGCTGTTTAAAAAAAAATATTTGCTTGTTGCAAAAAATATTGCTTGTCGCTGTATTAAAAATAGTTTGTTGCCATTTTAAAATTATTGCTTGTTACTGTTTTTAAAATGTTGATTTGATTTAAAAAATATTGTATGTTACAAAAAATATTTCTTGCTGCTGTTTTAAAAAAAATATTGCTTGTTACTGTTTTTTAAATGTTGCTTTGTTGCTGTTTAAAAGAAATATTGCTTGTTTATGTTGCTTTATAAGACTTTTTACTTGTTTATTTGTGAATTAGTCTTGTCTGTTGCTTTGTGAGTCACTTGTTCTTTGTTTGAATTTGTTAGTCTTGCTTTTCTGAAAATCACTCCAACTTATTGTTTTCTAAGACTTGTTTGTAAGTCACTCTGTTGCTTTGAGACACTATATTGTTTTGTTGGCGAATCACTCTTTCAAGGCTTTTTCTTGCAATTTGATTCCCTCTTATTGCTTTAGCTTACTATTAGTATTATATTTATTGCTTGTTTGTGAGAGAATTGCTTATTCATAGGTGAAGCTCTTGCTTTTTGTGTCTCTTGTTTATGTCAGTTATTCTTGCTTGTTTGTCAGTTTGTTGCTTAGTATAGTAGTCTTTCTCCTGTTGCTTTTGAGACTCTTTTTAGTTGCTTCCAGCAAGTTACTCTTGATTAATGCTTATTTGTGAACTATTCTTGTAGGTTTATGAATCACTCTTTGGATTAAGCTTGTTACTTATTGTGTTCCACAATTGCTTACACTAAACAAAAGTAGAACTAGTCTTATGTTAAAATTGTGTCACTTCTTTTCTAGTAGTGATTCCTCACAATGTTTTGGTTAAGAATTTAAAAAAAAAAAAGAACTATAAAAGCATATTCGTACTTTTAAAATATCATGCAAGGTCTTTACCAATATCTGAAATAGGGGACATGAGATATACTCAAAGTTAAATCTTTTGCTATATGTTGCTGTTGGTCGTTGGCTACATTCTGGTTTGACAGATGTGTAAACTAGATATACCATATTTTAAGGAGGAAAAAATAGTTATGGGTGAACAGAAAGTTGTGATAATACTTACTGGTAAAATAAAATATTTAATGGAGAAACTGCTGAATTACCATTCCTATGCTTCATATAATAGCATAAATTGCCATGTAAAGTTGTTTGTTTGTTACTGCTTGATATTATACTTTAACTAGTTTCTTTCCTTGAATAAGTTATTTGTATTGCTTTCAGTGTTCACAGACTAATAAAAGGGTATTTGTTTTACAGTAGTCTCATTTTAAAGACGTGAATGATCTTTCAAAGCAAAAAAAAACCAAAACAAACTGATTTGAGTGATTAAAGTTGTCCCCCTCCCCTAGAGTCCAAAAAAACATTTTCTAGGATTTTGGGATTAACGGAAAACATATAATGCTTTGATCTTTGCTGTTAAAAGTTTGGAAATATTTACTTGTGTGAAATTGAATGTAGTGCCCGGTATATGTAATTATTATATAGCTATTTTGCTATCATTTTATTAACACATTATTAGTACACATTTTGAAATATTTTCAGGTATAACTTACGTCTGTTGAGTGTTAAAATATTCAAAATGTGTCTTACAGGGCTGCAAATAATTCCACAACCAAGAGTCCAGTGTCATACAAAGGCAGTTTGTCAAGAAAGGAATATATACCTAGTGACCAATCATTCACCTGTTCAACGCTGACTCAGAGAAAACTTTCATTATAGTGAAATTTTTTTCATCAGTTGCACATCTAATGACCAGTTTCTTACCTGTTCAACAATGACTCAGAGAAAACTTTCGTTATTGTGAAGTTTTTTCATCAGTTGCACATCTAATGACCAGTTTCTTACCTGTTCAACAATGACTCAGAGAAAACTTTCGTTATAGTGAAAATTTTTCATCAAATGCACACCTAAAGACTAGTTTCTTACCTATTCAACAGTGATTTTATGAAATTTTGTCACGAAAAACACACCTACTGGCCAGTCTCTTACCTATGAAAATTTGTCACTTCACAAACAGTCTTGTTTAGTATACTTTTGGCTTCTAGTAAATGTTTGTCATTGAATGCATACCTAGTGGCTAGTCTCATACCTGTGAAAATTTGTCACTTCACAGTCTACTGGCTTCTAGTAAATGTTTATCATTGAATACAAAACTAGTTGACAGTCTCTTATCTGTTCTGCATTGACCCGGAGAAAACTTGTGTTGTAAATATTTATCATTGAATGCAAACCTAGTTGACAGTCTCTTATCTATTCATCACTGACTCGCAGAAAGTTTATATTACAGTGAATTTTACTGAATTCGAATACACGCTTTTACTTGTTCAGTGTTATTCACTGGAAACTTGTGAAAATGTGTTACTGAATACACACTACTGACCAGTCTTACCTCTTTGACAGTGACTCATACAAGACATTGTTACACTGAACACCCATAATGACCACTCCCTTACCCTTTAATGAGTGACTCACAGAGAACTAATCATTTACAAGACATTGTTACACTGAACACCCATAATGACCACTCCCTTACCTTTTAATGTGTGACTCACAGAGAACCAATCATTTACAAGACATTGGTACACTGAACACCCACATAATGATTAGTGCTTTACCTCTTTAGAGTGATCCAAAAGAATCATTGTCCAATGTGTGTGATTAATTCTTTTTATTCCCTTTGGGCATTTAACAGTTTCAGTCTACAATTTCGTTTGTAAGCTAAGTCACTCCAGTACATTTTGTGTGATTGGTCCTAAGTATGAACTGTATGTTTGTAAGCTAAGTCATTCCAGTACATTTTGTGTGATTGGTCCTAAGTATGAACTGTATGTTTGTAAGCTAAGTCATTCCAGTACATTTTGTGTGATTGGTTCTAAGTATGAACTGTGTTGATTACTGACTATTAATTGTGGTTTACTTTTATGACAGATTTCTTTCATTCTTGATAAATAGATAACAAAGTTTATTTCAAGTCATTAAGAGGTGCTAGTACTTGTATTTTCTTTTCACCACCAAAAATTGTTGGAACAAACATCTCTGAAAAAAAGCTTTACCATTGCCCTGAACATTTTTGTTGGTATAGTATGTATGCATGTACATCAGAGTATATAAAATTACAGCTAATTATAGTTCAACAATAGAGTCAAAACAAATTGCAGGTTAGTCCTATCAGAGAATAGAAATGGAGTTATTAGAATAGGTTATTATAAACTTCACATAACCTGGATTAAGTACAGCTTCCAGTCTTTTCACTGGCCCTTTCAATCACGTCACAGTGTCAAAATGTTACAATGTCAAAATGTCTGCACTCAGCATGTGTTCCCCCCTCGTGCACAAAACACTGACATATCGTTACTCTCAACCGATCTGGCACCTCTTGCTGTCAGTTTCTTGAGCAGAACACAATCACAATGATTGGGTTATCTTCACTGGACTGATGTACTTAGCATCTTTACTTTGGTATATCAAAATTAGGGGTGTAGTATATGCCCTTATGCTTACACACTTTGCAAGTTTCCTGTGCTTCCCCAGTCACTCAAGCCATGACTAGTGAACAAACGAAGGGTAGCTAGGAACTTGAAAGTTGAACTTGATGCTCCACTTGAGACTCACAGCTCAGGGTTGAACTCACACTCAGACTGAGACTCAGCCACAACCAAAAGAAAAAGAAATCAGAAGGCTGCTTGCTGACTGCAACCTACAATCAAGGAGCAAACCTAAGTTTCTTATTCATTACAATATAACTCCATTATATCTGACACTCCATTCTCAAACTTTCTACAATTCCTGCAATGGTACTCATTATCCTCATGCACACGTGGTACAATAAATACAATGTATCAAACAATGTCACATATTAATACACCAAATGGGCGCAACTTAGTTCAAACATTTGTAGTAAATGTACTTACATAGTACATCTTTACATAACACAAGTATAACAAATCAATAGAAAAATGTATGAAATGTTTCCAAGTCCACTCTCTCTCAATCAATCAAAGCTAATGACTGCCTTCAAGCTGGACTTCTCTCTTTATCTTCAAATTCATAAGTGAATAGACAGCAAAATTCTCTACTGCAAGTAAACTCCTTAAACTCAGCCATTGGCTAGTCTCTTTCTCATGAATCATAATCATTGGATAATAAAATAACTGCTCACTCAGTTTCCACTAGGTCAGCAAATCTAGAATATTCTTTCCTCAGGCTGTTTACTTCAGACTCATACACTTTCAAATTAACACCATAAGGAGTGCCCAAGGTTGGGTCACTCTGACAATTTAGCAACTTAAATAATTAAAATTTAAAATAGGGAAGGGCAAATTTACTTTGTCACAAGTTCATTAAAATCAAATAGTTTTGGAGTTGTTTTTAGAAGTGTGATGGTCGGGACCAAGGAATACTGTTCAATGAAAATCAGATGTTTAGTATAATGCAATCATAATGTTTGCTTTCAGTATAAAATAATATCTATTTAAAACTAATAGTGATTAATTTCCTTCGGTAAGAAAATAAGTTTTAGTAAAGCTTTGTTGTTTTTCAGTTTGAAAAAAAATTACTTGAATTTAATATAAATTGTTCTTGTACTATAAAAAAGTAGCATTTGGACAAAGTATTTTTTCATGTTATAAAGTCTTAAGCATTAGAATGTCACTGAAACATATATAGCATAAAATATTGTTAAATAATTGTCTGTGAAAAGTACCAATGTCTACTTTTGTTTTTATCAGTCACTTTCCTATGAACTTTCTAAAATTGATAATTTTATACTCTTTCTGCCTTAATGAAGTCAGATTACTAGACTATAAAAGATAATGTTGAAAAATCTCATACCCCAATTGTTGTGAATGTATTCTGCTATAAAATAAATTATCTTGTTAGAGAGTATCTAGAATGAAAGCAACAATTTTGTGATTACAATGAAAATGATTTTATTAGGTACAAATTAAATAAGTATATTTTATTTAGAAAATAATGCAGAAATACATTTTGTCTTTTATTAGTTTTAATGAAAAATGTTTTAAATATTGCAGAAATAGTGTATTTTGTCTTTTAATGAAAAAGTTTTATATTTGTATAATAAATATTATTTTTTTTACATGAGTGCTTTGGACTTTTGTTAAAATTTTGTATGCTTAAGCATAAATTGTGTTGTATATTGTTTACAATTTTATATTGTCCTCTTTTTATGAAAGAACAAATCTTTATAATAAACGTGTTCAAAATTATAAAATTTAAATTAGTCATGCATATAGTTGATAAAATAGCAATAAAAAGTACTACAACTTTTTTATTTTAATAATTTTTTAACAAAGGAAGTATTTATTAAACTCTAACACCACATTGGCTACTTATGATTTAAAAAAACAAACAATCAAGGAAAGTTTTTCTTAAATTAACAGCTAATAAACTGATAAAATATCTCATATTTTTTATTTATTAATATCCTTTGATCAAAGAATAAACTACATTTTTAATAAAGATGAACATTCGATGTCCATTTAATATCATAACTATTATTAAAAGTTCGACATTTTTACTATTAAGACTAACTTCTCAGAATATATTTAAAACCTAGTAGTTGCTAAAATCATAAGAAAAGCTATGCACAATAAAAGCATTTTAACAGAAGGTGAATTATAAAACAGTTTCATACTATGCACTTATAGATACTGTCCCACAAAAACACACCAGTACACTGTAGTTAGCACCTTATAAAACAGATCTTTTCAAAGCAATACATTGTAGCTAATGTCATATATATTCCAAGCAATACACTGCAGCTGTCTTATAAAAATGTACTTTTATGTCTATATATTTCATGCAATACATTGCAGTATATACATTATTCCAAGCAATACATTGCATTTAATGTCTTATAAAAATATATAATTTCCAAGCAATAAATTGCAGTTAATGTCATATATATATATATTTTCCAAGCAATACATTGAAGTTAATGTCTTATAAAAACATACTTTACCCATGCAATACATTGCAGTAAATGTCTTATAAAGATATTCCATTTCCAAGCAATACATTGCAGTTATAACTTATGAAAATATATTTTTTCAAAGCTGACAAGAAAAATGGCACATCTCATCAGTCTGTTATAGTTGGGCATAGGAATTAAATTTATTTCACTAGATTTTAAGTATCATTAAGATATTTTCTTTTTCCATTTAGGTAGTGTAATATTATAGCATTATTTTTACAAATCGGGTAGATTGTAATTAATATACCTGCTTGCTTCTACAGTGATCATTTGGAAATGAGTCACTAGCTTCTAGTGAATTCTAGCCAAAGTTTATACAAGAAGAAATCTGGTCAGGAGAGAGGAAACATTCAGTCACCCTAGTTAGCAGTTGATATAACTCAAGTATTACTACTGGATCATCATGACCCCTAGAAAAAGATATGGTCCCATTTTCAGATTTTCAGATTTTGCTACATCAATCCTTGTGTCTGCTGTATTTCACTTCAGCAGTAGGCTAATTATTTGGCAGTTATTTGCAATTATTTTAAGCGTTTCTGTAGAGAAATCTAAAATGTATTAGAAATATAGCTTCGAGTTTGAGATTATAACACTAATTTATATAAGCAGAAACAAAATGATTGATGAAATCTCTCAAAAAGTATGCACGAAACAAACAAAATATATTTTAAACGTATTTTGCCAGTGACAAATTCTTTCGCCGTACAAAGATCAGAGCAAAAATAAAAAACCAAGTTTCGACTATGATGTAAGATTCCCATAAGACGCTTAGTATTCGAAATTTCCATTTTGTAAGTTTATTTTCATTACAGTGTTTGATTTGACAATCCTAACTATAAAATACTATACTTGGCTAAGTATGACTGCTCTCATTCGGTGTTCTCATAAGCATGTAGTTCAGTGCCTTTCAAAACACAAAATATTTTATTACGTAAACTTAGCCAACTAATCATGTCGCGTTTGTTGAAAAATACATTTTGAACTACAATAAACTGAAAATTATTTAGTACAACGTATCTATTTAAAATACACGTTTTTGCTTGATGTTTTTTAAAAAAACAACAACGTTTTACAGACGAAAAGGATGGATAACTCTTAATCAACAGTAATTTTAATCATGGCAGCCGCCAGTGATCCCTTTCAAAGTTCTTCAAACGAGTTAAAAAATTCAGACTTAGGTCCAATCTGTGATCCAATTCTATGCTCAGAGAAAAATGAAATGAATAGAGATACAGCCGAATTCAAAGTGCCAGACATTAGTTTATCAGAAAAAGATATTTCAGACGCCACATCACTACTTGAAAAGAATGCAAACAAAAAGTCAAAAAAATTAACTGTCGGTCTATCATGGTTAAATCTTTCTCCTGCGGAGCAGCTAAAACATTCTCAAGTAATCGTCCCGTACAAGGAACCTATCTGGAGTGGTATACCTCCGGAAACTGATAAGTACAGTTTTGATGTTTTGAAAGACGGCACCATCATTGACTGCATCGAACTCGGTAAAAAACCTTGGATTGTTTTCGGTCGTCTGCCGAGCTGTGACGTCTGCTTAGAACACCCGTCGCTCTCACGATATCATGCTGTTGTACAATACCGTGACACACCAGAACTTACAGAAGATCGAGGATGGTATTTATACGACATGGATAGTACACATGGTACATGGATTAACAAAGTGAAAGTTCAACCTAAGATTTACCATAGACTTCACGTAGGTCATGTTATAAAGTTTGGTGGCAGCACACGACTTCACATTCTGCAGGTTGAGTTTAATTACTTTTCGTATTGAAAACAAAATCATGTTTGTTGTCTAATTATCTTGAATAGTTCACCAAACTACACTGAAGTACATAATAATTAATATACGAACTCTAGGTTATTTAGATAGAGAAAAATTCAAAGTAGGCCTATTCCTTGACACATAAAACACTTTGCAGGATTTGTAAACTTTTAATACGAGCTTGAATAATATGATATATTAGTTGCTAATAGATAAAGAAGAATAATATGATATATTAGTTGCTAATATAGTAATAGATACACAACTATCAAGTATTAGTGAATTATGGACTGAAGCATTTTCAATGAATATATTTGTGGAAATTTCCTAGGATATATATATATATAAATAATGGAATAACAAAAACCCCAATTAATTTTTATCAGCTAATATAATTAAATGAGAATACAGTAATAATAAATATGTTGAAAGTCTGTGATTGATTCCTTCCCTCATATATTTTAGTCCACAAAAGTCATATCACTGTATCAGTGTATGCTTCTTTTTTTTTTTAATTTTATGCCTACAGAAAGTGGAGCAGCATGTTAACTCTGTTTTGTGACATAATACTGACCGGTTAGATTTCAGAAGAACAGGAAATGTTATGCTTTTATCTGCATGTAAAATAAGCATTGCGCTCAACATAGGTTTTAATATAAATCATTTGAGAATCTCTCTGTATATTATATATTATATACAAATTTAATATGTGCCAAACAGACTCAACATTTTTATTCTGAGAATCTGACACATTTTACTTGGAATGTTTAAAATTAAAAAAATATATGTTTAGTTTGCAAAGCTATTTGAATTTTCTGAATGCAGTGTATATTTTTTAAAATGTACATGTATATTTTATTTATTTATTGAGTAAATATTGTATTTTAAAATAAAAACTAATGAAGGGTCCTGAGGAAGACAGAGAAGCTGAGGCAGAATTAAGCATAACTGAACTGAAAGCTCGTAAAGAAAAACTTCAGCGGGAAGCAGAGTTGCTGCGACATGCAGATGATGAGGATCAAGAACGAGAAAGACAACTGCAAGAATGCGTTAATGATGGTGGATGTTCTTGGGGCATTAGTGAGTGGCATTAATTAATTAAGACTTTTAAATTGATATATATGTTCATATTAATTCAGATCACATTTTATCATTAAAATATAAAGGGTAAGAAAGTATTTGTGACCCACTGGATATTTTTCTATATTACTTTTATTACTTTATTAGTAAATATTTATAATCTCCTCAACAATAACACATGCACTTTTAAGTACTAGTTCTATTTCTATTATTTCAGTGTGGTAAAACTAGTTGTTATAGCTATATTAATTATTAGGGACTCTTGGCACACTACTACTACTTCACTAATGGCTGCAAGCAAGTAAGTTCTCTTACTCTTAGCATATAATAATATACAAAGTAGCTGAATTAAATATGGCTATTTGAAACTTTGAACTTCATTTTGGTAAGCAGTGCTAATACTTCTAGTAATACTAATACTGTAATAGAGAATACTGTTTTCAGCACGTCTGCTAATAATATTAAGATTCCAAGATAGCTGATAAAATTACGTACATTATTATAATTTATATATCCTGAAAGAATTAATTTGCCTGCAGCCACTGTAAGATTCCCTTTTGCTTAGCACTAGTGCCATGGTACTGGTAGAATACTAGAAAGTTTAACTGTATTGAACTGCAGAACAATTGCATGTTCATCTTGATGATGGTAAATAATCGTACCTTTTCAGAATCACACAGCAATGGCATTTTGCAGAAACTGTTTAGCTTTACAAAATCACACATCATTGACACAGCAAATGTGTAAATTTGCAGAATCACACAACAGTGGTATGTAGTAATAACTGTAACTTTGCAGAATCACGCAGCAATGGGATGCTTATCATATATTTTTATGTCATGTACTGATGTTTAACAGTTTATAAACACTGAGAAATGAATATCCTGTATTGGATTTGAAGAAAGAAGGGATCTGCCTTTCCTTTATTTCTTGAATTTTAAACAGAAGAACTACTGTAAATATTGCACACTTACGCTTAGTTACAGGTTCAAAGATGACTATTCAATTATTTTTAATGTAAGCATTTGAACACAAAACCCCACAACCTAATATTGTAATAATGAATAAAGAAAAAAATATGTATGTTTAAAATTTAGTTTGAATTAATTGGAAATTTGAAATATCCATGTTTACATTATAAATCTATTCCACTGGTTTTTATTTTATATTTCTTTTGTTTTTTTCTTTGGCTAAAGTGAGGGCTTGTCCCTGTAATTTAGTTCATCGTGAGACAGTCTCAGGCCTAACATCTGTGTATCACTTTAAAACTTCACTGTGAAAATGTCTCAGGCCTAACATCTGTGTATCACTTTAAAATACAGCTGAAGATGCTGCTGAAGAGCCAGAAGAAAATCCTTTTGCCAGTCTGGTGCCACAGCATGAACACCTATATTCTGATGATCCCAAGAAAGCACTGAGAGGATTCTATGAACGAGAGGGTAAACCTAACAATTATGGTATAGTGGTAGACATAGCTTTCTGAGAGGGTAAACCTAACAATTATGGTACAGTAGTAGACATAGTTCTTTGAGAGGGAAAACATATCAATTATGGTATGGTACAATGGTAGACATAGTTCTCTGAATGTGAAGATAAAACTAACAGTAGTAGACAGTTCTCTGAGAGAAATGGTAATACGAACAGTTTTGGTAATGTCATAGAAATAGTTCTTTGGGTGAGAGGATAATATAAACAGACCTGGTAATTTGATGGAAATAATTCTTCATGCACAAGGGTATGAACTATAATCAAATGATAAGCTATAATAAGTGGTAAATCTAGTACTCAGAGTCTGAGTGAGAGGTTAACCCTTTGAACCCGGCTTGCTTGTACGTAAAAAAAACCTATAACCCTGGCTCTTTGAGCAAAAAAACCATAATTTAAAAAAAAAAATTTAAATTAATTTTCTACATGAAATCGATTAGCCACTCAATCTGTGAAACACTTTAACACCAAAATACCTTCTTGGAATGATAATATAATCTGACCAACAGCGGATGTGAGTTTGAATGCACAGGTACTCTTTGCATGCAGAACATTGAAAGACAGTTTTTATTTGTGGGTTTGCCATTTTTGGTAAAGACGGATTTACCTGTGCAAACATTTTACTCACCAATTCATTAGCACTACTGCTAGAACTATCACTGTCATTTTTACTAAATGAAGTTCTTCACTGTCACTATCTATAATCATTGCAATGGCTTCTGCCGCAACATAATGATCTTTTTATGCCATCGCCATATTTAGCATTGAACTTGCGCACCAAGACATGCAGACACACCAAGGTCTTTGGAAAAGTTCATTTCTAGGGTAAAAGAAATGTTTGGTACCACTGTTTGGTAAAAGAATAAAAGTTTTTGATTTTTGATTTTTGTAGAAACTAAATGTTGCGAAAAATATGGCATTTAAAAATATTATTTCTACATAAACTTGACTGTTTGCAGATAAAAAGGAATATTGAATATTGATATAATGTATTATTGCTTCTAAGAAAACCTTGATACAGTAAGTTGAATTATTTATAACAATGAAAATTAAAGAAAATTGCTGTATATCCTTGTAACAAATATAGGTGCCATTTCTCAGTTCAAAATGAATTTCTTTTACAAATAATTACAAAATAAATAAACACATATTCGTGCAAATATTTTATATATATCTCACATAAATTCTGAATATATAAAATATAAACACATGATATTTTTAGTGCTTTATTTTCAAGAAAACATATTTCAAATGGACCCATCCTTCATGTTACATTTCCTCAGAGAATGAGCCACATAAATATATAGACTAATGAGGTGTACAGTATTAGTATATATAAATATTTATAAATTAAAGAGATGCACTTTATTATTAGTGTATAAATATGCCATTGACATCCAGGAAAAATATAATGATTATATTTATAAACTAATGAGATGCACTTTATTAGTAATTGCATTTAATAAAATCATTAGGTTAATTTATAAGTGTGTAGGTGTAATTATGAACTCATGAGATGCACTTGATTTTTGTATTAATATTGTATTGATGCACTTCCTGTGTCTTTATAAACTCACTTTATTAGTGTTTTATACTTCTTGTGTATTTATAAACTTATGAGAAGCACTTAGTGTTTATATGTATATTTATAAATTGATGACATGTATTATTGTATTTATATATTTGTAAACTATGATATGCATTTTATTAGTATTTATAAACTCATAAGATTCATTGTTTTAATGCTTATACTTCATGTGTATTTATAAAATCATGAGATGCACTTTAACAAAAGTGTTTATATGTATTTATAAACTTGAGACTATGTAAACTCTGAGTTGAATTTTGTTAGTGTTATTATTCACATATATTTATAAACTCATGAGATTCATTTTTTTTAGTGTTTTTATTTCATATGTATTTATAAAGTCATGAGAAACACTTTATTAGTGTATGTACATTTGTTGAATAATGAAATACTCTGTATTAGTAATGAATACTAGCATTTGTCTTGGAAATGATCAGTATCAGTATTAAATATTTTATACATCAAGTGGTAGTCACATAAATAGATATGTCATGATTTTCAGTTCTACATATTGTGTCCTTGTGTGCAGGCTTTGACTTACCAGACTACCAGTTTACTGAAGTGTCTTTTGGTAAACACCGCTGTGTTGTTGAGTAAGTATTTCAGAAATTTGCTGTGTACTTTGCAGTCTTTGATTTACAATATTATCACTTCAGTGATGTGGCTTTTGAGAAATACCTGTGTTGTTGAGTAAGTATTTCAGAAATTTGCTGTGTACTTTGCAGTCTTTGATTTACAATATGTTCACTTCAATGATGTGGCTTTTGAGAAATACCTCTTTTGTTGAGTAAGTATTTAAGAAAATACAGTGATCTGCTTTGTTTTGAGGTGATAGCCTAGGTCATTGATTGCCAGCAAATATAATAGATTCTGTTTGATCATTTGATGCAGATTGCCAGTAGATGGTCCCAATGGAGAACCACTTATTGCTGAGGTGACAATTTCTGGTAAAAAGAAAGATGCAGTTGTTGCATGTGCTTTGGAGGCTTGCCGTCTGCTAGATGTCCATGGTCTTTTACATGCTGCTAAACATGGTAAATATTTGCAGGCCATTTCTTGTGTGTGAAAAAATATTAGAATATTTCAGTTGGAAGTGTTATATCATTAGAAAATATTGGTCAGTATATGACTGTGCTTCTTCTTACACTGTATTTGTTAGTAACTGATGTTACCTCAACAACAGAGGTATTTCCCAAATTTTGATTAGTGATTGATGGGAAAGTAACATGTCTGTATATGTTAATGATCAATAGCTGATAAGAAATGTCTTATTTTTACACAATATTGATAAGAAGTGCCCTATCGTAATACAGTACTAGTCATTAGTTGATATGGAAGTGTTTTATGCTTACACACTACTGGTCAGTAATTGATATATGTCACATAGACCAGGGAAGTAAGCCTGATCAGTTTTTTGTGGTGATGGTTCTCAGAGTGGGCTTTGACACAATCTTGAAATCTCACCACCCTAATAAATAATAAAGATAAGTCAACATTATAGTATGGTTGCATTTGTTACAGCTTATGGTCATTCAGCAACATACATAAAAAAACAATCAAGAGTTTCACTATGGCACTCTCCTACAAAATGATTAAATTAAATAATTTGATTTTACACTCATTCCAAATAGAATTCATTCCTGTAAAAGGAAACATTTGTTTTTAGATTCTAATAGTCAACAAACTGATTAAATTAAATAATATGACTTTAATACAGTGTTTACCAATTCTTTTGTGGCCAAGAACACATTCAAATTTTCAGAAGAGTTTGGCAGGCACCTCAATTTTTCAAAGCTTAATTTGGTACTGGACATTAAATAATATGTAAAACATCATATTTAGTAATATGTAATGGATCACCATGCACATGCACAGGCAAAAAGTATGTACATGATGGCATACAGGATCTAGTCATATATTTTCATATTCATCTTGAGCGATATGAGAAAACAACTCTGTTGAATTGGGAAGTATTTAGAGATCCTAGAATATAACATTAATAATAAAACACTACTAAAAATCCAGGCAGTCTTCAACTTTCATACATTCAACATTTTTACAACCCGCACTTTCATATATATATATACATATTGAAACCCTTCAACTACTTTTCATAAGCTGGATTTAGTTTTTTGCACAGCAAAAAATGAAAAACATTTAATCTATTATGTGGTTGTCTAAATTGCCTTTCGTATGTGAATTTAGTCATATATCAACACAGGAATGAATGAACATTTCAACACAGTTTTTGTTGTCTATAGTAAATGTTGAATCTATGTTTTTAATATTTTAAATAGTCATGTAATTATTGTTTAATACTATAAACAATCATATATACATTATAATACATTCATGAGTAAAATAAAACAACAGAAAAATATTAATACCATAATTTGAGATTTTGTAATACTTTGTACTCTGAGAAAGGAACTCCCCTATAACATGTAAATATTGACTTTTGTAACATTTTCAGAAACACTTTCAATTTGTCAAAAGTACTGGGACTATCTTCAGTATTATCTTAAATATTCTCTTGTTTTTTTTTGCAATATTTTCTGGCTTATTTACTTTGACTCTGACAGATAGTCGAATGTAGAAGACTGCCTTTACTACTGTACAGTTTTTCTTGTCACTTTTTAGGATTGCATAATTTTCTGACTCTTATTTATTAATTTGTATTGACAATTTTTAAAACCAGAGAGTCGAAAGCGCAAAAGGAAGAACTGGGAAGATGAGGACTTCTATGATAGTGATGAAGATACTTTTCTGGACAGAACTGGCACGATTGAGAGTAAGCGGCTGTTCCGCATGAAAAAGTCTGGAAAAGACACAAAGGCTGAAACTTATGAATCTTTGGTGAGATTTTTGTCCTGTTGCTTGGAATAGAAAAATGAATGAACATTGTTTTAAATTAAGTTTGGGCATGATACTCATTGCTGTAAATTTGAGGTTTCTAACTTTAAATTCTTTCTAATATTGAGACTTTATTGCTTGATTTACATGATAATTATGATTGCAGTTACCAAAGCATGAAGCAATTGTTCACCGCATCACAGAGATTGAATCCAAACTGGAACAAGCCAAAGCTCGTAAGTCTGATATTTTTCCTTTGTAATTATTTTCTGGGAAATTGAGACTAGTTTAAATTAAAGAACTTTGTTTCATGGTTTTAAGGCAAATTTGTAAACTGAGCATATGAAACAGATAAAATTCTAAGCATGAGAAGTTATTAAAATTCTCTTGGCTATAACAAGTCGGAGAGATAATTTAAAGAATTTATATATACAATAGGGTCTCAGGTTACAAATAAGTTTCATTCTTAAGGACGTTCGTAATCTGATTTTGTACTAAATTAGAATTTATACATACATGCTTGTAATCAGTTAATGAACTTTGGTACAAATAGTGGTGAATGGCATACATCTACTAATCACCCACATCCAAGCTAGATCACCTTGTTCAAACGGATGTTACTTTTTACCTCAATATGTAATTGAAATTGAAAAATTTCAAATTCATGGGAATATGGATAGTCATTTAATATATGTTTTACCTGACAGAGACAAAAGCGGCAATGGAGGAAGAAGAGGATGCATTGGATGCATACATGACAGCCATTAAAGCTGGAGTAATGGATACTAAAACACGTTTGACTCTTAAACGTGAATTGTTAACATTGCGCACAGAAGAACAGCGCCTTCGACGCATGGTTAACTTGGCCAAACCTGCAGTTTTGCCAGAGCTAAAGAAGTATGATTTTAATTGAACTTATTTGGCAAAAGTTTTTAATTTTGCAAGAATTAGGGAATGAATTAGGAAATAAACAGATTCTATAGTTGTTTGCTATCACATCCAGAAGAATATGCTATTTATCTATACACTTTTTCCTTAGTGTTAGTATATTTTTTAGAGCTTAAAATTTCAACATTAAAAAAGCCACAAACATATTTGCTTAGAAGAATCACTTTGTTTATTTAAAACAATTTCACAATATTATTTGCTAACCCTTGTCTTAAAAATCATTCTTACTTTTCATTAGCAAATGTAACAAAAGCATTGTAACTGAATCATCTTTTTTGTGACGGAAGTTTGGAAGGAAGTTTGGAAAAAACTTGACTATTGTTTGCAGAATCATATGACCTTTCACTCTTGTAATATATGTTAAGTGAGAAGGATGAGTTACAAAATAATCATTTAGAATACATAGTCATAATGTTATGAAGATCAAAAATAATGAAATAAACCAAAATGCAATCAACATCAAATAAGATAGGGAAGCAGTTTGTGTGTTACCTAACCAAACTATGGAAAATATGTTTCCCATAATATGGAGACAGGTAAAAGAGATTTCAGGAAAAAAGAATCTACATCACCTGTCACAATATAGGAGCAAGCTGATACAGTATGCACTCTGGCTTGCCATGTGGAAAAAAGTACTAAGGGTCATCACTCTCACTATAGAGCATCAGTACTTTATCATTACCTCCCCATGACACTGTACATGTCCTTTACAGACACTGTATTTATGCATATATAATTGTTTGATTCATGTCTGCTCATCTGGTTGTATGATGGAAAATTTCTTGGCAACACTCTTTAGTTTTGTGATGTGCTTAGTCTTTATTGAATTTTTGTCTTTTTAGATATGAACCATCACACCAGATGCACCCAGTGGCTGCAGGTTTTGTGGCAGGTGTGAGGAAGATTACTGTACCTAAAGGTCCCAAGAAACCATCAGTTCTTCCCACTGTATGTTTTTTGATTTCTTTGCATCACTTGGAAAAGATATGTGTCATTTGTCTATTTAGATGACCAGTACTTCTTTACACAGTATGTACTTTCAGGCACCAAAGACCATAACTTATTACATCTTTCTTGTGTATTTTCATTTTGTATTACTGGATGGTATTGTAAATTTTATTAATATTTATGTTCTATTTAACAAACAAACACATTTTAAAAAATGTATTTCCTGTGCAGGACTTGACTGTATGTCCAGGTCAGCCCACCTTTGAAGAGGAAGTTGAGGAAGATGAAGATGATGATAGTAGTACAAAAGAGGAAGAAAAGAAATCACCTCCTGTAACAAATAATGAACAGTGTAAGCCACAAGAAACTGTAAAACCCCCTGGAGTTTCACAGACTTCACTCAGAACTTTATATCAGAAACCACATAAGAAAGATTCTGGAAGTTTGGTTTGTGTAACAGAAAAAGTTAAAACTCAAACAGAAATTTCGGTTGAATCTCACTGTGAAAGAAAAGAACCAATTTTACCTTCGCATGAGGTATCAATTTCAGGTTCAGATGCAGCTCAAGTTTCAGCTCCAAAGGGATTTTCAGAGCCAAAAACCAAAGTAAGATGTTATTTATTTTAAAAAACTAGATTACAATTATACATTTGAAATTTTAGCAACCAAAGTGTCTGTGCATAATCCTTAATTTATATATAAATTTACATGTAGTTACACTGCAATATTTTTTAAATTTAAAGTTGCACATAATTAATTTATTTAATTTTATACTATTGATTATATTTTATTATTTTCATAATTATTTAGTTTTTTAAAAAGTATGCTTTGGATTTAAAAAAAAATGTATATATTTTATTAAGTTGTAATTTTATTAATATTAATGTTTTCTTGTATCACATCACACAATTTCAATTCTATACAATATATCAATTGCTAATAAATACATCATAGGAATATGACAAAAGTAAAAATCCAAACATTGCTTTTTAAAAAAATTGTTTATATAGAGAAAGTTAGTGGTTATTCAGTAGATCTACATTCTGAGTAATAAATCAAATTGCCTAGCATTCAAATATTGTAGTTTAATCAGAGAGGTTAATCGTGATTGTTGCTGGACTTTAAATCTATCATCTACTTCCATTGAAATTGACTTAGAACTCATGTTGTCAGTGTGTGTGAATGTATCCTTCTGAATCACTTTAACTTTTTTTCTCATCATATTCAAATTGATAAACACTTAATCTAATTTTATAATAGATTTGAGATATCTCCTCCTTACTGCTTACTCCTTTGTCTTACACATGCTGCTAATCACAACTTTCCTGCCTCTCATTCAACATTGCGAGCTTATAATTATGTTTCCGAAGATGCCGTAAAGGAAAATATATTTTAATTCACAAAATGCATTTATCATTTATTCACAACAAAATGACTAGGTTTTACTGAAATAATAATTTTTGTTATAAAATTTTACAAAAAATGTGTTTGGAGGCAATACTAATCCTTTAATGTGTTAAAAGTATAGTATTTCTGACACTTGCATTTAAACTTTCAGATAACCAAAATTTTCACTTAAGTATGCATATGAAAATGAAATATTAAAGTGTGTACTTATTTTGTATTAGGAGCAATTTTAAACAGTAGAAGAATGATAAATATATGAATTACATATATAAAACAAAACTTTAATAAAAAAGAAAATGTTATTTTTAGAGAATGCTTTTGCCATTTACTCTAGATAAATTATGAAATGTTGTTTGGAAGATGTGGTCATGCCATTTAACTATTAAAAATTAAGTTTAACTTTAGGACATGGTTATTCCATCTATCTATTAATAAAGTTTAGCTTAGTAATGGTTATGTCATTCAACTGTTAATGCAGTTTAGCTTGTTTAAATTTCATTTATTTAACTATTAATGAAGTTTAGTTTTTGACATAGATCATCATCTTTTATCTATTAATGGAGTTTGAAGTTGAGCTTTGTGTTTTTTCTTGTCCATTTAGGTTGCTAGCTTTACAGTAGCCAAGAGAAGCAAAAAAGTTGATGCACCAAATATGATGTATGATGATGCAGACCCAAACTATGCTATGTGGCTTCCACCTTCAAGTAAGTAAGGCCCTCACAAGGACCGGTTAGTAGTAGTATGACAGCTGTCACACACAAGGACTGGTTAGTAGTGGTCTGATAGCTGTCACATCACAAGAACTGGTTAGTAGTGGTCTGATAGCTGTCACATCACAAGAACTGGTTAGTAGTAGTCTGACAGCCATTACATCAAAAG
This sequence comes from Sinotaia quadrata, assembly GCA_028829895.1. Lineage (NCBI taxonomy): Eukaryota > Metazoa > Mollusca > Gastropoda > Architaenioglossa > Viviparidae > Sinotaia > Sinotaia quadrata. The sequence goes on along the minus strand of CM054177.1, from coordinate 30,350,489 downwards.
AACTGATTAGTAGTAAACTGATGGTATTTGATTCACAGCCCCTACATCATTAAAGAGTCCTCAGATCACAAAGACTAGTCATTTTTAGATTCACAGTCCTCTCATCAGAGAAGACCTCAGAACACAAGCCTATCAGTATTAGTTAGATTTACAGCTCTCACATCACAGAAGTCTTCAGAACCCCAAGACTTATCACTATTAGTTAGATTCACAGCTCTCACACCATGGAGCCCTCAGAACCCAAAGACTATCAGTACTAGTTAGATTCACAGCTCATACTATGGAGCCCTTAGAACACAAAGACTATAGTATTAGATTCCCATCCCTCAAACATTAAAAAGGAATGCTCACATAACAAAGGGTTATCAGTAGCACTTTCAGTTATTATCAGAGCGATGTATAAATTAATTATTTATTTGTTGTTTTATGGTTTTTATTTATACAATTTTACTTTTATTTATTCATTTAAATAAAACAATTGTTTAAAAAATAAAATCTGTTTTGTTTTTTCAGATCAGTCAGGCGATGGTAGAACAAGCCTTAATGACAAGTTGGGTTATTGAAACATCATGATGTCATCTCAGTTTAGTTATATATTATACAAACTCATATTTTTTTTTATTAGAAAGGGTTTCATAGACAGCTATCACTGACACACTTTGGTATCTACATTATACAACTGTTGTGTTTGATATGAAAAGCTCATAAATTCATCTAACAATACATACATACCCATAATACTTTTATTTTTTGATTAAAATACATACATACATAAAAGACTTTTGTTTTTGATTAAAATACATTCTTACAATATTTTTTTTATTAAATGACAAGGGGAAAATCTCTTATGCTGAATGAGTTACCATAACTATTGAAAAGGGTTATTGTATGTGAATAAGTTTCTGTAACTGTGTTGAATAGGATTAGTGGGGTTACAGTGTTATTAGATTTGGAATAAAGGATGGGGCAATGTTTGTGTTTGCTATTTAATATTCAAAGAAAAAAATGGAAATTGTGCTACAGTTGTACTTTAAAAATCTAAATACTGATGCAAACAGCATGTAATACCTTCATTATGCTCTATTTTTAATTAGTACTGAACTACATTTTTACTTATAAAAGTATTTTTCTCATAAAAATTACATTTTTAGTTTATAGCCAAGTCAGTATAATTACTGTAACATTTTTTCGCAGATTTTTGTGTTTCTGCATTTGAGATAAGGTAATATATGTCTGTTTAATAGAAAATGAGAATTTGTTTGTTTAATAGTACGCTATTTGAGCTTGTTTTAGCTATTTCATTTCATCACCTGTAGGTAAGCTACAGACACCAAGACACTCATTTAGTAGAAAAGTGCACAAGAATTCTTTAAAGAGAAAAAAAACGAAGTTATGTACAATAAATTTACAAAACAGATTTCTTTTTGAGATAGTCTTTATAAAGAATAGTTTTATGTCTATCATCTGTCAAAATCGCAGCTGCATGTTTTTAAGCAATGTTAAGTTTATGCATTCCAAGACCAGACAATAGAATTAAACTGAATCTATATCTAGGTATTTATCTATCTCTCTATACAGCCAAAAGCTACCCTCTTCATTTCAGAGTAGAACTTTTATGAAAAGTTGTCTTTAAATTTAATATTATTTCTTTGTGATTGAATTGACATAAGTTAAATGTGAACTTACTATTAAATAGACATTATTCTGAGGCAAAGAGAAATGACTAATTAACAAGTTACATATTTATTTGGGAGAGGTATTAAAGAAACTTTCAGATGGAAATTCATATTTCTGGGGATATCTAAGGAGGAGGGAATAGAATGGATGGAGAGGTTTTTAGGGTTTCAAGAGGTAGGGGGGAATTGGGACCACATACTCAAACTTATTATTATCTGAAATGCACTTTTGAGTCAGACAAGCGACAAAAAGTGGAAATGACATTCTTACATATGGTGAAAAGGATGCACGGGGCAAAAAGGGTTGAGAACAACATGAATAGAGTCTGGGTACAAGCAATAAAATAGTGAAAAGTAAACTTGAAGATGCCTGTATATGAGTGTTCTAGAAGTTGATGTAATTGTGGGATTAGAGGTGTGCTTGAATTGATTTTGTACCTTAATATTTTCCAGACACACTGACCAGTCAGTCTTGCAAACCAGTCTCTTAATATGTGATAATTATCATGTATGTATATATCCATAATAAAAATCATCCTTCATTTTGGCTTTAGTTTTTGCATGGCTATGTTAAACTTATGTAAGACTGCTGGTTTGTAAAAAAGTATGTATGTTCAGTTTTGTCCCATTTACAGATATTTGACAGCCTTATTAACAGTTTTCTTACAGAAATATAGAAATCTGTGATCAGTATACTTTGCCTGCTTAATGTTTTGATTATCAAATACTAAATCTGTACTTTTATCTATCTATCTGTCTGTCTGTCTGTCTGCTGTCTGTCCGTCCGTCCATCCGTCTGTCTATCTATCTATTTTATCTATTTGTGATGCCAAAGCCACCTAGTTAATGGTTATGATGATTATTATTAATAATTAATCATCCATAACTAATTACAAGTGAAGATTCAGTTGAAAATGCATGAAAATAGTCTGTTTCAAAGTGTCAGGGTAATGAGCTTGGTCTTTTGGCAGCTGCATGTACATGGATAGTGCTTTACCCCCTCACACTTTCTGCTAAAGCTGTAGCCCAATCTATATCAGTAATTCATAAACCTCACACAACCTTTCAAACCAAGCTAAGTCATTCTCTGTATGGCTCCATGCAGAATGAGCAAATTTGCAATGCACTATCAGTACTGGTACTACTACACATATTTGATGCAGTAGAGATGCTACGCAATATGTTTTTAGCTGACTTGTCGTCTACTGTTGCTTTTTTAAGCTTGATTCTCTTGCATTTGACCCAAAGATTTTCAGATTCCAGTTCTCTCTGTTTATTGTTTTCTCTGTCGAGTCAATCTTTCATCTCTCTCTATGTGCTCTTTCTTTTTCTTTTTTCTTTCTCTCCTTCCTCCCTAATGAACGCAATGAGGTTTTAAGTTTTATCTTCCCAAACTTTTTAAGTTGAGTTCTCAATGCCATTTTGGGTAATATCATTTAGGTTTAACTTTACAAAAATTGCTTTTAACATTAATGGTAACACCTAAAGCCTAAGAATAGAGGAATGCACATAATGTACACATATTTACTAAAATAATACAAAATACATATCTTATAAAAAATTTATTTTTCATCAAATGTATTGGCTAAGTTTGCATGAATGTTGGTTTCTTTTTTTCATTCCACAAATCAAAACTTGAATGACTTAAGAGATCATCTGATGATGAATCAAGATTTGAACTTTTTTTTTTAGGAGAAAACCATTCTAAAAATGTTGTATTTACTCTTATTTCTGCACAAATTCTTCAATTATAATAAAGAATGTAATTTGCAAGTGATAAAAAACATTTTTCTTTTCTCTTAGAATCAATTAAGCCACTGTCCAGGCAATATATTATGCCTGATGTCTTCAGAATGTAGACTAGGTTTGGGTTTTGTTTGCAATATAACAAGACACTAATGTTCAGATGATATTTTTTTTGGTCAAGTCATACCTTCAGTAAGACATAAATTTAATTTAACCCAGTCACATGGAAAAATCATAGGCAAATTATATAGCCTAAAGTAAATCTCCGTAAACATAATATTAGATGTTTATTAGATGCTTGAATATGTATGCTATATATATATATATATATACACATTGTATATACATGAATAAAGAGCATGCATATGTGGATGGTTGTGTATATTAATTTATAGTTGTACTTTATTTGACCTTCCAGACATTTAATAAAGATTAATTTACTTAAGTAAATATCTTTTTTTATTTAATCATCTGACCACATTTCATCTGATCACCTAATTTTAAATCTTTAATTTTTAAATTGTAATATTAAATCATTTACATAGCAGTATTAGATCAGCCACAGCTATTCTTTCAAGTTTGTTAGAATTGAGATATATGCCTAAGAGATTACAGATACCTGCTTTCCGTTATAAATTTATTAACTTGGAGTATGAGAACTGTTCCAGGGATTAGAGATAAATTACTTGAAATCTTATGCTTTCTAGGATAAACATGTTAACTTTAAATATGAGAAATGTACCAAAGAAATTAAAGATAAGATATTTGAGATTTTATGCTTTCTATGATAGGGCTTAACATTTAAATATATATGGCATGATGGAAAAAGTAAAAAGTATAAAATTTGGAGTTAAAAATAATAATAATAGTACTTTGTTGCTTAATATTTTCAATGAGGTCTGTAAAATAGTATAAAAGTTTTCAGTAAAAAGATAACACTAATATTAAAGCAGACCATTTACTGCTATTACTGAGTGCATATAAATACAAATCTTTTTGAAATTATAAACAAGGCCAATTGTTGTGGGTCTTTCTATTAAACCAGTAATAGAAAACATCCTAGTTATATATATAGATCATTATGGTCCAATTTATTCAACCCCAAGGGCCACATAAAACAAAAAATTAAAGTTCAAGATGCAAAATTTAATTAAATTAAAAATATCTCTTTTGTATGAGTGCAGGCCACAAAACAATTTTATGCGGGCCGTGATACTCTCTTCTCCCTGTGGGTGACTTTGCTGTTAAACTCTTCTTACTACCAAAAGGAATACCAGTTTCAAATGGCAACAAAAAATTTCACAGAGTTAAATGCCTTATATATTCACTTAGAGTACTAATTTATATCCATATACACTTTGATATACTTACTTAGACACAACACGTCATGTTCTTTTGTAGAAATAACATACATATTTAAATATGCTCTGATATTTTTTGGGAAAAAAAACAACAACTATTTATAATGATGGCTTGCTTTCTGTCGAAACACTCATATCAAGTTTCCAGTTTAGTTATAATTACAACAAACAAAACAATATAAATGTGTATAACACTTAATTTTAAGTGAAAGTTTAATTTGAATTATTACGTTTTATATTATTTGTGAAGAATTTAGAATGGACCTGTTTTATCACATGACCATGAACTTCTTTTCTCACGGACTTAAGTGATCAGCGCACCTGACAAATTAGTACCACTGAACTAAATAATAATAATTTTTTTTATTTAACTTTATTTATTTTTGTTTAGATAGATATGTATCAATGAGTTGAGTGATAGTACAACAGTAGCTAATGACGCTTTGTATCTTTCTATCTCCGACGTATGAGAGGTTCTCAAGCTAGCTCAGTAGAACGAATATTAGGCAAATCACTGCGCCAAAAACAACTTTAAATTTTAACAATTTTAAATAGTGACATTAATCTTAAGCAAAGCAATGATTTATAGAATGCAATGAAAGGTTTTGTATTTTGTCCTGTTTGTTTGGTATTAATAGAAAATGTATATGAACTATATGTTATCAGTTGCCATGGATGCGCAAAGTGTTTAGTAAGGAAGTTATCAGGTTGCTCAAGATGGAGGGAGAAAGTATAGCGATAACAGTTACCGATCCAGAGGATAGTACTGATAATCCTTTTGATAATCCTCTTGATCCAAGTGAAAACTTAACTAATGGTCAGGAAAATGAGCAGGAACAAACATCAAATGAGGGGGAACAGGCTACAACACAAGATGTGGGTTTGTCAGAAGATGCTCAGTCTCTGAAAGAGGAGCTTGATAAAATAATCGTCATTACGCCAGAGCCTGAGGAGCCGTGAGTTTTTATTAATATTTTTAGCACAATATTTTTCTTTATTACAATTAACTAACATCAGCACATGAAGTACAAAAGTAATTCTAACCTCCTCTTTCATGTCGTTGCACACTTCTACCAAGCTTTTACACAATATTATAGTCAAACTTCACTAGGCATTAGGTTTTCGAACTATTAATTAAATTCGCTGTTGTCAAAACATTCCGTGAATCTTTACTATATTTATTTTTCTGGTTTAAGTTTTGTGTCCACTTTCAGTTTTTACTGATGTGCAGATCTCTGCAAGTATATATTGAGAGCTTTGGGAGGGGTGAGAATGAGTGGGGAAGATTGACTGTATGTATGGAGATCTTTGCAAGTATATATTGGGAGCTTTGAGAGGCGTGAGTATGAGTGGGGAGATTGACTGTATGAGTGGAGATATTGATGGAATTTCTGGGTACAATTTTGCCTAGGCTGCTAACAATGGCTACTATTTTTGATTTTCAACTATCCAAGGTACCTTTTAAAAAAATATGGTCTCTAGCATACAAAGGAACCAATTTTTCATTTCATCTGTCAAACTATACTTTAAGTCCACCATTTTAAGCTAGTGATAACTTAAAGGCATGCTGCTTACTAATTTAAAATATCTATTTTAGAATATACCAAACCAATACAAATTTAAACTCTTTTTGTCAGTAGTAACAGGCAAATTAGATGATTAAACTTTTGAATCATATTTCTCAGAATATATTTTTATTTCTCAACAGTTTAAGTGATTGAGAGTTAATTACCTTAGATCATCAGGTCCTATTTAAGAAATTTTATTCATATAAAAAATATTCTGGAATTTGAGAGATATATTTTTAATTCATAATCCAAAGAGATATCTACCAGTTTATTCTAGACCCATCACTGCATTCAACTATAAAAATGTGTAATATCATGTTGCCTTTATGATATTGTCTTATATATATATGAAGTTGGCAGATCTGATCAGTGTAATTTCAGTTTTTAATGAGATGCTGGAAGAAAAGAGATGTCAGTAGTATCAATCATTTTTTTTATTTCTACCATATCCAATTAATCCAAATGTATAAATATTGCAATAATTTATATATGTAGCTAATATTGACCTATTTGTGTTACTACAATAGTAGCTATTATAGAACTGAGGGGAAATGTGTCACTCTGCTCAGCCTAGATAGTTGGGTACATCAGCACCGGAAATATTTCAAAAATTTCAATTCAGTGGTTTATTGGCTGTACAGTTAGCAAATCAGTACAATTATTAATAAAATTAAATAAAACAATGATCTCAGAAAACAGCTTTGTCTGCATGGTTGTATGTTACAGTAACACACTATTATTTCATTCTCTTTCATATTTCTAATCATTACTACTGAATTATTTTGATATTTAATTTGAAATCCAGCCTTACCTTTTGCTTGTGTGTCTCAAACTGTCCAGATAAATATTATATATCTGTTGAGGAGTTTTCTGTTGAGTTTCTCTCATAATAATTCATATTTAATTGTTTCAATTTTTCAATAGTTCTTTGTGTTAATTTTAGTAGGAATTAAGGAGATAGATCTAGCTGGATCAGTTTTGCCAGCAACTTGATGTTGAGTGAGAAAAAAACAACTCAGTGTAGTAGCTCTATTTTATATTATCTGTGGATTAAATGACTAAACACAAAATCTAATTAAATATAGCTTTTTAAACCTTTACCCATTTTTGTTTGTTGGAATGAATGACTGATATTCTGACAAATGCAGGGTGAAGCCAGAACAAAATTTGTAATACAGCACAGTTTTCAATACAAATCTTTGCACTTGCACAATTTTAGTGTGCTAACTTGATGTAGAGCACGCTCATGTATATTTTATATACATGTATATTGCACTTCTTCAGTTTTAGCATGATTACCAGATGAAGAGTGTTTTTTAAAAAATATATTTTTGTTAATGCATTGAATGGTTGGTATCCAAATAGTCCATGCCACACTTACAGTGAAACCTCACTTACCAGGATTGTATGGGGGTGAAGAGGGGTCAAGATTAGGTGAAAATCTGGATTAGAGAAATGACATTATTCATGCTTTTGACACTTAATAGGTGGTATGAAAGTGAATTGTTTAAGTTCAAATTGTTAAGAGTGATATACACAGTATGAACATTGACATACATGTGATCAAGTAGGTCAAGGTGAAGAGAGAAAAACTAGGTAATATATGAGATATATATGAGAGAGAAATATGAGATGTGTTCAGTATGAAGTGCTGTTCAGATATGCACTGTCTGGATTAATGGGTTTTAAATTAATCAGGTTTCATACTATATTGACCAGGATACAAAACCCAGTTTACAAAATACAATAAACCTTTCCCCAAACCATGAAACAAAATTGCCAGTGACTTGCCACCAATATATTGTCATAATTTTACATTTATCTTAAAGGAAATTTATTGAACATTAGAGCACTTTGATCACACAGCCTTGTACTGTAGTTACTCATCCTGTTTGTTGATTTATTCAGGTCTTTGGCTACATAACCAGATATCTATATTTGTGCCCTCCAAAATATACCATTATGTAAAATAATATTTCAATGTATACATTGTTTCAAATCAGATTGAATGCCCTGATTTTCTAACAGATATTCTTCTGATGACCTACTTATACAGCAGTAGATAAAACAGTCAGTTTAAATATTGATAAATATTTGTGAATGTTCATGTTGGTGCCTGTGGCATTTGATACAGCCAATTAGTCAGTTATTCAGCCAACCAACCAACCAACCAACCAACCAACCAACCAACCAACCAACCAGCCAACCAACCAACCAACCAACCAACCAATCAACCAATCATCAATCAATCAATCAAGCAAGCAGTTTGTCTCTATTTATCTAGTGTCTTGGTTTATCTTATAAATTATATTATAAAAATAGAGTATTTGATATGAAGAATTCAAATATGAATGATGTTTTACTCTGATTAATTTGACTATATAGCAGATATATCATTGTATTTTGCATAAAATAATTTCTTTCTTTAATTTTGTTTAAGTGAGGAAGTTTTTGACCCAGCAGAGTTTCCAGCCTCTTACAAAGACAACCTCCCCAAAGAATTGCTTGTTTTACAGTATGCTGACAACTTTTATCGGCAGTATATTCATCTTTACCGTGACCGCAAGCCCTTGTTTTTGAAACCATTCAATGAATGTGGAGTTGAGGTATTTTATTTCAAAAGTAATTTTTGCAATTATTCAAAGAGTATTTTATTGATATATTTGTATTAAATTTGGCTTTATTTGAATTTACTTCCCATTTTCTGAAAAACAAATTGTTTCTCAGCACACCTCCTATTTTTTATATATAAGTCAATGAACCATGAGTTAATCAATCAATCAATGACTTTTTTATTTGTTTAGCCATGCAGTGTTCTAATTTTCCACCCAGCAACCAGTTAACCAACCATTTAGCTGATACTTTTTTGTTACATTATTCATTTATGTTCTTGATATGACTATATACTCAAGATCAAATAACCCTTGATCAACAACTTGAGAGTTACTGCCATTCATCTTCCTCATCTTCAGTAAAAGAAGCTACATGTTTTACTCCAGTTTTAATATCATATTGTTGTGTTCTATAAATCAGTAAAAGAAGCTACATGTTTTACTCCAGTTTTAATATCATATTGTTGTGTTCTTTATATCAACATAACATGGTGGCAGTGAGTAATGTTAAAACCTGTTGAAAACAAAGAACTGCGAGTAAACACCTGTTCTCATCTCTGATTTCAATTCGTTTTATTCTTTGACTAAGTGATTCCATGACTAGAGTTAGGGTTTGAGTAAATGCCTGTAAAGTGTAATAGAACTAAAATAAAATTAACTAAACTGCCTGAAATATAAACAAAAATTGGCTGGCTGCAACTAATAAAATTATAAATTGACATTTTTGTTGTGCACTTTGTATTCACCATTTGAAATGATATACATAATTAGTTGATTGAACATTTTAGACAGATTTTTTCAGTCTGCATTACCTGAAAAGGACATTGAAGTTTTAATGTGTAGTATTCTGCACATTCAATTGGTACTTGGTTGACATGGCAATATAATAAGATTTTGTAGTATAAAACTCTATAAACATGATTTCTTAAATAGCCTACCTTTCCACATATATGTATATGAAGATATATTTACATATTTTTATAAACATATTTCCTTGTTATATTTTTTGAACTCTCAAAAATGCTTTTATTCCAGGGAATTAACTCTCATTCCCCCAAACATTAATTAGATTCCCCCAAACATTAATTAGTTAAAGGAATAGTATTCTCTGTGTGCAAACTAAATGTCTAAATGTAAATATTGCTTTTGGCAGAAACTAGTATGCACCACAATACGTCCTACTCAGTTACCATTCAAAGAATTATATAACTGGGATGGTGCAGCAGAGTTTGTGGCTGATTATCTCAACTTTGAAACACTGGATCCTTCATATGAAATTGTGAGCGTGTGCATTTATGATTGCTTTTGTGATATTTTTTATTACTCAACATATGTTATAAACATAAACTACTTAACAACAGTTGAAAGATATTGTCTTAAAAAAAGGAATTTAAATCCCTTTATATTTTAACAGCACCACCATTTTATGTTCAAGTCCAAACTGATATCTTGTAAATAAAATACAAATCACTGTTGACTAAGCTAAATATATTCTGCACTTAGTTATAGGATATCTCATTAAATTAATTTAACATATGTGTTCACATCATGAAATTATTTATTGCACAACAACCAGAATTGTTTTTATCATTTGTAAACAAAAATATTTAAAAAAAATAATTTGAAGTTCAAAGGTTTTAACTGTTAAACTGACAATGATTAAAATGAATTTTAACTGTTAAATTGACAATGATTAAAATGAATTTTAACTGTTAAATTGACAATGATTAAAATGAATTTTAACTGTTAAATTGACAATGATTAAAATGAATTTTAACTGTTAAATTGACAATGATTAAAATGAATTTTGATAATGTTTGGAGACAAAGTGATCTAGTAATTTATTTTAAGATTGTGCTAAAAAATTAGTTAAATAATATTCATATGTTCAAACAGTTTTAGTAATTACAACATTATTTTTAGTATTATGATACAGAAATGAGTATTAAAACCATATTGGAATACTTTCATATTTTTTCTATCAATACATAACAGAAATGAATGAATTATTTGTTAATATGTTTTGTGTTTGTTTCCAAAATGAAATGAAACTCTTTTGGAATTAAAAAAAATATTTTCAGCCAACTCGCCTTTTCTCCCCGGCTACTGTACTGAGGCGGCAAAAGGGAAACTGTTTTGAGTACAGTACAGTGCTTTGTTCATTCCTAATTTCAGCTGGCTATGACGCTTTCATTGTCAGTGGTTATGCCAAACGGGAAACCTGCTTAGCAGATGAAACACGAGAGATATGCCCACTGTTGAAGAAGAGACAAGAGGTGAGTCTGACAGGTTCCCATTGTTACGAATTGATCTGCATGTTCATTTTAATTTAAGTTATTTTCACTTGAAATAGTTATAATGAACATTTGATGTTTTGAAAGTCCAATGTTCTAAATTTGTGCCATATAATGATATAAGTATATGTATATAAGTTTAGAAATAATATAAATAAATATAGAAATGTTAAATTACCTGAATTTTTTTGCCACATATCCTTGCGCATTTCATTTTTTTAATGTAAATGTATTACAAATATCACTTGCTAAGAATACGGAACTGTTTTGATGTGTTCTTTGTGCTCTGGCAACTCACAAAAACAATCTTAATGATTAATTTTAATAGAAAATAAGTTGAAAATAAAGATTAAATTTATTATTAGTAGATTCTATGCTTGTGGCAAAAATTATTTGCCGTGTGTGATAGCTGATTATAACAATGAGCCAATGGGATTAGAATGTTTACTGAAGTATAAACCAAAGAATAACTCCATTCATAAGTCTAGTGAAATATAGTACTTTAACCAGAGTTATGTATGATTTTCAATGCCAAGCCATCATAAAAAATAAATTGTAAATGATTTGATATTGCTTTCGAAATGAAATCTTACTGAGCTTGCTTGAAGTTAAGATCTTACTACAGTGTATTTTGAAATTAAGATCTCACTAAACTTGTTTGAAATTAGGTAAGATCTCTCTAATCCTTTTTTGAAATTTGGACTTTTGGTCCCTGGGATGTTGTGGTAAAACTATTAAATATAGATATTTACTTTGGAAATAAAGTAAACAACTATGGAATCAATGAAGTCTCCAGACTGCTAGCATTAAGATAATATTAGTTTGTGGAATTGTAGAATAGTAAGCACTACCAATACCATTTAATGTACATTGCCCAGAATTCTTATGGAACTGGTTAAATATTAAACAGAATCATATTGCAGCAAATTTAGTTAATAAGCTTATTGAAGTAATTAAGTAAGCTCTAATGGTTTTATGTAAGTAGTTTCTTACTTTGGTCTTAGTTCAGCCAAGTCTTTTCTTTGTTTGCTCTGAATCTTTTTTTTCTTCATTGAAGTCACTTGTTCATAACTTGGATTGTTTTTTTCTTTTATTCTTTGAAAATAAAATATCAAACATCCTAACTGTATTAAAGCACCTCTTTTGTTTCATTATAGTCAAGTATATTTTTGTTGATTATTCATGATTTATCTGTAAAATTATTTTACTTTTATTATATGAGATAATAATAATAATGGTGCATGATCTTGAATAAACTTAGGTGAGGGTCTTGGATGAAAGTGTTCATAGTTTGAGCCCTGCCCAATTAATCATGGTAGCTGGAGTTTTTCCAACCCATACTTTACTCCCTGGCTCTGGATTGTCTTGTCATTCACTGACTGTAAGAGATATTGATTCTTTTTTTTAGCTCTGTGCAGGCAAGAATTTTCAGGATTTCAGTGAGATTTAGGGCTACATTAGTAAAAACATCATATCTTAGGTATCATATATTTCAATGAAATAAATATAAAATGAAAGAAATGAAAGCAACTTTATTATTTTCCTTACCTAAGCATACTTATCAGGAGTCAAATTTTAATCCACATATGAACACATAAAAAGATTATTGTCCAACCTTCCTGAATCTCTTCAGGAGAGACATGACTGTTGATGTCAGGAACACCTAACCTATTATCACTTATCAGCTGACCAATACATCTCTTCTCTTGGCAGGCTGCGAATTCCTATCAAAATCTAAAGTTCTATCATAAAAAATAGGCCTTCAAAAATAGGCCATAAAAAATAGGCTTTCATTTCAGTGACATTAGTTTCCTTCTAAACTAGATCGCCATGTTCTTTTTCTGCAATCTTTTGATGTGCATACTTGTTCGTTTGTTCCTCTATCTTGTCCAATGTTTCTTCTTTGAAAAGCTGGTAGAAGAAAGCAAGCTGATCAGTTACAGTCACATTCAGAACCGTTTCTGCTACAAATTTCAATAAAGCAGTTAGAGATACTGATTGATTGTCATGTCATGCCCTGACTGTAAAGCAGTTAGAGATACTGATTGATTGTCATGTCATGCCCTGACTGTAAAGCAGTTAGAGATACTGATTGATTGTCATGTCATGCCCTGACTGTAAAGCAGTTAGAGATACTGATTGATTGTCATGTCATGCCCTGACTGTAAAGCAGTTAGAGATATTGATTGATTGTCATGTCATGCCCTGACTGTAAAGCAGTTAGAGATACTGATTGATTGTCATGTCATGCCCTGACTGTAAAGCAGAGATATTGATTAATATGAAGCACCAATAAAAATATATCATTTAATTTAATTTATTTATTAATCAAAAAAGTCTTAGGACTTTTAAATACTAAATAAACATACTTATTTAAAACACAGTACCAAATAAATATATATTATAAAATGTTCAGTAGTACAGTAATGAAGAGTAGTACACAACATACATAGATAGATATAAATAAGTGAGAATAAAGATAAGTGGATTATGTTTGCTGTTGTAGGTAAAAGCAAATGATGTAATACACCCTAACTCAGAATTCATTTAGTGATAAAGATTGTTATGATTGAAACACCTTCTGTCCAAAAGGTATCATGACAGCAAATATGAAAACAGTTTAATTCTTCTAAATAAAAACCATAAATGCTTAATAATATTCTTTCCTGTGATGGCTTATCAGTTACACCATTAAACATTCATAAAATAAATCTACTCAATTAATTTTCCATTTACTTTAAATCCACCAGATAAAAGTAACGTTCACTTTATTTCTCTTATTTTTGTAAATTGTTTCCTACTTAGATTATGTTAAAATGTAACAATACATGTAAAATATGCATCATTGTACAGTTTATTATTGCAGTATGGTTGATATAACTTTAAATCATTTATGTGGGCCCATTCAGCAGTACTTGGACAAGATTCAAGATAACATATCTTTCTGGTATAGTATTTGTATGCACATTCAAGGTCAAGGAAGAAGAGAAGAAAAAAGAAATAAAGAAATATACTGTGAAGCCACCTAAGGATCTGCGAAGTAAGTTTATACTAAAGATGGAAGCCCGAGCAGTTGCTGCAAAGAAAGCAGAAGATGAGAAGAGGAAAGCTGAGGAAGAAAAACGCATCTTGGTAAGTTTATAGGTAGGATGTTTAATAGGTGGGCTTATAGGTAGGCTGTGTATTAGGTACATTTATAGGTAGGCTGTTTAATAGGTAAGTTTATCAGGAGGCTGTTTATTAGGTAAGTTTATAGGTAGAATGTTTAATAGGTAAGTTTATAGGTAGGCTGTGTATTACATAAGTTGATAGGTAGGCTGAGTATTAGGTAAATTTATAAGTAGTCTGTTTTATAGGTAAGTTTACAGGCAGATTGTTTTTTTTAGGTATGTTTATAGGTAGGATGTTTAATAAGTAAGTTTATAGATAGACTGTTTAATAGGTAGGTTTACAGATAATCACTAATCTCTTAAATGATAATGTGAAATGAGTGAAATTCATGTAAAATATATAATTTATTTAAATTGCAATATATTTTATATTTATTTTAAATACATTATTATTATTTTTTATATTTATAAAAATATATTTGTCACTTATAGTGATATGTAAACATCCCAAATTATCTTTGTACTTAGACTGATATATAACCAAGCACGTCATTTGTACTTTAGTATGACATATAAGCAAGCCAATAAACAATTTGGCTGACTTTGCACATACTCTTGGTATTTACTGATACAGTAAACTTCAAGAGAAAAAGTGGTCAGAAGCAAATAATTTCATCAAACAAATGATACTATAAGCATTGCTTTTTAAAATCCTTTTATTGTCCTCACTTGCACTATCTGTACCCTAATTGTCCTCTACCATCAATGCTTTGGTTCTCTGTCACAACTTGCACTACCTGTACCCTAATTGTCCTCTACCATCAGTGCTTTGGTTCTCTGTCCCAACTTGCACTACCTGTACCCTAATTGTCCTCTACCATCAATGCTTTATTTCACATTATCATTGGTTACTGAGTGAACATAATTAATCTTAATTTTTTGATTCAAATATTTCACATTATCATTGGCTACTAAGTGAACATAGATAATCTTAATTTTTTGATTCAAATATTTCACATTTCAGTGGAAAGCTAAGTAAATTCAAATTGACTTATTGTTCTATTTATTTCGTATTGAAACAGCTGAGGGAATTTAGGTCACTTTAACTTCATCTCTAACATATTTTATATTATCATTAAAAAGATGATTGAATTCAGATCACCTTTATATTTGTCTTGTTTCACATTGTCATGAACTGAGTGAATTAAGATTATCATCTTTTAAAATAAAATATTAAAATAATCAATCACTTATGTGTATTTTATATATCATTTAAAAAAACATCCATTGGTTGGAGTTCAGATCAATATTATTACTTCTTGTTTGTTTAATTATATCTGACTCTTGACATTAGTATTATGCAGTTTGATTGTTCGATTTATGTTTGATCATCATTATTTTTCACTTTTGTTTAATTACTTTTGTCATTTTACATTATTGTTGTGCAGTTGAATTTTATCTGATTTACATTTGCTTTTTATCCTAACTCTTTTACTTTTGAAAGGAACTGGAAAAGCCTCCTCCTGATCCCTATTACGGCCTGCGAATTCATGCTTGGGTTCTGGTTCTGGCAGGCAAGCGGGAAGTGGCAGAAAGTTTCTTCATAGAACCATTCACTGGTCTCTCTCATCCACTGGACAGTCCTAACTATCTGGGCATAGAGTCAGTCTGGAATAATTTCAATTACTGGGTCAACATGCAGGACTGCTCAGAAGGCGTTGGGGTAATTTGTATAGTTTCAGTCAGTTTGTTTATATGTAGGTCATAGACATAATTTTTCATGTGATTTCACAATTTTATGAACTGATTTTCACAAACAAAAATGTTTTGTGAACAGAAAAGAATCTACACACATTTGTCTGAATATGCATATACACATATAAACACACACAACACACATGCACACACATACACAGAGAATTCATAAGAAATGAATAAACATTTAAATCAGTGAAAATATTTGATAATTCAGATATTTCCACACATATTTTCCTCCACACAAAGACAACAGTTTGCTGAAGACTGTCCACCTACCCATACTTAATAATAATTTTTTCTAATAAAAAGAGCATTTTGTAGAGAATTATCATACCAAACCATCTTGCTTATATCATCAAACTGTCTATCGTGTTTATACTATCAGGAGAACATGTGAACTCTCCTTCTTGTTTATACCATTAGAAGAATAAGTTATATACTCTACATTCCATATCCATATCTTTTATACTATCAAGAAAGCAAGTTGTATCTCTCTATTATTATTATCGTCCATCTTGCTTATACCATCAAGAAAATGTTGCCTACCTGCACCCATTTTGTTTAAACCATCAAGAGAACAAGCTGCATCGCTATATTATAAACATCCATCTTGTTTATACCATCAAAAGAACATATAAACTCTTCATTATAAACACCTATCTTGTTGAATCCATCAAAAGAACATATTGCAGGGTCTACCAACACTCATTTATATCAAGAGAAGATTTTGTAAAGATTAACTTATAAACAAGATTAGAATTGGCAAGGTATCTCTCTAAAGTGTCTTTATGTTGTTATAAACAAGATGGTGTTAGTGTCCTTGCTATTGTATGCAAGATTGGTGTTTATATGAGTTTTGTTTAAGCAAATTTGAATCTGCACAACATAATATTTAGGCATTTTTGTTTTATTTGCACACCAAACTTGAAGTTACTTGACCTGAGAGTGAGAGCAAGATGATGCCAATTCCCACCCATTCAGTTAGTCATGTTGTACAGTTGTTGAACTAAAAAATGATCTTATGTCATGACATTGTGATAGTATATGTGTACATACATATATATTTTATTGCAAAAATTCTGTTCCATTTACACAATTTACACATATTACATAAACAGAGAACTCACTTGTACAGAACATGAGATGTGTATCTCAGACCACACCAAGTTGGAAAATATAGTATAGAAACGATTTGTCAACAATTTCTTGGTGTTGTTATAGATGATATTATGAGTACAGTAAGGAAACATAATCGGAGAGTGCACAGTAACGAACAATATAAGATATTAATTATTTGTCAGTAATGTCTTGGTGTTGTTATAGATGATATTATGAGTACAGTAAGGAACAATATAAGATATTAATTATTTGTCAGTAATGTCTTGGTGTTGTTATAGATGATATTATGAGTACAGTAAGGAACAATATAAGATATTAATTATTTGTCAATAATTTCTTGCTCATGTTATAAATGTCATTGATGTGCAGAAAATGACCTATGATCTTGGAGACTGTACAAAGTGGGAATTCATGTTTCCTGGGCTTGACAAGCCAATCCTGCAAGTGCCAGAGGCACATGCCATTGATGTATATGATGATGATGAGGTTAGTTATTTTTTAAAATTTTCCTATTAAGGTTTTTATATATTGTGTGGTGGAGTAAATTTGTCTATCCCTATATCTAGATTTAGTTGTTATATAAATTGTTAAAGTGACCAAACCTTGGACATTCCTTATGATGGCAGTTTTTGTAAGTGTCAGAGTTGAAAGTAAAACAACTCGAGTTGAGAATATGCTAGAAATTGCTTTGCAATCCAAACTAGTTCCAGCTGGATGAGTAGTTTTTCTGACTAACAGTCTCACACTTGCATAACAAAATCATCCAATGGGGATGGACTGGAAGTTTCTTTGTTGAAGTACTCTATTCTAATCACTTTGAATTTGAACATAACTTGAGTCCAGTCATAAAGGTGATCATTAGCTTATGAGGAGCAGGCTTTGTTTTTGTTTTGGGTCACATCATGCTATGGTGACTACTGTACTCTACTTGATTACATTGGTGTGTTCATCCAGTGTTGTCGTTAAACTTTGCAGTAAAACATGTTGCTGTAATTTGATTCCTGTGAATTCTGTTCAAGAGCCAACATGGCAGAAATTTGTGGCTTGAGTTTGGTCTTGACAATTCATGAAGATTATTTTGAATGTTCCTCATGGTTTTTGAGTAAACACACGTGGAAATTCAAGAACATTCCTCCTGATGTGCTTGATACCACATGTAAAATGCAGGAAATTCTTTATGGTGTACTTGGAGGTTGCATTGAAGATTCTGGAACAGTTGTGTAATGTGCCTCCTGAATGGACATGTGGGACCTCACCTAAATATGAAAGACAGTGACTTGTTGCAAACTGTGTGATTGTGAAACATATGCTGGTGACAGCCACCATCTTTGAACAAGTTATGCATATTGACTTTAATTATTTCTCTGAAACTCTACTGTCATTTTCATGATGATATCCATGAACTTGATTGATTGTCCACCATGAACTGAACATTGTTGTGAAGTGATGTAAATGTTAATGCTCTTTTGACTATATTCATATGTTGTATATTTGATTGTTGATTTAATAAATTTATTGACCTTCTTACATATATTGATAGCCATATGTTGGAGAGTCAGTGGGTGGTTTGGGGCTCATTAAATATAGATTAAAGATGGATTTGTTTTCTCCTTTAGTAAGAAGTTTTCCATATACGTAAAATTTGTGACAGTAAATATTTGTCTACTCTTTGTGGAAGAGAGAAAACGTTCACAGCGCCTGCATATCTGCTGAGTGAGAGAGATGAGTGGTGTCTTCTGAAAATTATTAAAACATAAATTAAGATTCTCATCACTTTTAATAATAATCATAACCAATAACTAGTGTGGCATAGGCATCACATATTGACTTGACTTTAATTTTGTGATTGTTCTTATAATTTTTTCTTTTGATAAGTTTTTAACTGTATAGCATTTTAAGTCTCAGAGAAGACAAACAAAATTGGTAACCAGAAATTAGCTTAAAATTTATGTATATGAAGTTTTGCTTTGTTTTCAATAACTTTATGCATAAGCATTTTCCCAACAGGTAGCTGATGTAAATCTTTTGTAAAGTTTTATATATATATATCATATATTATATTCGTTGAGTTAATCTTCCATCACATTTTTTGTAGTTAGATATATATGTTATCACTGTTGCACGGTTGTGTTAATCTTCCATCAGTTTTTTTTTTATAGTTATCCCTATTGCTGTTGAGTCAATCTTTTATCAGATTTTTTAGTTTTATTATATATATCGCTATTGAGTTAATCTTCCATCAGATCTTTTTTTTTTTGTTTTATATATATATCTACAAAAATTCTGAAGGAAGATTAACTCAAAAGCGATATATATATATAGATTTTTTTGTAGTTATACATATATATGTTAAGCTCTTGAGTTAATCTTCCATCAGATGCATTAAATATTCATACTTTGCTTATCTTTCATCAGTTATAAGTCTGTTTAAAATGTTCTGTTTGCAGGACAAGGACAAGGATGTTGAAAAGCATCTTGACATGCCACCATCTTGGGTTGAACCTCTTCGACTCACACAGCGAGGTCAGTCTCTTCATTTACTGTTGGGATAACTTAGAGCTAGATAATTTTAAAAAGAAAATCAGAATTGCTTAGTTAGGTGAAACTGTCTTATTTACTGAATAGGTCAAATAAGAAAAATAATCAGTATATTTTTAAACTGCCTTTGTGATCAACACATGTAACTCATGCCAGCTAGCCTTATTTGATAACTGGGAGTTATAGGAAGGAGAGTTGTTTCCCCATGTCATCTGTGACTTACAGAGAACTCTGTTTTGATTTGTGTTGGTGGACATGTACATGTGAGTAATATTGATTTTTAAAAAAGATTTGCTGCAAAATATAATATTAGATAGGAAACTTGAAATGAAATATTTATTAAACTTTTCTTATTTTTGTGTTTGTCTTCAAGAAAGCAAGTTGTTCGTTTCTCTTCATAACAAGTTGCAAACCACACAAACTGTGAATCAATTAACCAAATGACTAAAGTAATACAGAAGCAGGAGACAGCCTTTATTGACAGTGAAATGATCAACTGATCAAAACAATATTGGTGCAGGAGACTGGATTTAGACAGTGAACTGATCAAGTGATAAAAACAATATAGATGAAGGCAGGTTGTAGACCCCATATTGACAGAAACTGATTGACCTATCAAGAAAATACAGAGGCAGGAGACAGAACCAGGCAGGTTATATACCCCATATTGACAGAAAACTGACCTACCAAGACAATACAGAGGTAGGAGACAGAACCAGGCAAGAATTTCCAAGCCTGACTAGAGATGGAATATCTAAAATTCCCAAGCAATGCATATGTAAAGACAATCTTACTAATACAAACACTATTAGGTAATAATAAAATTACATTCACTTAAATAACCCTTTCAAGACAACACTGGCATGAACAAATTACCCCCCTTAGTGAATCCATCCTTGCCCTTCTTTTGAACAAATTAATTTAAAATAGATAAAGAATAAAATAATAATACAAAAAGTTTTAAATATCTATATATGTCCAACAAAGGTAGTCATCTAGTATGAACAAGGCCACCTCTTTCATTGACACTTTTTCTTTATAACTTTGTCACCCAGTCCTTTTTCTCTCTCTTTAATCTCAAAGGTTTCCCAGGGTGCTGAGCACCTATCTATGAAATTAATGAACATTCAAAGCAGACATGAAACCCACCATGCAGCCAGCAGCCAGTTTCATCTCAGTAACCAGAGTTTAAAATATTTAAGGATGATGAAATTGAAGAAAGCAATTACAATTTTTATCCTCCAATTTCTTCAGTTTTCTAAGTGATAGATTTAATTTGTCAGTAGCTCTAGTTACATTTTATCTGAACTAAAAATGATGCATGTCAATTCTTTTCAGAGTTCGAAATGCGGTGCCCTAAGGGGAAAAAAGTAAAATTGTACAAACGAGCCAAATTGGAGAAATTTGCACACTACTTAATGAAAGATGGCCTTATTTCACGCCTGTCTGTCTTCGATAACCGTGAGAGTTAGTATTGACTTTAACTGTTTATAGGTTAGTGAGTAGAATAATTGATCTTGTATATACTAGAGAGATATTTTTGTATTAGACATATTCTTTAATAGTAGTGCTAGTAAGAGTGAATGAACATCTTTAGATCAGTGTACATGGTTATTTTCCCTATAGTCCTGAGAGCCATTATGATAGAAGAAAAATCTGTAATAATGATACTAGTAGGATTGAAAGAACATCTTTAGATCAGTGTACAGAGTTATTTTCCCTATAGTGTCCTGAGAGCCATTATGATAGATAGAAAAAAATTGTGTTCAAAGTACTCGCTAGAGTGCAGGAAGTTTTAAGTCATTGTCTTGAGTTATTTCCCTGTATCTGTTAGAAAGGCCAAACAAAGTCTATAGTAATTGTACTGGTAGGTCTGACAGAATATCTTTAAAATAACTTTCACTTTTCTTGGCAGGATGATAAGTTTTATGAAATAATTTAGATGCTGTATAGATAAAAATGTAGGTTTGATTCAGACAATAGTTTTCTGCAATTTAATAGATTAAAAATAGATGTGCCTGTTTTGGGCACAACAGGTACTGACATTACATTATCACAAGAAAGTCCATTCCAGAATGATATATTTGATGACTGCAAACTATCATTGCAAAAAGTACACTTTAGGTAGTTTTTTTTAAAAAGTTTAATTAAATGAATAATATATATATACATACATTTCCATTGTAATAAGCTAATAGTGAACAGTCTTACTATCATTTATAATATTACATTATTTATCATGAACACATTTATAATTTTGTACAGTTTTCTTCCATTAAACTATAATATAGTCAGTAGAAGTACTAGCATTCCCTTTTATAAATGTGTGAGTTTGTATTATTTGTTTATTCCAATGAAATCTGTGGTTTAGTGACAGACTTGATCATGGTTAAGGAGTTCTATGAGCACAGAAATGACAAACTGCATACCCGTGTCCACAATCATCGCACTGGCTGGGTCACAGAACTTTTTCATCCAGGAAGATCCCACCATCTCAAAGGTGATTGCTAGTACCTGTCAGCTAACTGTTTTTGTGGTCTCAGAAATGACTGTTAATACCTGTCAGTTACCTGTGTTTGTTTTCTCAGAAATGACTGTTAATACCTGTCAGCTAACTGTTTTTGTGGTCTCAGAAATGACTGTTAATACCTGTCAGCTAACCGTTTTTGTGGTCTCAGAAATGACTGTTAAATACCTGTCAGTTACCTGTGTTTGTGGTCTCAGAAATGACTATTAATACTTGTCAGCTAACTGTTTTTGTGGTCTCAGAAATGACTGTTAATACCTGTCACCTACCTGTTTTTGTGGTCTCAGAAATGACTGTTAATACCTATCAGTTATCTGTGTTTGTTTTCTCAGAAATGAATGTTAATACCTGTCACTTACCTGTTTTGTGTTTTCAGAAGTGACTGTTAGTAACTGTCAACTATCTGATTTTGTGATCTCAGAGGTGCTTCTTACTCTAGGTTTGCTAAATGTGTTTTTTATCTCAAAGATGATTATTAGTCTAGATTTGCTACCTGTGTTTGTGATAAAAAGCAAACACACTTATTACATCATTTAAATCAATACCCATCAAGACAGAGAAGAAATTCTTAATGTTTGTTTGGTAAAAAACAGAGAGAATTATTAAAGTAGTTTAATCATTACCTTCCAAGTATATGATTAATAGTCTCTCATATGGTTGATTGTGTGGACACAGTTCTGGGGATATTAGTTATTTATTAAGAACACATAATCAAGCAAACTAACCCTTATAATACTAATTATTTGTCTTCTGCAGGTATCTAATCAAATCACTAAGTTTATGTGCATATTTCTTATTGAGACATTATTGGTAGAAGCTAGCATCAGTTTATATTCTTGTTTCTTATTCAGACATTATTGTTTCTTAACATGCATTTTGGTAGAAGATAGCATTAGTTTTTGTCTGTTTCTTATTCAGACATTATTGTTTCTTAACATGCATTTTGGTAGAAGATAGCATTAGTTTTTGTCTGTTTCTTATTCAGACATTATTGTTTCTTAACATGCACTTTGGTAGAAGATAGCATTAGTTTTTGTCTGTTTCTTATTCAGACATTATTGTTTCTTAACATGCACATTGGTAGAAGCTAGCCTCTATTTTACTGATAATGTAGATAAAATACTTATTAAAAAATGGGCACTTAATTGAAAAGGGAAAAAAGAAACATCACTGTTAAATTATATATGTTTTCATTTGGAATAAAACTTAATTTCTAAACAAGGAAATGTGTTTAGATAAAAGTTGGTAATTTTATTACTACTACTACCTCCATTTGCATATGTACTTCTTTGTGTAAAACACATGAAAGGAAGAGACGAACAGATAAAATTGAAATAACAGGATTTACTTGCTAAGGGTACACAGACACAGACACACACACACACACACACACACACACACACACACACACACACACACACACACACACACACACACACACACACACACACACACACACACACACACGCATGCACAAGAGCTGCTTTAAAATTAATGCCTCTAAATAATAATTTTTTACTTAAATGATGATGCATGAAAAGTGTAATTGTGTTGGTGAAAACTTATACTTCATTGCAATATTGTGCACATTTCAACAATGCATGACTGAAGGTAGGGCTATAGTATTCCACTGTTACATACCAGTTTATGTTAAACTACCCTGTCTCAGAATCAGGCTTTTAAGTTATTAGTTTTAATATTCCCACCATAGTGATGACAGACTGGTTGCCTAATTCACCCTTCAGCCTTTACAAACAGAACATCCTGGCATTCTGGCGCTCAATGTAATGACAGGTAAATTTGTGTACATGCACAGTTTGGAATAGTTATCTTAATTTCCCTGTTGTAACTGCAGGCCAAAGTCATTTTATTCACCCTGTCATCTACCCCTGGATGTTGGCATTGCATGTGAATAACCTTTTCACATGCTTCCAGTCCTGCATACACCTAAAATTATTTAATTAAAAGTATTATAAAATTAAAGTATTGTATTAAAGTATTATAAAGTATTGTAAAATTAAAGTATTGTATTAAAGTATTATAAAGTATTATAAAATTAAAAGTATTTAACCTACACCATTGACAGGAAAACATATCTCCATATACAGACATTCAGCATCTGTCAACAAGTTGCCTTCTGCTATCCCCCATCCATCTCTCACCTTTTGACTGCCCATACATGGTGGTTGAGTGACTTATATCCTTGACATATAACAAAGGCAGCTATTGCACCATCATTTGCAAGACTGGATTTCTGGTATGGTACTCATTATAGAAAAATGAAAAAATGTAATTAATAAGAATTATTATGAAATCAGGCATAATTTGCCAAGACTTCTCTGACATCCATCAAATGGATCAAGTGTACGTTAAAATCACATATGGAGACACTGAAGACATGGACTGCAAAAGTGAACCAGAAAAGAAAGGAAAGAAGTGGATATGCAAGAATGAAGTCAGAGAAGAAAGAATAATTGCTAAAATCACAAGAATGAAGTCAGAGAAGAAAGAATAATTGCTAAAATCACAAGAATGAAGTCAGAGAAGAAAGAATAATTGCTAAAATCACAAGAATGAAGTCAGAGAAGAAAGAATAATTGCTAAAATCACAAGAATGAAGTATAAGAAGAAGTATAAGAACAATTGCTCCAAATGAGGTCAAGAACAATTGCTCCAAATGAGGTCAGAGGAGAAAGAAAATATGCTCCAAATAGCAAATAAGAATAAATTACAAATTGAGGTAAAAAAAGAAAGACAAATTGTCCAAATTGCAAGAATGAAGACAGAGCAAAAAGAAAAATTGTTCAAATTGCAAAAATGAGGTCAGAGAAGAAAGAAAGAATTGCTCCTTCAGCAGGACAATATCTGGTTCATACTAGTATCCTGACAAGGGAGGTCATTGACAAATTTGGGTGATCAGTCTTGATCTTGTGCTATCAGACTTTCATTTCTTGTGCTGAATGAAAGCTGTCCTTCTAGTTGTCATGAAATGGTTATTGGAAGCTGACCAAGATGAAACACTTCATTGATGACAAAGCTGTACTCATAGTTGTCAAAAATCGGTTGATGGAACTGACCATGATGAAACACTTCATTGATGACAATGCTGTACTCATAGTTGTCAAAAAATGGTTGATGGAACTGACCATGATAAAATACTTTATTGATGACAGCTATCAAGACTTGGCTGTTGGAAGCTGACTATGATTTTACCCCAAAGAGAAGCAGTCATTGTTTCAGTGAAGAAAAAAATAGTATACACAATGGTGATGAATATATTGAAAAATAAACCTGAATACTTAAAGGTTTGAGGTCTTTAAGAATATTTTACATTAATATAGTATCCCAGAAGAAACCCAATGAACTTTGAGGCATTAGTGTCTATTTATAAACTAAGAGTAAGAAAGCATAAAAATATAGTAGTATAATTCAGACATTACGTTGAAAGCAGAAAAAATAGATACACATGTACAAGTGTTCACAGCAATTCTGTCAGAAAAAACTGACACATTTCAGATATTGCATGAAATGCTTGTAAACCTTTCAATCACATCTTCAGCATTAGCATTTCATCCCTGCTTTGCTGGTTGGTAAATGCTAATCTTGCTGTAAGTTAGTATTATTTATCTTACACATCTCTCTTGCATGTAGATTATAGACACAGACTCGTCTTCACATGCACTGAACTGTCAGAAGAAGAATGAAATGTTCTCTCTGTAATAGAGCATCAGTACCTTGCCAGTGCCCCAGGTCCTGAGAATGAAAGGACAATGGTGTTTTACAGCCCTGCACGTGTGGATGGCCTTGTGAAGCGAGTGGAGACACATACTGAGATGATCGAATATTTTGTTGACAGAGATGATTTCATGCACTATAAGCATACAACCTTTGGTCGTCGATCCAGGGTAGTGAGTCCTAATGACTCCACTGAACTGAATGTTCGGCCTATAACTGTAAGTGCTCTTTGTCTATTATAGTAAGTGCTTATTGCTATGTTATAGATATGGCTTGCTGTCCTATTGTAGTGTTTGTAGTCCTCACAGTAAATGTATTTAATTTTGTTGAAATAAGTGTTTGTTTCCTTATAGTGTGTGTATTTCATCCTGTTATCACAGGTGGCTGTTGTTCTCTTATAGAAAAAGCATTTTATCCCATTGTAAGTGCCTATTATTTTGTTGTAGTGACTACAAATCATCCTGTTGTATTAAATGTATGTATGTTGACCTGTTTTAGTAAGTTCAAGCCAGAATGTTGCAGTAAGTATAAGTTGCACTGTTATAGTATGTGCAGTGATCTTAACTGTATTAAGTGCAAGTTATTCTGTTGTATTATATGTTTGATGTAATAGGTGCATGTCTTGCTCTTGTATTAAGTGCAAGTTGTATTAAATATGTGTTATCCTCTGGCAGTAAATGTATGTTTTCCTGTTTAAATCTCATCACATTGATTTGTTGTAGGAAGTATGTAGCTGTCTTAATTTTCAGTTTGAGATTGTATGGAACTGCTAATGCACTAAGGAAATATGCATTTCACTCTTTATAATGGCCATTAACTATAATGCATTAGTGATAGTCTGTTCTGTCTTTGCTTGAAATACAATATTTTTGCACCTTAGACCTTACTTAAAAGTATATATATATAATTAGAGAGAGATAATTAAATTTTTAAACTCCAAAATTGGCCTGATGACAGGCAATTTTTGATGACACTGGTGACAGGCAAAGATTGTGCCAATTTTTATATAGTTCTTTGTCAGACATCTCTAGACATTCCTCTAATTTTTGAAGACACTGGTGGCAGGCAAAGATTGTGCCAGTTTTTATATAGTACTTTGTCAGAGAAGGATATCTCTAGATATTCCTCTATTTGTAGCAAGAGGAACAAACTGACTGCCTTAGTGGACAACACACCAATGGTTGACTCTTCCATGCTGAACCCATTACCACAGGCTCCTACTATTTTGTACATAGTAGAGACAGTGAGCTCTCTTTAGTCATATATTTCTTATGCAAGATTTGTTATTTTTTCCATTTTACAGGGTTTTGTTGCCATTAACAATCCAGCCATGTTTTCTACCTACTATACACATTCCTATTCATTGTATACAACCCCATCTTATTCGGACAAGGCTCTCTTTCTCTTGAATCTCCTTAACACGACAGCCCCATCTTTTTCGGACAAGGCTGTCTTTCTCTTGAATCTCCCTCATAGGATAGCCCCATCTTTTTCGGACAAGGCTGTCTTTCTCTTGAATCTCCCTCATAAGATAGCCCCATCTTTATCGGACAAGGCTGTCTTTCTCTTGAATCTCCCTCATAGGATAGCCCCATCTTTTTTGGACAAGGCTGTCTTTCTCTTGAATCTCCTTAACAGGACAGCCCCATCTTTTTCGGACAAGGCTGTCTTTCTCTTGAATCTCCCTCATAGGATAGCCCCATCTTTTTCGGACAAGGCTGTCTTTCTCTTGAATCTCCCTCATAGGATAGCCCCATCTTTTTCGGACAAGGCTGTCTTTCTCTTGAATCTCCCTCATAGGACAGTCCATCCGGTTTGAGTCCAAACATTGTGAATAATTCATCAGGTTCAAATCTAAATGAATATCCATCAGGTTTGATTTTAAACACTGAGAATAGCCTATTAGGTTTGAGTCACATTACTGTGGGTTGATCACATGCTAGATCAACCACTCAGTGGTCTGTTATGTATCAACTTGAGTTCAGAGTATCAACGCACTAATTAAGACTGTCCAGGATACTGTGTTGTAATAGAGAGTCACCACAACAATGATATTAATTTTTTCTGGCACAGAGAAAGGCATCTTCCTAATTATGTATTTTGACTGCTGAATAAATTGCATAAAACAAACTACATTAACAATGCTATACTATTTGTCTTATAATTAGTACCAGTCATCTGTCATCAACTACATCAGCATTGCTATACTATTTTCCTTACATACAATTAGTACCAGTGGTATCTTACATGAACTGCATCAGCATTGCTATACTATTTTCCTTACATACAATTAGTACCAGTGGTATCTTACATGAACTAAATCAGCATTGCTATAGGATTTATCAATAGTCTGGGTTGCGTTTCATACTGAAACCAAGGTACATGTTTAGGCTATGTTATGAGCTGTGCATCCAAGGTGTTCAGTACAAGATATCTAAGGAATAATAATAAAGATTAAATACATCTCAGAACTATGGCTTAAAAAGATATTTTTTTGTCTGAGAATTTTCTCGTAATATCTCCTATTGTTTGGTATGAGAAGGAGAGGTTATATTATGGTTGAGGTTGTGACCTTGTGTGGTGGTGGGGAGTGGGAGATCTGCCCCTCATATTTGCCACATTGGGTGGTGGTACAATGGAGATTAGTGATATATTTATATTTGATGTGATTTATTTGACATCGATGTAGTTTACTTCAAAGTCATTGCTGATGTATATATACATATTTGATATGATTTATTTATTGACATTGATGTAGTTTACTTCAAAGTCATTACTGATGTGTTTATATTTGATGCAATTTATTTGTTGACTTCATCAATGCAGTTTATTTCAGTGTCATTGGTGATATGGTTAATTTTCTTGTCATTGTTGATGAGGTTTACTTTGATTTCATTGTTAATGTAAGTAATTTGGATGTAATTATTGATCTAAGTCAGTTTGATTTAACTCTGTGTTAATGAAGTTCCTATTAAGTGGTAATGTCATTCATTTTATTGGCATTGATGTGGTAGTTTTCTTTTTATTCTTCCATTGATGGTATGGAATTATTTTTATATTACTGATGGGAACTAATTTTGTTGTCATTGTTATTATTTATTTTATTAAAAAAATCAAAATAACATTTAACACAAATGAAATAATGAAAACTCAGATTACATTAGATCAAACATTTATATATTCTAATATTTGCACATATAAATTCATATCATTAAATGTATGTACATTAAAAATGGGTTAGTGAAATATTTAGATGAATTAGAAGAAAACCCCAAGCACAAAAGGAATTATATATATATATGTGTGTGTGTGTGTGTGTGTGTGTGTGTGTGTGTGTGTGTGTGATGTGTGTGTAAGTGTTGTATTTATATATATATATTTAGAGAGAGAGAGAGAGAGAGAGAGAGAGAGAGAGAGAGAGAGAGAGAGAGAGAGAGAGAAAGAAGAGGTAGGTATTCAGGCAGAGTCAATGAGATAGATAACCATTCAAGAGGAGATGAAGAGATAAACAGATAACTATTCAAGAGGAGACAAAGAGACAGACAGATAATATTCAAGAGGAGACAAAGAGACAGACAGATAACTATTCAAGAGGAGACAAAGAGATAGATAACTATTCAAAGGGAGACAAAGAGACAGACAGATAACTATTCAAGAGGAGACAAAGAGACAGACAGATAACTATTCAAAGGGAGACAAAGAGACAGACAGATAACTATTCAAAGGGAGACAAAGAGACAGACAGATAACTATTCAAAGGGAGACAAAGAGACAGACAGATAACTATTCAAAGGGAGACAAAGAGACAGACAGATAACTATTCAAGAAGAGATAATGAGATATACAGATAAACATTCAATAAGAAAAAAATTATATACAGAGATAAACATTCAGTCAGAAAGAATGATATACACAGATAAATATTCAAGAAGAAAGAATGATATACACAGATAAATATTCAAGAAGAAAGAGATTAAAAGCAACGGAAAGCAAAATTGAAACCAGAAAGATCTTTGAAAGAAAGAAAATTTGGAAAATGTGAAAGAAACAAAAATAATGAAGTGGGGAAAAGTTTTGGGGGTGGGGTGAATAAAAGGAAAGTAACAGGAGAAGAAAAAAGACTGATTGGTAGATGGATTGATTGCTATTTAAAAAAATTACAAAAAAATATAAATAACGATAATGGTATTAGCGTAAATGCAATTGCCTCGTCAATCCTTATTCGTTTTGCTTTATTTTACTTTTTTAATTTAATTTACTTTTTATGAAGGAAGCGCCTGATGCTATATTTAGTCCTGTATTTGTCCATTTGCTTCCTGGTACATTGTATGAGACTTCAGAAATTGTAGAGAATAGATAACCAGTTGTGAAATCAACGAAAGTTAGAATGTTGTCATCGTCGGTGATGGCGTTATTATAATAATTTCTATATGAGTAATATTTCCTGTTAAATAGCTCTTCCTGTTCTTTAGTCAGATACACAAATGGAATAAGTCAAAATTATTATTTTTGTTATTATTGAATTGGATGTCCATTTATTATAACAGAAATAAACAGTGAACCATCCAGAAGAAACAGTCGTCAGCTGCTGATGTCGTTTGCTGAACTTTTGTTAGACGAAAGACATTCTTTCTCGTTAAAATACTGTCATGAAGAAAAAATAGATAAACATAAGAAAGGAATATATTTTTAAAAAGGTTTAATTCTTATTTAATACATGGTATATGTGACGAACCATTATTTATTTTACGAAGAGTATAGTTAGCTTGTTAAAGTAAATTTATTTACCACAAATGCTTTCAGATTCAGTTATTCTTTGTTTAACTCCTAAAATAGATCGTGTTTATTTCATAAAGAATCGTTCAGAATGAGTGATATTGTAGAACACATAATATAGTTAAGAAAAACTTGTCGGATATCTGAGGGACTCCCGTTGGGATAAGTTTTCAATGATGTTTCTTGCAATGGATATACCTATCATAACCATCCGCTTGTACTGTAGTTCACTTGTAAATAGACCTTTTACTGAACAGAACATGTCTACAAAATTAGTTTATTGCACTTGTAAGTTATCATCTTTCATAAAAAGCTCGCCTTCAGACTTATTTTTATTGTACTTGTAAGTTACCGCTTTCATACAACACTCACATACAGAATTATTTGTATTGAATTGTAAGTTAACGCTTTCATACAACACTCACATACAGAATTATTTGTATTGTACTTGTAAGTTACCGCTTTCATACAACACTCACATACAGAATTATTTGTTTTGAACTGTAAGTTATCGTTTTCATACAAAGCTCGCCTACATAATTATTTGTATTGCATCATAATTTGTATTGCATCATAATTATTTGTATTGATTTGTATTTCTAAGTTATCGTTTTTCACACAAAGATCGCCCACAGAATTATTTGTATTTAATTGTAATTGTAAGTTATCGTTTTCATACAAAGCTCGCCTACATAAATTAATTGTATTGAATTATAAGTTATCGTTTACATAATTCTGAAACCAATAAAGGATGGTGTTTTAAAATAACCTAATTTCAGACATAATCTTAGGAATAAATACAATACACTTGTTTTTAAAGTTAAATAAATTGCAAACTAATATTATTTATAAGTTAATAGAATTGACACAATAACCATGTGGTCTATCATTTTCCTGGACAACAGCATAGTGGAGTCCATTCTAAATTTAAATTATTGATGAATGGTGTAAAAGGAAACACAACCACCACCTACCGAATTTGGAATAGTGTTCCGCCCTGCCTCTCCAGAGACCTTACCTCTCTCCCCAGTTGCACTGAAAAATTAGATCAAGAACATACATTTTAACATTACGTAAATAAGTAAGGTACACTAAACTCCATCTTTGACAGTCCACATGTCACAGCGACATGCACTGATACATAGATACTGAGAGATAAAAAAAACAAAAAACTACTTTACTGTTCAAAGATGCAACGTAGTTGTTTGTCTCCACCCCCCCACCCCCCTACTGCCGACCCCACACAGGATCACGGGAAAAAAATATTTTCCTGTGGTAGAGACGCTTCTAAAGAGGCAACTATCGATAAATTGTTTGCGGTGTGAATTGTTATCTTCACGCCTACTTATGCTGTGTGCATTGGTCTTTTTGGGGTGCGTGTCTCCACCACTCACACGCCGGGTGTCAAAACACCAAGAACTGGTTCCTCTGCAGCGCAGCTTGTGACGGAGAGGTTGGTGCAGATAGAGGATAAGACCTTTTGAAAGTCAGCGGTTGAAAAGGGGTGTAGAGTTCTTTGGAACAGCTGCTAACGAAAGCTGTCAAGGCTTTCACAGACAACCACTCCACACTAATTGCAGCTACTTTGTCGTTACGTTTTCTTCTTTAGACTTCACAGGATGAAAACAATAATTTATTTATCTAAATATGTACACAATTCACGTAGAAATTATATACATAACACGATTTTGTTTTACATTTACTTTAAAAATCTTGAACAAAACATTTATAAAACTATTAAAGTAAAATTTAATCCTATCTATCTATCTATATATCTGTCTGTCTCTCTGTCCGTTAGTCAGTCCGTCCATCCATCCATCCATGCTCACTCCTGGCTACATATTTTTATCAATTCGTCTTTCCATACATTCGTGTGTGCATGGTTATGAGTTGTGTGTGTGTGTGTGTGTGTGTGTGTGTGTGTGTATGCACGCGTGCGTGTTTGTCATGGTGTAATTCAGTATGCTCCTACAAAAGTGGAAACTCTCTCTCGCTGTCCTCGAAGCTAGTTTGCAGAGATATCCCCCTGCTGGTGACCCTAGAGTAATGAGAGAAAGGTTCTTGAACGTTGGTTCTTTCTTTGCATTTCTAGTCTTGATGGCTGCAGGACACACTGGACAGGCATCACCTGCAAATAACCATAATTGGAGGAAACTGTGTTGCCTGGCATTTCTTGACTCATTTGAGAGCAAGAAGATAAGGGCTAGTCATTTCCCTTCAAAATGCTTGTATTGTGGAACTGAGTCTGGATGGGTTGTGTTCAGTTGTTATGTATATGGCAAATGTTTACTGTTAGAAAGATGTTGCTTTGCAAGTTAAGATCTAATTGTTTACCATGGCAGTAATTCATGTTAAAAACGAGAGCCTGCATACTCTGTATGATTGTGTATGGGACCTGTTTGTTTAGTGTCAGGCAGTGATGTACGTAATTGACCAGATTATACATACACTGTGTAGTTCTGTTTATTTAGTGTCAGACGGAGAAGTATGTAATTAATCAGATTATACATAAATTGCATAGTTCTGTTTATTTAGTGTCAGACGGAGAAGTATGTAATTAATCAGATTATACATACATTGCATAGTTCTGTTTGTTTGGTGTCAGGCAGTGATGTACGTAATTGACCAGATTATACATACATTGCATAGTTCTGTTTGTTTGGTGTCAGGCAGTGATGTATGTCATACACTGTATAGTTCTGTTTGTTTGGTGTCAGGCAGTGATGTATGTAATTGATTAGATAATACATACATTGTATAGTTCTTAATGAGTGATGTGTATTTAGCGTTAAGCTGTTTGTTTGAAATTGTTCAGATCACAGATATAGTGTGTTTTCCACTGTGTATTTGTGAATATCCTTACATGTGAATAGCTAATGTATCCAAAGTTTACGCAACCATTGCAAAATTAAGTTGTTATTATTATTTTTTTATTTGTGAGTCTTTAGTGTATTTTTACACTGTAACCACATCATTGGTTATGTTTTAACCATATAGATTAGACCGCAGAATATTTGATTTTGGTATCAGACTGGCTGACTATAGTTACTAAAATATAAATAACCATTTGGTTTTGTTACTTGTTGGATGCCAGATTATGCCCACTGTACACATCTAATTGAGTTTAGTTAGGCAAGCACATTGTACATTGCTCATCACCAACCACAAACTATCATTTGGAATTTTGCAGTCATCTAAATGAGTTTAGATATCATAGTCAAGCACATTGTACTTTTTAAAAAACACCCATCCCAAATAATCATTTGTAATTTTGCAGTTTACTTGCTTAATTGATATTTATATATTTTTAATTTATTTACATTCAGCTGTTTCCTTTTCAGTTCTTTGATGTATTAAAGTATGGATGTTTTCATTAATGTAGAGTATTGTAATTTCCACTATTCATTTGAAAAGAACGTGATATAATAATTTCAGATTTAAATTGCATTATATCTTACACTAGGTATATCTTTTGTCCATCCCCATTGGATGAATTTGTTATGAACAAGTGTGAGGCTATTAGTCAGAAAAACTACTCATCCACTTGGAACTGGTTTGGATTGCATCAACAAGTTCTAGTATATTATTTACCTGAGTTGTTATTTTAACTTTGGTACTGACAAAAATATCATCATACGCAGTACCCAAAGGTCATGTCACGTTGACATTTAACAAATTATATAACAATTAAGTTTAGAAATAGGGACAGGCAAATTTACTCCGTCACACTTAGATTGTCTAAAATTGTTTCTATTCATGACACTGTTTCATTGAAAAGCTTTATGAAATACTCTCTGATTGTATCCATTCATGTTGTCAAATATAAACATACAAACAATCACATTCAAATACTCTCTGATTGTATCCATTCATGTTGTCAAATATAAACATACAAACAATCACATTCAAATACTCTCTGATTGTATCCATTCATGTTGTCAAATATAAACATACAAACAATCACATTCAAATACTCTCTGATTGTATCCATTCATGTTGTCAAATATAAACATACAAACAATCACATTCAAATACTCTCTGATTGTATCCATTCATGTTGTCAAATATAAACATACAAACAATCACATTCAAATACTCTCTGATTGTATCCATTCATGTTGTCAAATATAAACATACAAACAATCACATTCAAATACTCTCTGATTGTATCCATTCATGTTGTCAAATATAAACATACAAACAATCACATTCAAATACTCTCTGATTGTATCCATTCATGTTGTCAAATATAAACATACAAACAATCACATTCAAATACTCTCTGATTGTATCCATTCATGTTGTCAAATATAAACATACAACCAATCACATTCAAATACTCTCTGATTGTATCCATTCATGTTGTCAAATATAAACATACAAACAATCACATTCAAATACTCTCTGATTGTATCCATTCATGTTGTCAAATATAAACATACAAACAATCACATTCAAATACTCTCTGATTGTATCCATTCATGTTGTCAAATATAAACATACAAACAATCACATTCAAATACTCTCTGATTGTATCCATTCATGTTGTCAAATATAAACATACAAACAATCACATTCAAATATTCATACACCACATATCACATAATTAATAATGCAAGTTGTGCAAGACAGTGTAAAGTCTGTGCTCTTAATATATACATTTCATTTGTACAGTTTGTGGTCTTAATTTACTCCCTTGTACAGTCTGTGGTTTTAATATAATTATTTCCTCTGGCAGTTTGTGTTCGAAGTATATGCTTTTCTATTGACTCTGATTTAAATTCAGCCTCGTCTAAATTAAAAGAACATGTTAAATTAGCAGATGAACTGTATAGAATATTTATTTATGATAATCGCTGTCTAATTACCTTGACAGTTTATTAATTTGACAGCAATATGTTGCTGTCCAAAGTTTATAATTCCTCCCCCACTATGATGGCATGCTATAATGTTTCAGTTTAGACATAGTGAAAATATTTCTTTCTCAGTTTATTATTAACTGTTCTTTGGTAATATAAATAGGCATGCATGTAATAAATAACAGTAATGTTTCTATATAAACGGATTGACCATTCTCATTTATTGGAATCACACAAAATTACCCAAGTTTAAATATTAATTTCTCCCAGTAAACTAGCTGAAATTAAGTTGTTCTAACAATGATAAATATAACACCACACTATAGAGGGGATTGAATATTGCATACATTTGATTTATTTTTTTTCTGAACTTTTGAGTGAGGAATATAGCTCTATAGCTAGCCATCCCTCACGTTTTTAGAAAAATTGAATTACATATATTATCGTATTTTCAGCATTCCAGAATTACCTACACCTGTATATGATTTCATTTAAAGACTTGATAATATAATGTACATAACTCTCAGATACTTATTCGTTTGGAAATAATAAGATATGTTGAAAATGTAATTCAAAAGTTTAATCATCGAATTTGTATGTTAATGCTGACTAAAAGACATATTTGTGACAGCAACGCCACTTTATGAAAATGATTATTATTATTTATTAATCTTTCATAACTAATTACAAGTGATGAGAATCTTAATTTATTTCAGTAATAATCCTCCAACAGACACCACTCGTCTCTCACTTGGCGGATATGCAGGCGCTGTAAACGTTTTCTCTCTTCCACAACATTTAAGATAAACATTCACGGTCACAAATCTTTCCATTGGTGGAAAACTTACTAAAGGAGAAGACAAATCCGTCTTTAATCTATATTTAACGAGCTCCCATCCACCCACTTTCTTCTCCAACATAAAGTTATCAATATGCGTAAGAATTTCAATAAATTTATTTAATCAAGAATTAAATATACATATGACAAATACAATGAAATAGATTACTTGACATCACTATTTCCACAAACCCATGAGATAATTTTATAATTACACAGTCTATCATAAATACAATTCAACAATAGACTGAATAAAAATCACAGGATAGTCTTATCCAAGGACAAAAAATGGAGTTATTAGAGATACGTAATAATAGTCTTTATGTAACTTGATTCATCATGGTCTTAACAGTCCTTCATGAACTTTGCCACAACGTTATAGTTCAGTTCAATTTTGTCAGCTCCACGTGTGTCACTTGCACGTGAGAAACACTGTTCCACTACTTCAAGTTAAAATTGGGCACTTCTTTTTGCCATGTCAACACCTTCAAACAGAACAATAAATGTAGAGATGTCCAACAATTTCTCTACACCAGAAATTGTTCAGGTGCTGCCACACATGAGTAGAGTGTAGTGTATTCTTGTACTTATACTCTGTTTCTGCCTTTACCAAGGTTGGTCATAGTGGTTTACAAACAATAAAACAGGAGGTGCATATAGCTTCGTCTGAAAAAACATAATCAGGGGACAAGCACTAATTTTTTTCAGTTTATCACTTTATAACTCCATTCTATCTTACATTCCAGTCTCAGCTTACAGTTTCCTGCAACGGTATTCATTACACGCACATGGCATAATAAATACAAGATATCAAAACACGCACATGGCATAATAAATACAATATATCAAAACACGCACATGGCATAATAAATACAAGATATCAAAACAATGTCAAGCACTATCACACTACATATATGCAGCCTAGTTCAAACACTTGTAGAAATAAAAGTCAACTCACAAAGTACATTTCTACATAAAACACCAGTATAACATGTCAATAGCAAAAGAAGTCCATTCTCTCTCAATCAGTCAGCTAACTCACCATCAAACTAATGGCCGCCTTTCATAATCGGATTTCTTCTTTGCCACTTCAAATTCAAAGTGATTAGACAGTAGATTTCTCTACAGCAAGTAAACTTTTTAATCTCAGCCCATTGGCTGGTCTCGTTCTCATAAATTATAAGCAGTGGATTTAAAACTACTTACTGGTTTGCATTACATCAGCAAATCTAAAATATTCTTGCCTCGAGCATTTACTTCAACTTTCAAAAATACCATCTTAAGGAATGCCCAAGGTCAAGTTACTCTGACCATTTAACAATTTATATAATAATTAAATTTAAAAATAAGGAGAGGCAAATTTACTCCGCCACAATATTCAACTTAAATTTGCACTGTTTGTCAAGTAATTTATTTGATTACATTCCTAAATAAGGAAACTTGTTCGGTAAGATTTGCATGTTTAATATATGTATATTTCCTCAAGTACTTTTGGTTCTTGATATATTATTTTTTTATATGTACATGTGTTTTAAAACATCCTCTCCTACAGATGGTGCTCTTTATATATTATCTTTTATATATGTATTTTGATTTTAATACAAGCCCTCAAACAGTTTTTTATTTTTATCTTAATATATTCCCTAAAACGTTTAAAATATATTGTTATAGTTTGTATTTATGTTCTTGTCAGAAAATGCTTGTGCGGTTCAATCGCAATACGGACAAAAACGCCAACGAAGATGTGAGAGAGATGATATTTTTCATTGCTGAAGACAAAATCCAGCTGACATTTCACACAGATAACGCGAACATCGCTGCATCTGTCCGAGACTTCGTCAAGCCGCCCAACTGGGATGAAAAAGGAGCGACTATACGTTGGGGTCAAGATATGCACCACACGTTCCAGGTCAGTTCTGTGTCACAGTAGCTCCCTCCCTCCTGTCACTGTGTAGCACAAATTCCAGAACTATTCTGTAGGTCACAATAGTTTTCTCTCTAGGCCTGTCACTATGCACATCCAGGCAAGTTTAACAGGTCAAGGTAATCTCATCTCTAGTCCTCTTTTTGTTAAAGAAGCATTCCATTTAAGTTTAATAATTTACGTCAGTCCCCTATCGTTTCTATCACAATGTTTTTAATTGCTGACATCAGCCTGTATAGTGTTTATAGTCAGGCTTTTCATTGATATACCTGATAATCGCTAAATTATCTCCAGGCTACATGTATTTGCTGCAGTATCATCACACTATTCACTAAATTATCACCAGGTTATTTACTGTATTAATATCAGCTATTTGTTATTGTTGTCATCAGACTTTATAATTGTACTACTAAGAGCTACTTACGTGCAATGTCTCCATTGTTTGGCTGTATTACTGCATTATTTAATGTGCAATGTCTCCATTGTTTGGCTGTATTACTGCATTATTTAATGTGCAATGTCTCCATTGTTTGGCTGTATTACTGCATTATTTAACGTGCAATATCTCCGTTGTTTGGCTGTATTACTGCATTATTTAATGTGCAATGTCTCCATTGTTTGGCTGTATTACTGCATTATTTAACGTGCAATATCTCAGTTGTTTGGCTGTATTACTGCATTATTTCACGTGCAATGTCTCCATTGTTTGGCTGTATTACTGCATTATTTAACGTGCAATATCTCAGTTGTTTGGCTGTATTACTGCATTATTTACTCTGTATTATCTTCAGGTCGTTCACTGCATTATCATCAGGCATTTTAAAGTATGACCACCACTCGTGTTCCTGTAATACTGTTAATGTGTGTTTTAGAGACGTTCATCACTAGAGTTTTAAAACCAGTTTTTACTTAAACCTAATTGTCGTTAGGGGTTCCAATGATTTGTCATTAGATTTTCCACTGATTTGTCCTTAAGGGTTGACTGATTTGGGATTGTACCGATTTGTCCTTAGGGTTTGCACTGATTTGTCATTAGGGATCGCACTGATTTGTCATTAGGATTTTCATTTTGTCATTAGGGATTGCACACTGATTTGTCATTAGGGGTTGCACTGATTTGTCAGTGTGAATAGAGATTGCAGTGATTTGTCTATAGGGATTGTGCTGATTTGTCATTAGGGTTTGCACTAATTTGTCCTTAGGGTTTGCACTGATTTGCTGTTAGGGTTTGCACACATTTTTCATTAAGGTTTGCACTGATTTGTTGTTAGGATTTGCACTGATTTGGCATGTAGTTTCCATTGATTTGTCATATAGTTTTCCTCTTGATTTATCTACAGGTTTATTAACGATAATGATTTTACTAAATGAATCATTGCTCTCCTAAATTGTCGTCAAGGTTTTCAATGAATGACTTTAAGGTTTACAATGACTAACTGTAAGGTTTTCAATGACTGATTTCAAGGTTTTCAGTGAATGACTTCAAGATTTTCAGACTGACTTAATGTTTTTAATGACTGATTTCAAAGTTTTCAGACTGACTTAAGGTTTTCATTGACTGACTTAAAGTTTTTCATTGACCGACTTAAGGATTTCAAGGGGTGACTTTAGGATTTTTAATAGCTAATTTCAAGGTTTTCAGGCTGAAGGTTTTCAATGACTAACATCAATGTTTTCAATTAGTGACTTCAGTGTTTTTAATGAGTGAATTCAGGGTTTTTAATGAGTGATTTCGGGATTTTCAATGAGTGACTTCAATGTTTTCAGTGAGTGACTTCAATGTTTTCAATGACTGACTGTAGGGATTGTTAAACACACGCCAGTACAAACACATTTGGCTCATGTGTGAACACTCGTACAAGTGGATATACATGTGTATTGTTAAATAAAACCATTCTGCGCATCCACTGTTTATTGTTTGTGACTAGTTCATACTTCATCATATGCAAACCACTCCCTTCCTCAAAACCACTCCCTCCCTCCCTCAAAATCGCCCTCATCCTCACTAACATTCTCTCCCAGTCAGATTACACAGAATGCATGCACTCATGCGCACACATATTTTAAGCTTGCAGCCACAGATGGGGGGGTTACCTATGGTTGCATTGTCAAACATTGGCAGAAGACTATCTGTGTTTGTTCTGCCGGGATAAAATCGCCATTCTCGTCAACTTCCTCCCTCAGATAGGTTAATTATGCTTGATGCAGTGCTACGAGTTGTGTGGAAAGCTGCCCCGGTGATAATTGTGCTCGCTGACCTGACAGGGGGTCCCAACCTTATTCCAGCCATTCTTCAGAATCAGCTTTCGTTCTCAAGGAACCTTTCCGCCGTCTTTCTCACAATAGCGGGCACAAATGAAATTTATACACAAAGTGATATTTTCAGAATTTCATTATTAAACACTAATGCAGGCAATTAAAAAAATAATTAAAAGGAAAAGTTCTATTGAATGGAAAGTTTTTTTAAAAAAAAATATCGGAACTGTCTTATTTAGTCCGTGCAAACCTGGACTTATTGTTCAAACTTCTGTACAGTCTGAAAACACTGAGACTAAATTTTCAAACATTGCTGTACACTCTGAACAATCATGGACTGTAAGCTAATAACAAAGCTGTATGGTTTATGCAAACAGACTTAAGTCATTGTTCAAACAAAGCTGTATGGTTCATGCAAACAGACTTCAGTCATTGTTCAAACAAAGCTGTATGGTTCATGCAAACAGACTTCAGTCATTGTTCAAATAAAGCTGTATAGTTCGTACAAACAGACTTCAGTCATTGTTCAAACGAAGCTGTATGGTTCATGCAAACAGACTTCAGTCATTGTTCAAACAAAGCTGTATGGTTCATGCAAACAGACTTCAGTCATTGTTCAAATAAAGCTGTATAGTTCGTACAAACAGACTTCGGTCATTGTTCAAATAAAGCTGTATAGTTCGTACAAACAGACTTCAGTCATTGTTCAAATAAAGCTGTATAGTTCGTACAAACAGACTTCAGTCATTGTTCAAATAAAGCTGTATAGTTCGTACAAACAGACTTCAGTCATTGTTCAAATAAAGCTGTATAGTTCGTACAAACAGACTTCAGTCATTGTTCAAATAAAGCTGAAAATTCGTAACGATCAGTAGCATCAGGCTACTCTAGTAGTCGTCCATACTAGACAATAGCAGTTTACGTCAGTACTAGAGAACAACAGTTACAGGACTGTCGGTACAGACAATAACAGTTACAGGACCATATCAGAACTAGATAAAATCAGTTACAGGACTTTGTCGATATAGGACAATAACAGTTACAGGACCATATTGGTACTAAAGAAAACAGTTATAGGACCAAATTGGTAATAGACAATGACAGTTACATGACCATGTTAATACTAGACAGCAACAGTTGCAGGACCATATTGGTACTGGACAATAACAATTACTGGACCATATTGATACTAAACAATAACAGTTAGAGGACCATATTGGTAATAGACAAATAACAGTTACACGACCATGTCAAAACTAGACAAAATCAGTTAAAGGACCAAATTGGTACTGGACAATAAGAGTTACAGGACCATATTACTACTAGACAATAACAGTTACAGGACCACATTGATACAAGACAATAATACTTAGGAGAAATTAGATTAATGTGATTCTCTGTTAAAAAAGCTGAGAGTTTAGTCCCGGAATTGTTGAAAACAGCATTATGGTCAGTTACTGATATGAGTTATTGGCAGAGGATTGATATGACGACAAAAGTGAAGTTTTTTCCTTATGCTACTCTGTATTGTTTTCTTTTAACTCTTTCTTTGCTTAGGTATATTTATAGAGGTCTGCTAACTAGTTGTGCATTATTGCATATTAACTTAGCTTTATGTGATGTCATGCAAACATAGTCAGTGTTCAAAGCAAGGCTGTATGGTTTTTGTAAACATAAACTCACTGTTCAAGTAAAACTGTATAGTTCATACAAACATAAATTCAGAATTCCAGTAAAGCTGTACTGTCCATACAAAAATAAACTCAGTTTCAGTAAAGCTGTACAGTTCATATAACATGAGCTCAGTGTTCAAATAAAGCTGTTTGTCAGTTTTCTACTATTCATCGAGATGGCCAGTGTTGTTGACTTCTGGCATGTAACTCATGAAAATGAATGTTAATTATATCAGTGACAGCTTCTCTGTTGTTTAGCAGAGGCCAGGCCTCCCTTTCAGTCCACACTTGATGGATGTGGATACTGCATATACAATGGCCACAGGTACTCTTTGTCACTGTTGTCACTGGGATCAGTCCTTGGTGCATATGCACTGGAGCAGCTGTAGCAGTTGTCACAACTGTTGAATGCTGCCATCTGAAGTAAAGGGGTCACTTTACCCAAGTAAAGGGGTCACTTTACC
This sequence comes from Sinotaia quadrata, assembly GCA_028829895.1. Classification (NCBI taxonomy): domain Eukaryota; kingdom Metazoa; phylum Mollusca; class Gastropoda; order Architaenioglossa; family Viviparidae; genus Sinotaia; species Sinotaia quadrata. Next base: position 30,307,655 of record CM054177.1, on the reverse strand, counting down.
CGAGTTCACTCTAGCCACAAATGACTACAGGTCTCTCTCGACACAATGATATACATGATAACTACTGGTTAACATACAAGGTTATTCAGCAGGGGTGACATGAAAGGATATGTGATAGGACATTAGGTGACATGACATGACACTCCTGTCAGCCATTATATAAGTTAATTAAATGTTCAGAAATTTAATCACATGTAGACTATTTAAACATAATCAACAATTCACAAATATAGTTTTCCAGCTCTGTCTGTGTAAAATGCTAAAAAAATTGGAGTGAAGCTTCGAGCATGTTGGAGTTTTCTCCACTTGTACATTCATGATAAAGAGACAGCATCAAAGTACTCATAAAAAAACCTGACGGTCAAGGTAATTTCCTAAATTATGTTAGAATTTTCACTCGCAATGTGACTTATAATGTAAAAATAATAACCAAGCAGGTAAGTTATTAAAACTGTCAGCAGACATTTGGAAAGTGAATAATGGATAGAAAGATTTAGTTTTAACTCAGCAAACCCATTGTACACTTGTGATCAAATACACTATGACATTGTTAGCACAGCCACAGGTACTGAATTTAATTTTATTCCACTGATTGACCCAGTGACACACTTTTTTGCTGTATGCCAGCCTGGAATACATAATGCTGAGTTGTATTGGCATGGTCAAGGTCATTTACTAAATGATGCTCAAATTTTTACTTGCAATGTGATTTATAATCAAGCCTTCCAATCAACAAAATTCATTTATGTTCCTAGCAGTGAATTCATTTTAACATGCCCCTCATACTTTATTGCTATTAATGTAAAAAAACATGAATTTATATAGAATTATCAATGTGTCAGTTAATTTGCATATATCAATAAGACAATTGATTGATTACATTAATCACACAATGAAACAAGTCATAAACATTGATCATTTTCACTTGGCACATTTATCAATCAAGCAATAGAATGTTCTCATGTGAATGATGGGAAATGTCTGGGAATTATAAGAAATGTCAGCCTGAATTTGGTGTATGACTGTTGTTAAATCTGTCACTGATGGTGCCAGGAAAAATGGAGTGGATATATTCCTAAAACCATAGACTTTCAAATACCAATAATGTATGAAATAAGAAAAGATAAAATCCTTTCTAACCCCAAATTAATTACTAAACTCACCCATAAGCACTCAGCTTCAGAGTGCCACCAAGTTGGAGTTGACAGCTCTTGCATCATGTATGCTAACATAGGCTGACACTGGGGTCAAAAAGTGAGTTTCAGTTGCTGTTTCTAGTAGTAGTTTTTGGGATAATTGTAGTCCTGTTTGCAAAATGTGATGGTAGCTTGCTAATGCAAGTGTTTTTTGTTTATTTTAAAATTTATTTATACAAGAGGTAGTGGTCAGAATATGACAATGTTCGAGTAAAACTGTATGGTTCATACAAAGAAACATGTGTTCAAGTAAAGCTGTATGGTTCCTGCAAACATAAACTCATTGTTCAAGTAAAGCTGTATGGCTCATACAAACCAAACGTAGTGTGCAAGTAAAGCTGTATGGTTCATGCAAACATAAATTTAATGTTCAAGTAAAGCTGTATGGTTCATGCAAACATAAATTTAATGTTTAAGTAAATTGTTTGGTTCATGCAAACATAAATTTAATGTTCAAGTAAAGCTGTATGGTTCATGCAAACATAAATTTAATGTTGAAGTAAAGCTGTATGGTTCATATGAACATAAATTTAATGTTGAAGTAAAGCTGTATGGTTCATATGAACATAAACTCAGTTCAAGTAAAGCTTTATAGTTCATACAAATATAGTCTGCAGTCCTTGTTCATACAATTCTGTACTAAGTCCATACACACTAATTAAAATGTTTAGAAACTGAAGACAAAAGTACATTTTGGTGAAATAATTGATGTGAAAACTGATAGAAGTTTGCCTTGCAAATATAAAGCAAATAAAATGTACAAAACAAAATTTATTTAAATGTGACTTATTTTGTTGCTTGTTGTTTCATTTAACTTAGCATGGAGCAGATTACTGATTTTGAGGGAACAGCATGGTGTCAGATTAGTAGTTCTTCTCAATATAAGAAAATATTAAATGACCATTAAGGTGCATTTCTTTCTTTTCCTGTTGCCGTTTGTCAGATATGTTCATTTATTTTCTTTTAAAGTTTGTCTCACATTTTTTCTTTGTCCACTAGCTGAAAAATACACCATGTGGCATATATAATGCCCGCATAGAGCAGTTCTTTATTCCTTATAACATTGTAAATGTACATTTTGTCTTTGTGCTAAAAATAATGCAATATTTTTTTTAAAGAATAAAGGGAGTGAAAATTATAATTATTTAAGATTATTTTCTTCTCATCATTCGACAAATGGTTTCTTATGTAAACATTTATTTGAATTAACAGCTAAACATATCTTCCTGTTAATGTGTTTTCTTCTTGGTAAAAGTACATTTTGCTTGCGACTCTTTATAATTTGAATTGTTTCTTTCTTTCTTTAACGTGACTTATTTGTCTTTTTGATCAGATTCATTTTGTCTTTCTATCCTTGTGATGAGCATAACTCTTGCAGATATCAGAGAATATTCTTATTGAAAGCATAACACGTTATGCTTTACTGTGTCCAGGATTAGTATTTTCTTTATTTCCGATTTCTTTTGCATAAAGTATTATGATGATTAAAATTACGGAATAAAATATTATTGTTGATTAAAGTCTCTACATAAAGTGTTATGGTGATTAAAGTCCTTGTATAAAGTGTTATGATGATTAAATTCTCTGTATAGAGTATCATAATAAAGCCCCTTATAAAATGCTATGATGGTTAAGTCACTGTTTAACGTATTGTGATGGGTGAAGTTCCTTTATAAAGTACTCGTTGATTGAAGTCTGTGTATAAAGTGTTCGTTGATTAAATTCCCTCTATAGAGTGTTATAAGAGATTGTCCCTGTATAAAGTGTTAGAATCCCATCATACAACATTGATTAATATCTATAAATAAAACGCTGGTTGATTGAAGTCCCAGTATAAGGTTTCACAATGTTTTAAGTTCCATATATGTTTTGTTGATTGAAGTTTCTGTACAAAGTGTTCATTGATTGAGTCCTGTACAAAGAGTTCGTTGGTTGAAGTCCCTATAGAAAGTGTTTATTGATTTAAGTCCCTTTATGAAGTGTTTGTTGATTTAAGTCCCTTTATGAAGTGTTTGTTGATTTAAAGTCCCTTTATGAACTTTTTGTTGATTTAAGTCCCTTTATGAAGTGTTTGTTGATTTAAGTCCCTTTATGAAGTGTTTGTTGATTTAAGTCCCTTTATGAAGTGTTTGTTGATTTAAGTCCTTTGTAAATTGTTATTCAGGTTAAAATCCCTGTAAGAAAGTATTATGATGGATTAAATCCATGTAAAGAAAACGTGTATTCATTGGCTTTAGTCTTGTATGAAAGGTTATATAATTATTTAGGTTCCTGTTACTTGGTATCAACCATTAATTCCCAAAATAATAATGTATACAGACTTGAATGATTTGCTTGTATTTTAAATTCAAAATCTAGCTAAAGAATGCTGCTAATTATATTGCATATTTATATCATATTCGATATAATATATTCATCTCCACTTGTAACTGTATATTTTTGTTTAACATTTTTATCCTTAACATACGCACGCTCTCAGGCACATTGCAAGCAAATATATCAACACCCTCAATTTTCTGTTGTAAATGAAAACAGTGTGTATATATGTATGTGTCTCGCTGTCTTCTATCTGTATAATTGCCTGCTTATATCTCTACCTATCTATCCATTCGACAAATATTATCTTGTTTGTTTATCTGTCCATCCATCCATCCATCCTTCTATCATCCATCCATCCAACTATTTATCTATGCAAAATACTGAAGTGGTACTTTATTTTGTAGACTTGCTTATTATGAGTTGTTTACTAAAAGTAAAGTCACGAAGTGTTAATAACCGGTCAGATTCTAACTGGAACATGCTGTTGTAGGTCGAAACCCATGTGCCTGCAGACAAGCAAGTGGTTCTCTATCAAATGCTTCTTAAACTGCTCAAGACTGAGGACGAATTTCGTCAGCATGTCAGAAAGTCTGAGGATGAGGTAAATCCACCCACTCTACTCCCTGATCACTGGAATGATTAACTTTTTGTCTGGTGAAACCTTGATTTGTTTCAGCGTCTTTTTTGGATATATGTTTTTTTCAATTGGCAGCCATTATATTTAATGATGAATACTATTCATCACTAAATTGTTTATTTATTGAAATAATGGTTAATGGAATGAGAATACAGAACTATAATTGGCCTAATTCAGAGATTGTTTCTTAAACTATTCGCAACTGTGATTGGCCTGATTCTGAGATTGTTTCATAACCTATACCGATGGCTCATTTTGTTGAACGGTTTCGGAATAGAAATTAATGAATGTTTTGATGAAGAATAATTATTTATTGAAAAAACACTTTTTAATTCTAATTAAATCAATTACTTTACTAAAAATATAAATAAAATTTAATATAAAATTAAAATACTGCAGTTTAGAATGAGACCATCCATTCAAACTAAGTAGTAAAAATTCTGTTTCAATTCTATCATTAGAACCGCTATTCTAAAACCATACAAATATTACAGTTAGGAAACCTGTCGTCATTTAATCTGACGCCTATTTTGTGAATATGTTTTGGTGTCTTATTAAACTTAAAAATACATGAGAAATTTAATCAAGTGAAAAACAGAAGAAATAAGAACACGACTGCAGCTGACATTATCTGAATTTGTAACATTGATTTACAAAATTATGAACAAATACGTTTTGCTCCCAGGTCCAAGAAATTCTCAAAGAGCGAGACAAAGAAGAGCATGCTTCCGAGCTGTCCATTTCTGTGTACGACACACAGCGTAACGAGAAGGCCAGGAAGCACCGCCAAGAGAAGGTAACTATGGCCAGGAGAAGGTAACTGTGGTAAAGAGAAGGTAACTGTTGTTAAGAGAAGGCAACTATTGTCAAGAGAAGGTAACGTGTAAAGAGACGGTGACTAGAAGGTAACTGTCGGCAAGAGTAGATATGGCCAAGAGAAGTAACTATGGCCAAGAGAAGGTAATGTCAGAAAGAATAGGTAAGTATGGCCAAGATTAGCTATGGTCAAGAGAAGGTAACTGTCGGCAAGAGTAGATATGGCCAAGAGAAGTAACTATGGCCAAGAGAAGGTAATGTCGGAAAGAGTAGATATCTATAGTCAAAACTATCGCCAAGAGAACATAACTGTCGCAAAGAGAAGATAACTATGCTCAAGAGAAGATAATGTCGGAAAGACATTTATTATAGTCAAATATAGTCAAATCGCCAAGAGAAGGTAAATATCGCCAAGAGAAGGTAACTGTCGCCAAGAGAAGGTAACTATGATCAAGAGCATGTAAATTTCAACAAGAATAGATAACTGTGGACAAGAGAAGGCAGCTATCATACACATACATTCTGGTAACGTGTACAAGAGAAATAGATATAACAAGGAAAAGGTAACAGTCGCCAAGAGAACGTAAATTTAGTCAAGATAATACAATTTTTGACAAGGAGAAGTTGAAAAATCTCGAACAATAAACAGAAACTTTGAAAAGAGATGATCGCAAAACTCCCAACTCAACTAGCCAGCAGTCAGGAGAAGGTAACTGTGATGCCAACGCCACTTAGTTAATGGATATTATTATTATTAATTAAATCATCCAAAACTAATTGCATGTGATGAGAATCTTAATTTATTTTATTAATGATCCTTCAACAGCGGATATATGGCTGCTGTAAATGTTTTTTCTTTTCCACAACATTAAAGATAAACATTTACCGTCACACAATATTTCCATAGGTGGAAAACTATTTACTAAAGGAGAAGACAAACCCTTCTTTAATCTGTATTTAGTGAGCCCCATCCACACATTTTTTTCTTCAACATAAGGTTATCAATATGCATAAAAAGATAATTAAATTTAACAATATATTTATTAAATCAACAATCAAATATACAAATGTCAAATTCAATTCAATAAATACTTCCACAAACCCACGTTTGAATAATTCCTATGTTTCACAGTCATACACTAAAATACAATTCAACAAAAGAGTCAATACAGATCGTAGGATAGTCTTCTCAGAGAATAGAAATGAAATTACTAGAGGTAAGCAATAATAGTTTTTACATAACCTGAGTTAAGCATGGTCTTAACAATCCTTCATGCACTTTGCCACAATGTTACAAGTTATACTTCAGGTCAATTCCACGTTTCCTTCCTCACATTGGAAAGATATTCACTGCTTGTTTCCTCAAAGTCAACCTGCTCTTTTTCTGCCATATCAGTTATTTCAAGCAGAAGAGCAATTGTAGTAATTTCTAGTACTTCCGTGTACCAGAAATGTTCATGTAATCAGCATACCTTGCCACCATAAATCAAAGAGTGTAATGTATTCCTTTACACTTACACACACCATGGCAGATGATTTCCATGTCTCCCTGGTTGTAGCAGTTTACAATCAGTGAACCAGTAGATTCAAAACATACACAGAATGAAAATAGAAAGGTTACTTGTCTCTGCAAAAGATAATCAGAGAACAAACACTAAGCTTCCAGTTTATTGCTTTATAACTCTATTCTTTCTTACATTCCAGTCTCAACTTACAGCTTCCTGCAATGGTATTTATTAGCCCGATACATGCACACAGCATATCAAAACAATGTCAAGTATCTAGCACACTACATATGAGCAGCTTAGTTCAACATTTGTAGAAATAATAGTGTACTCACATCTTGTTAAAGCACAAGTACAACATAGCAGTAGCAAAAGTACATGAAATATTTCTAAATCCATTCTCTCTCAATCAGTAAGGTAACTTACCATCAAACTAACAGCCACCTATCAAAACCAGACTTCTTCTTGCCACTCCAAATTCAAAGTGATCGGAGAATAGAATTTTCTACAGCAGATAAACTTTTTAATCTCAGTCCATTGGCTTGTCTCGTTCTCATAAATCATAACTATTGGATAATAAAACTACTCACTGGTTCGCATTACATCAGCAATTTCTAGCACATTCTCGAGTTGTTTACTTCCACCTCTGACACTTTCAAAAATACCATCATAAGGAGTTCCCAAGGTCGGGTTACTCTGACAATTTAACAATTTATATAACAATTAAATTTGAAATAGGGATAGACAACTCTGCCACAGTAACTATCTCCAATAAAACATGGAAACACTGACAAGTGAAGATAAATTATAGCCAAGAAGTTAAATGTAGGTAAGCACTGGTAACTATTGCTGAAAGAAACATGGAAATATTGACAGAAGTAGTAAATTATAACTAATAAGTTAAATAAGGGCTCATAGTTAATGTCAAAATGAGAGGCATGTTCTGTTTGTTTGATTTTATCATTGCTCTCATTTCATTTGCTTGCTGTCATTACATTAACATTTTGTTTTGATGCCACATAACCATAATAGATAACGAAAAATATAAAAAGAAACCAATACAGGGATTTAAACAAAATAATAAATTAAGAAAAATAAACAACAAAAACCACATAAGATAACAGACAAATCAACACATCTCGCTCACTCACTCACTGTGCTAGATGTGCAACAGTGCTAGATGTGCAACAGTTTTAGAGGTGCAACAGTGCTAAATGTGTAACAGTGCTTGAAGTGTAACAGTCTGACAGGAATAGAGGTGACTCCTTTATTCCCAAGTGCATATATTAATGTGTTCAGTACCTAGCTAAGCTTGTAGCAAACATTTTATATTTTAAATGTTTGGCTTGTTGCTTTAGAGGTGTGAGATAATCCAGTCAAATGATTTTTCCAATTGTACATAAAAGGTTTTAACTTGTATTAAAATATACATGTCATGCAAAACTGTGACAACTTGGCATGCCATAAATATCACTTTATAACACATGAAACCATTTCACAACTTCAGGTCTGACATGCAGAAAACCATTTCTTTGTGCTGACAGGAGCAGCAGATGCTAGAAGAGAAAATGAGAAAGCAGGAAATGGAGATTGACTATTTGGCACCTTTTCTGGCTCAGATGCAGGACCCAGAAAAGATAACCCGGGCCCAGGCATATAAACTAAAGGAGGACTGTTTAGCCGATCTCAAACAACGTTTGGTTGACAAGGCCAACCTCATCCAGGCCAGGTTTGAAAAGGTCAGTGGTCAGAGATCATCACTTGGTTAATGTAACTGACTTTATAGGAATAGTGCTTGGTTTAAGTGTCTTCAGAGATTAGTGCTTGATTAATGTGCTTGGCTTATGTGTCTTTAGAGATTAGTTCTTGATTTACATACGTGTCTTCAGAGATTAGTGCTTAGTGCTCCCAAAGTACATCCTGGTATGTTGGAGGAATTTTGGAGTGTAATTGGATCTTTGAGAAATACTACTTTGTTAATTGTAGTTAGGGACCCTCCCAAAATACATCCTGATATGTTGGAGGAATTTTGGAGAGTAATTTGAAACTAAAATATTTTCAACAAGTCCGGATTGCTCTCTATACTTCACCAATTCTTATTGGTCAACTTCAGTTGGCCAGTACTCAGCCATTGCTTAACTATGACATATCTCTCTATCTGTCAGCTAATTACAGTCACTCATTGACACTGCCATGGATAATCCAACAGGGAGGTGTTTCTATTTGGGGAGATGTTATCTCTAGGATTTCTAAAGATGGCATTAAATCTTTTTATTTTGCTTTCTAATAATAATCTAGAAAAACGGTTGCAATACTTTCGCTACATGTTGCGTTTAACGTACAGAGCTGGATGTCCATTTTAAACATTACTTCATTAGCATTAATAACAAGAATAAAAATGCACTGCAAGTTAACATATAAAAGTTCATGCTAAAATATATATGTAATAAAGTGACAGAGAAAAGGGTGAAAATATTTGGTTTGATTGAGAAAGAGTTGAAAGAAAAATACTGTGTAACTTGAGAAAGAGTTATAAAAGAAAAGATTAGATCACTTCTAAAAAAAAATTAAGAACTTTGCATTTCTCAATTTCCTTTGAATTTGATATACACAGACATTCTGCAGAACCAAGGGCAGAGCACTGCATAAACTTTATTGTCAGTACATATGCTTCATTTATAGTTTTGGAAATTTTTAGTATCTTTTATAATTATCAAACAATGCCTTGAACTAATTTCCCTTTAAAAAATGCTAATTAATGCATTTGTATGCTAATTAATGATTTAATAACATAATTAATGACTTTGTTGAGTAATTTAGAGGCCTAATTAAATGCTTGGTATACCAGTTCAGTATGTTAATAAACTATTTAGTTTAATAATAAAGAATGCTAATTAATAATGTAATAAAATAATTTATTTTGCTGAATACTGGTTTATTTTATTTGATATAAAATCGAATTCAGGATTATATATAATGATTTAGTGTGCTGATTAATGTTTCATGTAATTAATAATTTAGTGTACTAATTATTAATCAATTATAATAGTGTATTGTGATAATTAATATTTAACATGATAATTATTGATTTTATATAATATTTAAACAATTATTTTGTTGACTAATAATGTTGATTTTAGCAATGTTCAAGCGTACCTTGGTTTAGGAATATTGCAACATCCATTCTCAGGGTTGTTGTTAATGAAACTATTATTGTTATCTGGCCTGGGTGAAACTTGCCTTTATGCAGACAATTGTTGCATGATTTGCTGCATTGATTCACCTGTGACAGTTTTCCAATGCCTGCATATTTCTAGCACTCTGCACTGACTTTGATCTGCTTCCCTAGGAAACTCAAGAACTACAGAAAAAGCAGGCCTGGTACCAGCAGAATCAAGTGTCCATGTCAAAAGATGATGAGGAAGACTACCTTAATTACTGCAGTGAAGCCATGTTTCGCATTCACATTCTGGAAATTCGCCTCAACAGGTCAGACACAGGGGAAGTAAAGAGGGGTGGAGAGAGAGGTGTTATTTTTAATGTTTGTAGCTTAGACATTTTTCTTTTTCTTAGATTTTACTTCTACTTTGGTGTAGGTAATTTATCTCTGTATTAGACTAGTTTCATTCTAGATATTTTTCTCTTTCAACTTTCAACTAATTTTTTGTATAAAATTTAATTCTGTAATTCTAGATAATTATCTTGTGATCAACTCTAATTGTCATTGTAGACATTTTTCTCTGTTCAGCTTTTACCTCTATAGAAGACAGTTATCTTTTTAAGAAACTCTAATTGCCATTGTTGACATTTTTCTCTCTGTTCAGCTTCTATCTTTATGGTAGATAGTTGTCTTTAAGCTCCAGTTTTCATTTGTCTTCATGTTAATTTCTAGTTATAATATGTGCATTTAATTTGTATTTAACTCTAGTTTCTATTCTAGACATTTCATTTGTCTTCTTGCTTAAGTTCTAGTCCTGTTCTGTACATTTATGTTGTGTTTTAACTCTAAGTTTAAAATTCTAGTTTCTCTCTGTATATTTATCTTCTCTTTATTTATCTCAACTTCAATATCTGTTCTGGATTCTGGACACTGCATTCATTATCTTGTGTTAACTATAATTCTCATTCTTGACATTTTATATTTGTGTTTAATTTCTAGTCTCAATGTGGGTGTTTCCTATCACACTCAAATTAATAAATTATCGTTTGTTTGCACAGACATCAAAACAGTGTTTCATAATGACCCAATTAATAAATTATCTTGTTTGCCCACACACCAAGAAATAGTTTCAAGAAATACCTGAATTATTAAATTATTTTATTTGTTTGTGCAGACACAAAGAGATGGCTCCTCACAAATACATGGCTATGGAGCAGAAATTAAGGAATGACCCACGTCTGGCTGAATATTTCTGAACCAGTTTCATTCTTATTATTATCTAAATGACAAAAGTGGACACAATTCTATTTCATAAATTTGTAAAAGAAAAAATCAAATATTAAGAACATTTATTATAATCTTGAAGGTATGAGATATTTGCCTTGACTAACTATACTGAGTCCTGAAGAAATGAGATCATTAATAAATTATTATTATTATTATTATTATTATTATTACAATGAGAGAAAAAGAAAAACAGGAAATAAATTCCATAGGGCTGAGTGATCTTAATTACACACCCATGGTTGAACAGGCTGCTTCACATTGCCTTCAGCAGTTCAATATGAGATTCTTCTAAGCTGGAACAAGTCATCTCCAATGAACTGTACAGTGCTTTGAAATGCTGCTTCAAGGGGAAATAACTTATGATTCCAAAAGTAATAACAGCGAGTTTCTTGGTGATAGGATAGTTTTGTGTGTGTGTGTGTGTGTGTGTTGTCGGGATGGAATAAAAACAAAAGATTACAAAGTGTGATAAATAACAAATAAAACTTAGAAGATTAAAAAATAACAATAACAGACATTTAACAGAGCTTTATTTTCAAAAACCTGGACTGACTTATTTACACGCCACATGTATGACGTCAACTAGAACATTTACTGTAAAAGGCGTATTTAATAGTAGGTTGCTAAGCAACAAGACGAAGTCCAATTCTGCAGAAGACATAAAGAGATGTAACTTGGGGAATTCTTGAAGCACTATCATGATGCCAGTGTGTCTGAAGAGGCTCGTCAATCTGGGTGCAACGGGGGTGAGAAGGGGGTATGAAATAACCAGTGACCTTAGGTCTTGGCAGTGATAATGGAAGTTCACAGAGGGAAAGTGCACAAAGCCAGGGTTAAGGCTGGTGAACACGACAGGATGGCCGGTCATACACATTTTTCAAACTGGAGACGGTCGAGAAAGTGAATGAGTCTGTTTGTATAATTGTTGTTATAATGTCACAGAATTATCTGAAAAGTGAATGAGTTTGTTTGTATAATTGTTGTTATAATGTCACAGAATTATCTGAAAAGTGAATGAGTTTGTTTGTATAATTGTTGTTATAATGTCACAGAATTATCTGAAAAGTGAATGAGTTTGTTTGTATAATTGTTGTTATAATGTCACAGAATTATCTGAAAAGTGAATGAGTTTGTTTGTATAATTGTTGTTATAATGTCACAGAATTATCTGAAAAGTGAATGAGTTTGTTTGCATAATTGTTGTTATAATGTCACAGAATTATCTGAAAAGTGAATGAGTTTGTTTGTATAATTGTTGTTATAATGTCACAGAATTATCTGAAAAGTGAATGAGTTTGTTTGCATAATTGTTGTTATAATGTCACAGAATTATCTGAAAAGTGAATGAGTTTGTTTGTATAATTGTTGTTATAATGTCACAGAATTATCTGAAAAGTGAATGAGTTTGTTTGTATAATTGTTGTTATAATGTCACAGAATTATCTGAAAAGTGAATGAGTTTGTTTGTATAATTGTTGTTATAATGTCACAGAATTATCTGAAAAGTGAACTAACCACAATCTGTCCCGTTGTTTTGTCATTTTGCTTGTCATTAAGATTTGTCTCCCTACCCCGTGTGCCCCCCCAAAAAACCCCCAACCCAAACCAAACAAGAAACTACACATTCTCTTTTCACTCCATCCATTGTTATGCAGTCCACTTTGTGAGTAGGGACGGTTGTATTGTAAATAATTACATCATAGATTAAATCATAACACAATATATATTTGATGAACTTTACTGGCTTTTGTAATGATTGCATGAAAAAATAATAAGGGGTTTCTCCTGATTCATTTATAGACACTGGTAAAGAGATTTTGTACAATGTTTTTCTTTTTTTTTCTCTCTCCCTCTTTTATGAGTAGAAAAAAACAACAAAAAATATTCAAACAAGGCATTCCCAGAAAACAACAATACAAGAGACCCTTCGTTATTTTGTTGCAACATTTGAAATGTTTCTTACAACTTCCACACGTGTGAAAGTATTTTTGTTGTATGAGCAATGAATTTAAGTATTGATACCTGAGAATTTTTGTATTCACAATTTATGTATAGAACTATTTATTCATACTGTTGGCTCTTATGTAGTACGACAGAAGTTTGCGATTGAAAAATATATTTAAATATTTTGTCTTTGTTGATTTTTTTACAAAGAAACATTTTGTACCTTGTCAAAGTGGAAAGATAGAAGGAATGAAGCGAGAGAGAGTTGGGGTGGGTGGAATTATGCAGTCATAATAGTTATACTAGTTATAAATGTAGGAAGAAAGCATAAAGAAAACAGCAGTTTAAGTAAAAAATAAATGAAAAAATTCAGATAATTAAATGACACTCGAGAATTAAAGAAAACGAAAATGAAGAAAATTAAGTGAAAACTGTAAATTTAAGAAAAAGTGTAAAGATATAGTGACATTGGAAAGTGTGGAGATAATAGAAACTGTAGAGAAAGTGGAAATTACGGTGACATTGGAAACTGTATTAATACTAGAAACTGTACACAAAACACAGGGGTGGGCAAACTCTGGCCCGCGGGCCGAACCTGGCACGTGAAGCATTTTTGTTTGGCCCGCCATAATATGCACAGTTAATATTGCTTTTGGCCCGCCAAGCTATTCACAGTTTTTGCTTTTGGCCCGCAAGGCAAAAGTCACTAAAACAAATGGGCGTTGTTTTACGCTGTCAAACAGCCAAGGCTAAACTAGTCTAAAGACTACATGTAATTTTAACAGTTTGAATTACTCACACAGTATCGTGTGCACATGTACAATTTATGCCTGCGGTTGTGTATATACCACTAGCATCTCTTTATAGTTCGTAGACTTTTGAACCCTCCCAGGTCTAGGATAGATGTATAATAGTACATGTATGTCAGCATCTGTACTCTGTCTCAGTGGTGATCTGACCATCACCACAACTATTGGGCATGGGGAAGGAGGGCTGGAGGTGAAACTCAGTCTTTTGCCATCACAACCGAACTGGTTGTTACATTTCTGCTATTTCTTTTGCTATTATTCCACCATTATTCATGCCTGCAATCCCGCATCATAAAAAATTTAAAGTGGATATGGAAAGTCAGACATTTAACTCTGAGTGGATGGAGAAGTACTTTTTCATTTGGACAAGCTCAGTGCCTGATCTGTTTGAAAACTGTTGCTGTCTTCAAAGAGTTTAATGTGCACCGCCACTGGGAAAGAGTACGCAGAACTTCGAAATTCCCTTTAATGTCTGCCTCTGAAAAAAAGAATACTATTGCTAAACTCACAGGCAATATAGAGAAAAGCAGTTTGATGTTTCATAAGCAAACATCTGTGCATGAAAAAGTGACACACGCCAGTTAAAGTTTCACTACTCCTTGCTCAAAGAATGAAGCCATTTTCTGATGGAGACTTTATCAAGGAATGTCTCATGACTGTGGTGAATTGTGTCTGTCCAGAGCAACGTTTTGTCTTGGAGAATACGAGTCTGTCATCCCGTACTATTCGTCATCACATTGAGGAGATGTCAGACAATGTGCAAGACTCGGTGAAGAGTGATTGCTCAAACTTTGTCACCTACTCTCTTGCTCTTGATGAGAGCACTGACATGAAAGATACAGTCCAACTAGCTATTTTCATACGAGGTGTCACTACTGCCCTCAAAGTGCATGAAGAGTTCCTTCAGATTGTTCCGCTACATGACACCACCACTGGGCAAGACATCTTCAATGCCTTACTTCAGTGTGTGGAACATCACTCCCTTGATCTGTCCCGTCTTGTATGTGTAACGACTGATGGTGCACCGGCAATGATTGGAGAGAATAAGGGCGCAACTTCTTTGCTCGTTCGCCACTGTAAGGCCCTTGGACACAAACCAGACTGTCCTTAAATTTCACTGCATCATTCACCAAGAATCCTTATGTGCCAAGTCTGCAAACCTCATTGAGGTCATGTCAGCTGTGGTGAAGGTTGTAAATTCTATACTATCCCAAAGTCTCAAACATCGTCAATTTCAGGCACTGATGGATGAAGTGAATGCGCACTATGGTGACCTGCTCTACTTTTGTGAAGTCCGCTGGCTAAGTCGTGGAGCCATGCTTTCTCGTGTGTAAGACCAGAAACAAGAAATTTTCAACTTTCTTCATGAAAAGAACCTCCCCTATGCTGATAACTTCACTGACCTAAAATGGCTTGCTCGTCTGGCCTTTCTCATGGATATCATCACACACCTCAACATCCTCAATGTCAATTTGCAAGGTACGGATGTTCTCGTTCATGAAATGTATTCACACATCACAACATTTGAAGTGAAACTACGCTTGTGGGAATTTCACTTGTCTAATGGTCAGTTTCAGCATTTTCCATGTCTTGCTGCTTGTTCCATAGCAGATGTCGCCTTCGCTCTCAACTCTCTGACCGTCATCTCAATGACATTCTTCGCTTGTCAACCTCATCAGTTAAGCCAGACATTGAATCACTGATTCATTGTAAGCAACACCATCCATTTCATTAATCTTTCATTGTAACAGAGTTATTTTTTAAAAATTACTTTTGTTCTCATTTTATATTCTGAACTTGCTGGACTTGTGATATTTGGTCGTCTATCCGGCCCGCGAACTGTTCCAACAATTTTATCTGGCCCGCGGTCTCAAAAGTTTGCCCGCCCCTGCTGTGCTAAAGAGACAAATAGTAAACCGGTAGGTTGATGCTACTAAGACAAATAGTACACATGATGATGCTACTGAGACAAATAGTATGTATGTATATTGATACTAAACCGGCCAATAGGTAACAGAATGACACAAGAGGTAAGGAATACGAGAATGGACAGGAAATTTGTTAGAGGTAAGGAATACGAGAATAGACAGGAAATTTGTTAAACAGCAGGAGAAATTTCCTATCGAGAAGTATGTATCCTGCTGCAACAGACCTTTAGAAATTGTTGTTGAAAAGTCTATTTTTGTCTGAAATGAAATTCTAAAGCGGCAAAACACCGACAAAAGAACCAGACCAATAAATATAAATTTACACTTTCTAATGTTTGTTAAACTGAAAATACATTCATTTCAAAGCTAAACTGTAGTCTGATCCAGCCCACACTTACTGTAGTGCGAGTGAGTTATCTTTTCTTTCTTCCTGCATTTGCGTGCGACGTGTTATGTGCTTTGTCTACTCAAAATGGGAGAGTTGTTAGCGAACAGTTCTAACAGTGCTGACGTCACTGTGTTATTTTTGTAGTTTTAAATCGATTGAATAAGGCTTGAACGTGACAAGACATGATGCGGTGTTCTGACGTCAGGTATTTTCCTGTTATACGTTATTTATTACATACTGCATATATACAAAATATACCACATTAATATACATACATTCTTTAATGCACATATATACATTAACGGGTGTATATATACAAAATATACTACATTAATATACAGACATTCTTTAATGTACATACATACATTAGCATGTATATATATAAACTTGTGTTGAGAATATGCTAGAAAATTGCTGATGCAATCCAAATCAGTTCCAACTGGATGAGTAGTTTTTCTGACTAATAGTCTCACACTTGTTCATAACAAAATCATCCAGTGGAGATGGACCGGAAGTTTCTTTATTGAAGAAGGATTCTATTTTATTCTAATCACTTTGAATTTGAACATAAGTCAAGTCCTGTCATAAAGGCGATCATTAGCTTATGGTAAGTTAACTGACTGATAAAGAAAGAATGAACTTAGAGTATTTTGTTCATGTTTGCTATTGATCTATGATTTGAATTGGAGATGCTTATGTAACTGAACCATTAATATATTAATATATTCATTAATTTGACTAAGTTGTACATTACACTTGTGAATTTTGATTGATGATATATTCCTTTTGCTGTATGTGTAAAATCTGGCTAATGAATATTGCAGGATTTTTAAGTTGAGAATATTTATAAAAGAGAAAGGAGTTTAATGCCTGAAATTTTGTGCTGCCTTAATTTGACTTTTGCAGAGAGGCAAGCCTTTTTGTTTTTCTTTTGTCATGTCTTGCTAAGGTGACTACTGTACTTGATTAGAGTTGGTGTTTACATCCAGCATTGTCATCAAACTTGGCAGTAAAACATGTTGCTGTAAGTTGATTCCTATAAATTCCGTTCGAGAGCCAATATGGCAGAAATTTGTGGCTTGAATTTGGTTCCAAGAATTCTTCCTGATGTACTTGTTAGCACATGTGAAATTCAAGACAATTCTCTATGGTGTGCTTGGAGAGCACACTGATGATTCTGGAACAGTTGTGTAACATGCCTCTAGAAGGGACACGTTGGACCCCATCTAAATATTAAAAACAGTGATTTGTTGAAACAACTGTTTGGGTCAACCACCATCTTTGAACAGGTTATTTGCTTTGACTTTATTTCTCTGAAACTCTACTCTCATTTATGCGATGATATCCATGAACTTGATTATGTATTTATGTTAAATGACTGCTTATGTCTATGCTAGGATAAACTGAACAATTGTCCAGCACTAATTGAACATTGTTGTGAAGTGATGTAAATGTCAATGCTCTTTTGATTATATGCATGTGTTGTATATTTGATTGTCGACTTAATAAATTTATTGACCTTCTTACACATATTGATAGCCATATGTTGGCTATAAACAGTGGGTAGATGGGGGCTCGCTACATATATATTAAAGAAGAATTTGTTTTCTTCGTTAGTAAGAAGTTTTCCACCTACGGAAATATTGTGTGACGGTAAATGTTTGTCTTTAATGTTGCATAAGAGAGAAAACGTTTACAGCATATATAAGCCAAGGGGGAGAGATGAAGGGTGTCTTCTGGAAAATTATTAATAACAGATATTAAGATTCTCATCACTTGTAATTAGTTATGAATGATGAATAGAATAATAATCATAACCAATAGCTAGTGTGGCGTGGGTGTCACACATATATTTATATTTGTTTTATCCAGTATTGACCGCAGTCTCACTAACTCTCACTGTTCCATAGTTATGATGTAAACACAATAATTGGTAAATTCATGCGTCTGGCACCTGAAAGTCTTTTGCTGTGTTGCTCTCATAATTCTGGACTCTCCCTGAACGACAGTCCGATGTCAAAGAATCAGATATTTCAGCTCGAAATACTTTTCCAGTAATTCAATACGTTCGTGCAAACGTTGCCATTTAACGTGATGACGTCATTTACAGATTAACAGTTGAGTACGGACACTTAGCACACAGCCGACAATATCTCACATAACTGTCAATATTTCACATACAACCTACAATCAAATAACTATCAATATTTCACATACAACCTACAATCAAATAACTGTCAATATTTCACATGCAGCGTACAAACAAATAATTGTCAATATTTCACATACAACCTACAATCAAATAACTGTCAATATTTCACATGCAGCGTACAAACAAATAATTGTCAATATTTCACATACAACCTACAATCAAATAACTGTCAATATTTCACATGCAGCGTACAAACAAATAACTGTCAATATTTCACATACAACCTACAATCAAATAACTGTCAATATTTCACATGCAGCGTACAAACAAATAACTGTCAATATTTCACATACAACCTACAATCAAATAACTGTCAATATTTCACATACAACCTACAATCAAATAACTGTCAATATTTCACATGCAGCGTACAATCAAATAACTGTCAATATTTCACATGCAGCGTACAAACAAATAACTGTCAATATTTCACACACAACATACAATCAAATAATTGTCTATACTACAATCTCTCAAATAAGTTTCAATACTTCACAAGTGTATTCAACCATTAAGTCGTACAAGAAACGGCTAAGTCTTGTCTCAGATGAACAAATCACTTTTAACCAATGAGCTGTATATAAATGGAGTGGACATCCAGTGACAGCAATCGTTGCCGATGTATCACTAACGGAAGTTTCAGTGCGACCATTTTGAGAATACCAACCTAACATAACGATGCTGAAGACTACGTGTTGGAAAGCATTCATTGTTTTTTAAAAATATGCCTTAGTTAACATTGTAAGTTATATAATCATAGTTAATTCATTTTATTAGATATTTATTATTAATAATGTTTATTATTGGGTAAGGATAAAATCGTTTATATTTTAAATGTTTAAAATAAACATTCTTGAAAATATTAATTTGTAGCGCGTGTGTGTGAAGGCGTTTCCTCTGTCACTACTGAAAGTTTTAGCAACAAACCAGTCGTTGAAAACAACTGCACTGTAAACAATGGGCTGAGAAGCATTCCGTGACTCAATGCTATCCTAGTTATTGGTTATGATTATTATTATTAACAATCATTTATATCTAATTACAAGGGATCAGAATCTTAATTTATGTTATTAATAATTCTCCAGCAGACACCACCCGTCTCTCATTTGGCGGAAATGCAGGCGCTGTAAACATTTTCTCTTCCACAACATTAAACAGAAACATTTATCCTCATACAATATTTCTGTAGGTGGAAAACATCTTACCAAAGGAGAAGATAAATCTATCTTTAATCTATATTTACCGAGTTCCCATCCACCTACTTTCTTCTCCAACATATGGTTATTAATATATGAAAGAAGATCCAGAAATGTAATAATAAATTTATTAAATCAATAATCAAATATACATAAAACAAATACAATGAATAGATTATGTGACATCAATATTTCTATGAAACCTCGTTTTAATAATTTTAATGCTTATACAGCTTCATATCCTAACACATAGTTCAACAGATTACTATCAATATAAACCAGAGGATCATACTTATCACAGAACAGAAATGGATTTATAGAGAGATAATTGATAATAGTTTGTACATAACCTTGTCTACTTGATTGCTGCAATTGTCTTTCATGCACTTTTGTAATAGTCACAAGTTTATTGTTCACAATAGAATTGTCCATTCTTTACATGTTCCTCTGGCACACTGTAGAATGTTCCTCGAGCTGTTCTTCTCTTGAGACAAATCCGGGCACTCCTTTGCCATATTAGGACAACGATATAGCAGTTTCCAGAAACTTCCTTATGTCAGAAATTCCATGATGTCGTGATGTAGTCGAGCATTCTTTGCCACTATACATTAACAGAGTGCAGTGTCTCCTTACACTTACAAACTGAGATAGAGACTTTGTGAATCTACCAGGGTCGTAACGGTTTATAAATCAACCAGGAAGAAAACTGGAAATTCTAGCAGTCTCGGTAATTCTAGAAAGGCTGTTTTTTCCTGCAAAATATAATCAGGGAACAATGCTAAGTTCTTCAAATTGTCATCTCTAACTCAATCTTTCTTACATTATTAATTAAAACCTCTTCTGTAGAGTGAATTCTATAGTCTTCAATGCACAATTTAGCAAGGACTTCAATGTAGAGAAATAGGTTTGATCGAATCGGTTTTTCAAATTCAGGCAAGTATGACAATTACAATGTACATATAATTTAGACAACTTTCCTAAATATTTCATAAATTTAGAATAAAAATCAAAACGAATTCTTAAGTAGACTGAGTAAAATATCCTATCAATTCCTATGTTCACAGTTCATTGATACTTATTGTTTTAGGTGACAGGACTGAGAAACTTTCCCTTCTTGTTTGTTTGTTTTCGTAAATTTAATTAGATTTATTGAATTATGCATTAATAAAAGTGTGTATATATATCGAAAGCAATCGATACCAAATGCGTAGTTACCTTTGACCCTACAATGTATCTGTATTTTCAATATGGCGGAAGTTTGGCGACAGCGTTGTGTCCTCTACATACACAGATCTCAATGGAGAAGACGGAGGAGCGAGATAGTGAGTATAATGACCTATTTAAAAATCCTACAAATCCCTTCCAGTTTTCAATGTAAAGACAAATTACTTCAAATGACTCAGAAGCAGAATAAAAGTACGGAATACAAACAATTAATAAAAAAAACCCCAGCATCTGCTTAAAAAGACTATAGCTATTAGATTTTTTTTTTTAAAACTGTGCCTTTCCGCAAATCAATAGTAGACATCTAAATGTCAGTAAGGGCAGATTAGCAGGAACCGTAATGACAGGAGACTCTAAATTACAACCTTCACTTGCCCACGGAACTGGGAAGTTCAATGTGAAAAATATACGTCCAGAGCTTAGAGGAAATACGGCTGCGACAGCTTAGAATAGAATTGGTGTTCTTAGCTTAGAGTAGAAAATCTACGCTTGCTGAAAACCTGAAATGGAAATATCTCCGTTTGAAAAAAATGTCTTTAAAAGTTTAGAATGTAATGTGAGTCGATATTTTATATAGGGGAATATGTCTATGGTAAACTTAATACTTAAAACTTAAAAATATAATATATCAATATTGTAGAGAGGGGAATATGTCTATGGTAAACTTAATACTTAAAACTTAAAAATATAATATATCAATATTGTAGAGAGGGGAATATGTCTATGGTAAACTTAATATTTAAAACTTAAAAACTTAGTATTTAAACTTAAAAATATAATATATCAATATTGTAGAGAGGGAAATATGTCTATGGTAAACTTAATACTTAAAACTTAAAAATATAATATATCAATATCGTAGAGAGGGAAATATGTCTATTGAAAACTTAGAATGTAATATACCATTATTGTAAATATGGAAACATGTCTGTCAAAACAAAGGGTAGAAAATATTTGTCAAATGTTTATAGCTACATCGTATGTATGTGGAAAGTTTAGAGAAGAAAATGTTTTAGGAAAGTTTAGAGAAAGCTGAGTAGCATATATGTCTGTCGTAAATTTAGGGCAAAAAATGTCGGAATGGGAAAGACTGATTGACGGAATGGAGTAAGCAGGATTTTGCAAGTTAACTAGTAGTCATAGATTAAGGATTGGTATTGACCAATCATAGTGATCAAAGACTAAAGATTGGTATTGACCAATCATAGTGATCTTTCCTTTAATAACATTTTAATTTTGACATTATTGGATACCACTTATATTGATATTATTGGAAATCTTTCCTTTAATAACATTTTAATTTTGACATTATTGGATACCTCTTATATTGATATTATTGGAAATCTTTCCTTTAATAACATTTAAATTTTGACATTATTGGATACCTTTAATAAAATTGTAATTTTGACATTATTGGAAACCTTTCATCAAATGCAATTTTAGCATTATTGGAAACCGTTCATAAAATTGTAATTATTACATTATTGGAAACCGTTCATAAAATTGGAGGATCAGTAATAAAATAAAATTAAGATTCTCATCACTTGAAATTAGTTATGAAAGATTAATTAATAAAAATAATTATCTTCATTAACTAAGTGGCGCACGTGTCACAGCATGACACGTCGCGCCAAGACAACACCATCGTGACGTAGCCTGTCACATCACAAGACAAGACTATCGCGATGCTCCTTCACACGTCACACCAAGACAACACCATCGTGACGTAGCCTGTCACATCACAAGACAAGACTATCGCGATGCTCCTTCACACGTCACATCAATACAACACTATCGTGACATTGCATGTCACGTAATGACAAAAGAGCACTGTTGTGATATGACAGCTTACGTCACGATAGTGCCAAGACACGTTAGGTTTGAAGAAACAATTACACACCATTGCGATTGAATGCGGGCTGTGTACGGACAGTCGTTAGTCTTACAGCAAAGCGCACAGAGGGAAGTAAGCCGCAGCAAACACTGACAGAAAAGTAAAATGACGAACACACTGCAGAAATCCAATTAAGGCTGTTTGATCTACGTCTTTGGGGCGGAGTAAATCAGCCTTAGACCTACGGTTTCAATACAAAAGTCCCCATTGAATTCTCATGGCCGCCATTGACATTGTGGATGGCGGCTGCGGGCTTAGTTGGACTTTTAAAAGAAAAAATGTATTTTTTTTTTTATAAATTGAGAAATGTATTCATCATTTTTGCTTGATGTCAGTTTCGTTGTGTCTCCTACTGAAAGTAGAGCTTGCAGTGGTGTTGGTTATAGTAGTGGTGATAGAGGTGGTAGTAGAAGAGGTGTGGATAAAGTAGTCGTTGTGGTGGAGATGGTAGTAGTGCAGACCCTAGTTGTGGTGGTACTATTATTAGTGGTGATGAAAAGGTAGACGTGAAGGTTGTGTGGATATAGTAGTCGTTGTGGTGGAGATGGTAGTAGTGTAGACCCTAGTTGTGGTGGTACTATTATTAGTGATAATGAAAAGGTAGGCGTTAAGGTTGTGTGGATTGAAGCACTCGTGATAATAGTGGTGGTGGTAAAGATGTAGGCGGTAGTAATTGTAGTGATAGTAGGCCTACTAGTGGTAGTGGAGTTGAAAATAGGGATAGTTGTGGAGATGGTAATGTAGTGATAGTACTAGTGGTAGTGGAGTTGAAAATAGGGATAGTTGTGGAGATGGTAATGTAGTGATAGTACTAGTGGTAGTGGAGTTGAAAATAGGGATAGTTGTGGAGATGGTAATGTAGGTGGTGGTGGAATTGGTAGTAAATTGTGAAAGTGAGGGTTAAACTGTTGTAAGTAAATATGGTAACATTTGATATATAGATCAGTTTGCCATTTAATCATCCAAGGTAATCAGTTTGAGTATTAAGGTATAGAAAGGGTGAAATTGTGCAGGACTGTATATGTACAATGAAGTAACTGTGCCATGGTTTATAGTATACAGTGAGATAATATTTTGTGCTTTACAGTGAGGTAATTGTGGTACAAATTGGGGAAATTGTTTGTGCTAAGGTTTGTGGTACAATGGTTGTTGTATGCAGTGAAGTAATTATATAGGAGTCTGAATATGTATGTATACAGTAATTGTTTGTGTGGAGGTCTTGTGCAGAAATCTGTAGTAAAATGTGAGGTAATTGTTTGTATGACTGAGGTCTCTAGATATATACGCAGTAATTATTGGAATGGAAGAGTTAGCATACAGTGAGGTCTCTAGATATATACGCAGTAATTATTGGAATGGAAGAGTTAGCATACAGTGAGGTCTCTAGATATATACGCAGTAATTATTGGAATGGAAGAGTGTAGCATACAGTGAGGTCTCTAGATATATACGCAGTAATTATTGGAATGGAAGAGTGTAGCATACAGTGAGGTCTCTAGATATATACGCAGTAATTATTGGAATGGAAGAGTTAGCATACAGTGAGGTCTCTAGATATATACGCAGTAATTATTGGAATGGAAGAGTGTAGCATACAGTGAGGTCTCTAGATATATACGCAGTAATTATTGGAATGGAAGAGTGTAGCATACAGTGAGGTCTCTAGATATATACGCAGTAATTATTGGAATGGAAGAGTGTAGCATACAGTGAGGTCTCTAGATATATACGCAGTAATTATTGGAATGGAAGAGTGTAGCATACAGTGAGGTCTCTAGATATATACGCAGTAATTATTGGAATGGAAGAGTGTAGCATACAGTGAGGTCTCTAGATATATACGCAGTAATTATTGGAATGGAAGAGTGTAGCATACAGTGAGGTCTCTAGATATATACGCAGTAATTATTGGAATGGAAGAGTGTAGCATACAGTGAGGTCTCTAGATATATACGCAGTAATTATTGGAATGGAAGAGTGTAGCATACAGTGAGGTCTCTAGATATATACGCAGTAATTATTGGAATGGAAGAGTGTAGCATACAGTGAGGTCTCTAGATATATACGCAGTAATTATTGGAATGGAAGAGTGTAGCATACAGTGAGGTCTCTAGATATATACGCAGTAATTATTGGAATGGAAGAGTGTAGCATACAGTGAGGTCTCTAGATATATACGCAGTAATTATTGGAATGGAAGAGTGTAGCATACAGTGAGGTCTCTAGATATATACGCAGTAATTATTGGAATGGAAGAGTGTAGCATACAGTGAGGTCTCTAGATATATACGCAGTAATTATTGGAATGGAAGAGTGTAGCATACAGTGAGGTCTCTAGATATATACGCAGTAATTATTGGAATGGAAGAGTTAGCATACAGTGAGGTATAAACGATTTATTGTGCAGAGGACTGTAGGTTGTCACAGTGATTGACTCTAAGACTAATCATACACAGTGATTGACTCTAAGACTAATCATACACAGTGATTGACTCTAAGACTAATCATACACAGTGATTGACTCTAAGACTAATCATACACAGTGATTGACTCTAAGACTAATCATACACAGTGATTGACTCTAAGACTAATCATACACAGTGATTGACTCTAAGACTAATCGTACACAGTGATTGACTCTAAGACTAATCATACACAGTGATTGACTCTAAGACTAATCGTACACAGTGATTGACTCTAAGACTAATCATACACAGTGATTGACTCTAAGACTAATCATACACAGTGATTGACTCTAAGACTAATCATACACAGTGATTGACTCTAAGACTAATCGTACACAGTGATTGACTCTAAGACTAATCATACACAGTGATTGACTCTGACTAATCATACACAGTGATTGACTCTAAGACTAATCATACACAGTGATTGACTCTAAGACTAATCATACACAGTGATTGACTCTAAGACTAATCATACACAGTGATTGACTCTAAGACTAATCATACACAGTGATTGACTCTAAGACTAATCATACACAGTGATTGACTCTAAGACTAATCATACACAGTGATTGACTCTAAGACTAATCGTACACAGTGATTGACTCTAAGACTAATCATACACAGTGATTGACTCTAAGACTAATCATACACAGTTAAGAAAACAATTGGAAGCTGAAACAAACCCAACTCCAACTATATTCCATTACCATCCCCACTCTCGCCGAAAATCTAACGAAAGAATGAAAAGTCTTAATGTACACAATTTTTTTAAACTTACATTGCTGCAAGTCTACGGTGGGTTTCAATTAATGATCGGAAAATATGTAAAAATATATTCATTTATGCTTTTTAATTATATCAAGCATGCCTGCAGGCTTTAAAAAAAGTAACAGGAAATAGAAACAACACACATTGCTAGGGGAAAAATGCAATATGGGAAGGGGGAAAATGATCAGTCTAAAAATTATCGTTTTAAATTCAACATTGAACAGATTAGAAGAAAACATAGAAATGTCTGGAGAAATTATTTTCACATTAATAAACGGAAAATGGGCAATTTCTTTAATTTGTTTAATTAAAAACATTTAAAAATTTTCTATATTTTGTTAGGATATTAACTGTACATCAAGAGATCTTCGTATAAACAATCAAAATCATACACACAAAAATAAATGTATTTCAACAAACAGCACGACGAAGGCTAAGTTTTGTGGGTAGAGCAAGACATACATCAGTCTTTGCCAATAGTCTGATGGTGGGTAGAGCAGGACATACATCAGTCTTTGCCAATAGTCTGATGGTGGGTAGAGCAGGACATACATCAGTCTTTGCCAATAGTCTGATGGTGGGTAGAGCAGGACATACATCAGTCTTTGCCAATAGTCTGATGGTGGGTAGAGCAGGACATACATCAGTCTTTGCCAATAGTCTGATGGTGGGTAGAGCAGGACATACATCAGTCTTTGCCAATAGTCTGATGGTGGGTAGAGCAGGACATACATCAGTCTTTGCCAATAGTCTGATGGTGGGTAGAGCAGGACATACATCAGTCTTTGCCAATAGTCTGATGGTGGGTAGAGCAGGACATACATCAGTTTTTGCCAATAGTCTGATGGTGGGTAGAGCAGGACATACATCAGTCTTTGCCAATAGTCTGATGGTGGGTAGAGCAGGACATACATCAGTCTTTGCCAATAGTCTGATGGTGGGTAGAGCAGGACATACATCAGTCTTTGCCAATAGTCTGATGGTGGGTAGAGCAGGACATACATCAGTCTTTGCCAATAGTCCGATGGTGGGTAGAGCAGGACATACATCAGTCTTTGCCAATAGTCCGATGGTGGGTAGAGCAGGACATACATCAGTCTTTGCCAATAGTCCGATGGTGGGTAGAGCAGGACATACATCAGTCTTTGCCAATAGTCCGATGGTGGGTAGAGCAGGACATACATCAG
This sequence comes from Sinotaia quadrata, assembly GCA_028829895.1. Classification (NCBI taxonomy): domain Eukaryota; kingdom Metazoa; phylum Mollusca; class Gastropoda; order Architaenioglossa; family Viviparidae; genus Sinotaia; species Sinotaia quadrata. The sequence goes on along the minus strand of CM054177.1, from coordinate 30,280,717 downwards.
TCTTTGCCAATAGTCCGATGGTGGGTAGAGCAGGACATACATCAGTCTTTGCCAATAGTCCGATGGTGGGTAGAGCAGGACATACATCAGTCTTTGCCAATAGTCCGATGGTGGGTAGAGCAAGACATACATCAGTCTTTGCCAATAGTCCGATGGTGGGTAGAGCAAGACATACATCAGTCTTTGCCAATAGTCTGATGGTGGGTAGAGCAAGACATACATCAGTCTTTGCCAATAGTCTGATGGTGGGTAGAGCAAGACATACATCAGTCTTTGCCAATAGTCTGATGGTGGGTAGAGCAAGACATACATAAGTCTTTGCTAATAGTCTGATGGTGGGTAGAGCAAGACATACATCAGTCTTTGCCAATAGTCTGATGGTGGCACAATGATTTTAGTGTAATTAATTACCACACTTTGTGTTTCAGTGCCACTACTTACAACAGTTTGTTAGTATTTGTGTTTCAGTGCCACTACTTACAACAGTTTGTTAGTATTTGTGTTTCAGTACTACTACTTACAACACTTTGTTAGTATTTGTGTTTTAGTGCCACTACTTATCACCCGTTAATTGTCAGAGTTTGTGTTTTACAGTCACTAGTTACTTTACTTTATTAGTGTTTGTTTTATTGTCAAATTTTAACACGCGTTAATTGTTAGTGTTGGTGTTTTAGTGTCACTACTTACCACACCAGTGTTAGATAATTAATCGATCCCAGTGTTAGATAATCAGTCTCACTGTTAATTCTAATGTTAGATAATCAATTCCGTTGCTAGATAATGAATTCCATAAGATAGATAATCAGTTCCACTATTAGATAATAAATTCTACTATTAGATAACCAATTCTATTGTTAGATAATCACTTCCTCTGATAATTTGAATCAATTCAAGTGTTAGATAATTATAATCAATTCTATTGTTAGAAAATATAATCTATTTCAGTTTTCCATAATCAGTTCCACTGTTGGATATAATCAATTCTATTGTTAGATAATCAATTCTATTGTTAGATAATCAGTTCTTTTGTCAGATAATCACTTCTATTGTTAGATAATCAGTTCTATTGTCAGATAATCAGTTCTTTTGTTAGATAATCAGTTTCACTGTTAGATATATAATCAATTCCAGTGTTATCGTCTTAGACAACCATTCGGCTCGGCAGCTCCGCATTCAGAGGAAAATTTTTCAGAAGAAGAATTTCTTGGCTCTCCATTCATCGGAACAATTATATTCTATCTTTTCCGATGACCAGTTTCAGATTACGACTGTAGGAATACCGGGCATACCTAGCGAAAGAAGTCTAAATGATCATACATGTCAGGAGAATTGCGGGAACACCTAGCGAAAGAAGTCTAAATGATCATACATGTCAGGAGAATTGCGGGAAGCTTCCTTTCATTTCTATTTTTTAACATTGGCAAGCCAGGAGGTGAGGTCAGGCCTTGGAAGACTCGAAATCAGATTCCGGGATATACGAAGGAAGTCTGGAATAAAATCTTGGTTTATGTTACATGCCATGTATTGATTTTCAATAGCCATCAAGCACCAGTAAACGGCCCGTGGCTATCCCAAGCGAAAACAACTATGACATCATCAATAGCCATCAAGCACTAGTAAACGGCCCGTGGCTATCCCAAGCGAAAACAACTATGACATCATCAATAGCCATCAAGCACTAGTAAACGGCCCGTGGCTATCCCAAGCGTAAACAAATATGACATCATCAATAGCCACCAAGCACTAGTAAACGGCCCGTGGCTATCCCAAGCGAAACAACTATGACATCATCAATAGCCATCAAGCACCAGTAAACGGCCCGTGGCTATCCCAAGCGAAACAACTATGACATCATCAATAGCCATTAAGCACTAGTAAACGGCCAGTGGCTATCCCAAGCGAAACAACTATGACATCATCAATAGCCATTAAGCACTAGTAAACGGCCAGTGGCTATCCCAAGCGAAACAACTATGACATCATCAATAGCCATCAAGCACTAGTAAACGGCCCGTGGCTATCCCAAGCGAAACAACTATGACATCATCAATAGCCATTAAGCACTAGTAAACGGCCAGTGGCTATCCCAAGCGAAACAACTATGACATCATCAATAGCCATCAAGCACTAGTAAACGGCCCGTGGCTATCCCAAGCGAAACAACTATGACATCATAAATAGCCATCAAGCACCAGTAAACGGCCCGTGGCTATCCCAAGCGAAACAACTATGACATCATCAATAGCCATTAAGCACTAGTAAACGGCCAGTGGCTATCCCAAGCGAAACAACTATGACATCATCAATAGCCATTAAGCACTAGTAAACGGCCCGTGGCTATCCCAAGCGAAACAACTATGACATCATCAATAGCCATCAAGCACTAGTAAACGGCCCGTGGCTATCCCAAGCGAAACAACTATGACATCATCAATAGCCATCAAGCACCAGTAAACGGCCCGTGGCTATCCCAAGCGAAACAACTATGACATCATCAATAGCCATTAAGCACTAGTAAACGGCCAGTGGCTATCCCAAGCGAAAACAACTATGACATCATCAATAGCCACCAAGCACTAGTAAACGGCCCGTGGCTATCCCAAGCGTAAACAAATATGACATCACCATAGCCATCAACAATAGCAGCGGCCTAGGCTTGAAACCTGAATTTACTGTTTGTTAAAGGATTTTCTGTTTCAGACTCAGCTGATAAGAATATTTTAGATGGCGTTGCCTAGATATCTTAAACGCAGTGGTCAGCAGACACAGTACTGCCATTTATTGTCAGGTAAGTAAGGAGATCATTGTAGTTACAGAAAGCAGTTGAAACTGTAATGCTTGATTTTATTCAGGGCAGCGGTGTACAAATACACAAACGCACGCACACGCGAACACATAATTACACACGTACACGCTCACAAACACACGAACACACGCACCATATTAAAATATTCTTTTCCTTGCACTTACGCACTTATTCTTTTACGCACATTAATTTACAACACACATTAATTTACAACACACATCCAGACATTACATAAATAATGTCACGCATAGATCTAAATTCCAAACCACTGAATCCCGTTCCCTTACACTTTCTCAAGCGTTACGTCTTCATGTGATGGCGAAGCGATTTCACCGATGAAGAAGATGGATTTTTTTTCTCCCCAGGACGTTCTTTTTGCAATAAACGCGAAGCGGCCCACAGCACGCAAACACGGCAATGGACAAAAAAATATATATATACAAAAACAACAACAATACATAATCGATCGCATTCTCGCCCCACTTGTATCTGTTTGCTTTTCTCGTCCCCTTTGAAGACGGTTTTACAAATTAAAACTTCGTGTTGACGTGCACAAATGATCACGTGGTGCAGGATGGACGCTTCGTGGTTTTCTAACAAAAAAAAACAATCTCATTAGAAGATATTCTATTTTTTTTAAAAAAAAGAATTTTAAAAATCTTAAGAAATAGTGTGATTAAAATATATTTTTAAACTTAACATTAGAAAGAAACTACTCGACTAATTACCTACAATCAGAAAATTTTGATTCAAATCCCTTGTGCTAGCGAGAAGTCTTTCGATTCGAACTTTCCGTGTTAGCGAGTTCTTTGAACCGATCTCTTATAAGTAAGTAAAACTAATTTTGTCAGTCCTCTTTTCACTGGTTAACTAATTTTGTCAGTCCTCTTTTCACTGGTTAACTAATTTTTATACAATGTTAAGTTATTTAAATTGTCCCAATCCACTACTGTTAGCCTAAGTTGGACATAAGTTCCTTTGGGATCTAGTTTCTGCAGTTCATTCTCTTTAGGAAAGAAGCAGAACTATTACTGTTTTAACTGACCTGTTGACCAGAACACTTTCCACATTATTATTGTAGGATAAAGTTCTTTCCTACCGCCTATGCGTGTACACAAATATTAGCTTGCTGGCGAAAGACTGTGGTTCTGATTGAATCTACTCTTACCGAGTGAGAAATTTCAGTTTTTAAACTAGCGACAACAAACGCGGGATGCTAGAGGGCACGATCACACCACAGTTTTAAAAAATGAAGTTAAGCAAATAATTGTTGACATCTTCAGAGATGTAGTAGTCTATAGTAGTATCAGTAACTTTGATCTTAAGAAAAGGGTAGTGTTGTTTTTTCTGTAGGGTGCAAGAGTACATTTAGACTTGGTTTTAGTGATTACGCTACAAGTATGCCTCGTCGCCAGAAGTTAGAGGGAATAATTCATGGTTTCTGTTTAATAATCGACTGACATTGTTAGAGGGAATAATTAATGGTTTCTTTTTAAAAACAGTCGACTGAAATTGTTAGAGGGAATAATTCATGGTCTCTGTTTAATAATCGACTGACATTGTTAGAGGGAATAATTAATGGTTTCTGTTTAATAGTTGACTGACATTGTTAGAGGGAATAATTCATGGTCTCTGTTTAATAGTTGACTGACATTGTTTTCATAAGTATGACTGAACATCTAGTTTGTAATTGTTGTAAGAGTGACTGAACATCTAGTTTGTAATTGTTGTAAGAGTGACTGAACATCTAGTTTGTAATTGTTGTAAGAGTGACTGAACATCTAGATTGGAGTTGTAAGAGTGACTGAACATCTAGATTGGAGTTGTTGTAAGTGTGACTGAACATCTAGTTTGGAATTGTCTGTCAGTAGAAACAGGAAATTAATTACATTACAAACCATGAAGTATTTATGTTTATACAATCCTCGATGTTGATTCTCTTCCCAATGCTGGATTTCTTTCACTGCTGGAAGAAAGTACATTGATAAGTTTCTTGATAGGGAGACAAAGGGGAATAATACACACCCTATCAGCAATCCTTATACCGACAGTAGTTACGGTAGGATATCAGTTTTACCTGCATCCTTTCAGCAATCCATGTACCCTTTCAGTAACCCCCTGTACCCTTTAAGCAATCCCTGTACCATATCAGTAATTCCCTGTACCCTTTCAGTAATCTTCTGCGCCCGATCAGTAATCCTCTCTACCGTTTCAATAATCCCCTCTACCCTATCAGTGATCAATATCAAGATCTTTTATAGAATTAATCATGGCCGACAGTAGCTGTGTGGTCAAGCGCAACGTTAGTGTGCGTGACAACATTTTATGGGACACGTCATAAGACAGTAGTTAGTGTTGACCAGTAAGAATAAAGTTCTGGCTAGACTGACCAGTAAGAATAAAGTTCTGGTTAGACTGACCAATAAGAATAAAGTTCTGGCTAGACTGACCAATAAGAATAAAGTTCTGGCTAGACTGACCAATAAGAATAAAGTTCTGGCTAGACTGACCAATAAGAATAAAGTTCTGGCTAGACTGACCAATAAGATAAAGCTCAGGCTAGACTGATCAATAAAAGCAAAGCTAGGTTAGGACTAAATAAGAATAAAGTTATGGCTAGACTAATCAGTAAGAATTAATCTAGGTTTATATTGATCAAGAAGAATAAAGTTATTGCTGGATTGATCAGTAAGAAATAAAAGATGGCAAGTATCAGTGAGTATGGAAACGGACTAAGATAAAGTACTCTGCAGCATTAATAGGTGATGACCTAAGAAATTCAGGCATTCGTGAGCATGAAATTTAATGCGTTGGAAAATTATTCTGAATGTACAAGATCAGAGAGCAAGTCATCCATAGGAATCCATTAACACTTAACGCTTGAAGAATTCTGGAAAAGAATGTGTTAAACTAGCGCTATCAATATTGAATCAGATCGTTGAAACTATTTTAGGAGGGACACTTAGTTCCGTGAAGTCGAGGATATTGTATTTGCGTTGTACTTTGACTAGTAGTGGTTTAAACGGCCTTGATTGACATACTATGTACGAAACCGTTTAGATATTGTGTACACTTTGCTATTCTTTGGTTGGTAGAAAGAACCGCAGAGATATATTACCAGCCTGGTACAAAATGCATTAGGTAAACCACATATTAAAAAAACACACAATGACTAAGATAGAGTATCGTATTAGAATACAAAATGCATTAGAAAAACCAAACTGAAAAAGTGAATGTGTTGGAGTTATTCAATTATCTTACTAAAGATACGACTAATTATTCTGGTACCCTGCTAATGATAAGAACACTCGGCACTTTTCCCAGTGCATTGTCAATGACAAGAACACTCGCGCACTTTTCCCAGTGTGTTCTCAACGATACGAACACTCGCGCACTTTTCCCAGTGTGTTCTCAACGATACGAACACTCGCGCACTTTCTTCAGTGCATTGTCAATGATAAGAACACTCACTCACTTTCCTAGTACATTGTCAATGATAAGAACACTCACTCACTTTCCTAGTACATTGTCAATGATAAGAACACTCACTCACTTTCCTAGTACACTATTCCAGCACACTATTAATGATACGAACACTCGCTCAATTTCTTTCTACCTTATCGAACTGAACTGAAAACGTCAACGGATTCTGAAGTAGAATTTGCTGTCAGATCTGACACTTACAGCATGGACAGTCTTCATTTTATAATAATGCAAGCACATATGTGCATTCCCCCCTTTCACAGTTTGATTTCTTACCAAATCAAATTCAAACGCGGTCGTTTTTGCCTTTGATACGGTACATTTTTTCTGTGTTACAATGAATTGTAATAACTGTAAAAGTTGATACGATACATTTTTTCTATTTTACAGTGAATTCTTGCAATAACTGTAAAACTTGATATGGTACATTTTTTCTATGTTACAATGAATTCTTGCAATAACTGTAAAACTTGATACGGTACATTTTTCCTATGTTACAATGAATTCTTGCAATAACTGTAAAACTTGATACGCTGTATAGTATATTGCACATTCATAAAAAATGTACGCTTCTGACAAGACCTCCGAATTAGAAATTCATAGGGAAATATGCTTCGTCATTCACTATATTCTCATAATTATAACATTTTTTGTCCTGATAAGAAAATTGTGATTTAGCATTCACAGCTAGACAACTACACTCACAATAGATGATTTAGCATTCACAGCTAGACAACTATACTCACAATAGATGATTTAGCATTCACAGCTAGACAACTACACTCACAATAGATGGTTTAGCATTCACAGCTAGACACTTACACTCACAATAGATGGTTTAGCATTCACAGCTAGACACCTACACTCACAATAGATGATTTGGCATTCACAGCTAGACACTCACAATACATGAAAACCAGCAATTACATTTAATAGAGATTTGGATTAACAGCTAGACAGCTATACTCACAGTACATGAAAATCACCAATTACATTTAATAGAGATAAACTATTTCTTTCAATTATGCAGGTTATTCAGCAATATGATCATCAATATATATATATCAATAATTTAAATTTACAATAAACCTAACTTTTAAAAATCTGGTTAACAATGCCTACAAAGAGTTTTATCTTAGTAAATAAAACAATGGAAACAAATTTAACGGACTGCCCCATTTTCACTTATTTAAATGGAAACACACACGCACGCAGTTTAAAAGATGTGTATGGCACTACTCTCATTGCTTTGCTTTAGCAGACATGTCATCTCAATATAACACACTGACTTTAAGATGCTTGTTAGTTCACAAGCAATTACTAATTGTATGAGTCTCTAGCTGGCGTGTCTCTGTCGCATTGTCTGTCTTTCCCTCTCTATGACCTGATTAGACCACACTCTTATCTTTGTTATGACAGGTTTTTTTTTTCTCAAAGAAGAATGTAGTCAGGATTAGGAACAATAGAAGTTTTTGGAAAGTAGAATCAAAAAAAGAAACAAAATCCAAGACCACGACAAAGAAAAACCATCAGTCAAAGAAATGAAGCACTTTAGGAGTTATCTGATGCATAGTCATACTTATCGCTGAGATATATTACTTACCAAGCATGTTGTACAATAATATTATTCTAAACATTAATTCAATTTAATTACATTTTTTGTCTTTCTTCCATCTAGCAAAGTAATATATTTAATGAAGTTAAAAATATTTTCTCTCTTTGAAATGCAAACAGATCTCAATAGAGTTACTGTTTATACACAGAACTATATATTTGTGTGTTTATAAATAATTTCTGTTTTTCTTTTCTGTCTTCTCTGATTTTAGTTTTTATTTTTTTGGTATTTTTTACTATTAATGGCTCAATTCTATCCAAATTATTCCATAATCGTACATGATTTGGTATGGAGTACCAGTCACGTGATAGTTATAATCATATCTCACTTCAGTCTATTTTTTGAACACCCCCCCCCCCAACCTTTTTAGTATTAAATTTATTATTGTGACTTTAGTTCGACTTCAATTATTTTTTTCATTCAACCTCAGGTTTCACATTATACTTTTTCCAAGCATATAATGCTTTTCTTTTCTCTAGTTTTGTGGCGGAGTAAATTTGCCTGTCCATATTTCTAAACTAAATTTATACAATTTATTAAATGTCATCATGTCACGACCTTTGGGTACTGTGCATGATGAAATGTTTTTAAGTACCAGAGTTAAAATAACAACTCAGGTAAAGAATATGCTAGAACTTGCTGGTGTTTGTAAGTACCAGAGTTAAAATAACAACTCAGGTAAAGAATATGCTAGAACTTGCTGGTGCAATCCGACTCAGTTTCAAGCGGATGAGTAGTTTTTCCGACTAAGAGTGTCATACTTGTACATAACAATTTCATCCAATGGGGATAGACCGAAAGTTCAATATTTTAATCACTTTGATTCTGACGTAACTCAAGTCCGGTCATAAAGGCGATGACTAACTGTACAGGTATAAGAAAATACACTTTTCACAAGAGCGATATATAACTGTCATATTGTTGTCAAATATAAATTCTCTATTATACATTTACGTATACTGTATGTTCTTGTGAAATAGGACACTATATTAGAACATATTTTCAGTACTCTCTAATAAGTTTGTATGTTCTTGTGAAATAGGACACTATATTAGAACATATTTTCAGTACTCTCTAATAAGTTTGTATGTTCTTGTGAAATAGGACACTATATTAGAACATATTTTCAGTACTCTCTAATAAGTTTGTATGTTCTTGTGAAATAGGACACTATATTAGAACATATTTTCAGTACTCTCTAATAAGTGTGTATGTTCTTGTGAAATAGGACACTATATTAGAACATATTTTCAGTACTCTCTAATAAGTGTGTATGTTCTTGTGAAATAGGACACTATATTAGAACATATTTTCAATACTCTCTAATAAGTTTGTATGTTCTTGTGAAGTTTACACTCTTACAAAATGTGCAAGCACACTTAACCTTTTTAAAACTTTATGCTAATAAGTGTGTATGTTCTTGTGAAGTTTACACTCTTACAAAATGTGCAAGCACACTTAACCTTTTTAAAACTTTATGCTGACGAAACTGTCCAATTGCGTTACGCTTTCGATGACGTCATTGAAGTGGAATCAAAATTACTCATATCCCAGTGAAGTCAGCTTTTTATTTTAAAACTCATATCTAAATGAAGCCAAAGGTTCGTGGCTCAGATAGGAATTGGACGGTGTCTTGCGCCTCAAATCTAAACGAAACCACCCTTTTGTTCCTTAGATCTCAATATAATAAAGTTGTGACTGATCTGAATGAAATCAAAGGTGAGTGAGACAGATCTGAATTAGACCAGTATCACGTGACTCAGATCTACAATAAACCAGGCTGTGTGCTGCAGATCTCATTCAGGTCAGCGTCTTATGGCGGAAATCTGCATTAGGCCATTGATTCTGAAGCTGACAAAAGAAATAACAACAACAAAACATTAACATTGGCTTTTGTTAAGGAGCTTTTCGCTGTAAAGTTGCAAAAAGAAAAATAAATTCCCAGCAGTTTCCAAAAATAAATAAGCGCTTTATTTTATCAATATGCTTTCCGAAATTTCTGGTGTGGCCATGGCAGGGCTCACTTTACAATGATTATAAAATAAAATGGAATATTTACCAAGCCAATAATAAATATAAAAGGATTGGTGGGGATAGAGAATGAAATTTAAAAAAAAATGTTTTCTTGAACACTGCTAAAAGTACACGAAGACAACAACGTTGCCTGCTGCTACATCTTGGCTTGGGAAGCATTTAGAACAATTCCTAATTTATAACCTAATTTAAAATAAACTTTCGTGATACTTTTCATGCTATAGAATTTGTACTTAATGTGAGATAAAGTATCTTGTATAATACGAGAAAATGTGAGATAAAGTATCTTGTATAATACGAGAAAATGTGAGATAAAGTCTCTTGTATAATACGAGAAAATGTGAGATAAAGTATCTTGTATAATACGAGAAAATGTGAGATAAAGTATCTTGTATAATACGAGAAAATGTGAGATAAAGTATCTTGTATAATACGAGAAAATGTGAGATAAAGTATCTTGTATAATACGAGAAAATGTGAGATAAAGTATCTTGTATAATACGAGAAAATGTGAGATAAAGTATCTTGTATAATACGAGAAAATGTGAGATAAAGTATCTTGTATAATACGAGAAAATGTGAGATAAAGTATCTTGTATAATACGTGAAAATGTGAATGTATCTTGTAAAATAAAAAAAATGAGACACAGTATCTTGTATAATACAAAAAAGTGAAAGTATCTTGTAAAATACAATAACATATGAATCATCTTTTAAAATACGAGAAAATGAGATACGGTATCTTGTACAATACAAGAAAAAAAATGAAAGTATCTTGTATAATATAAGAAAATATGGGAAAAGAGGTGTTTTCTCTAGAGGCTGTTTTCTGTTTTCATTATATTTTTGTTCTATTTTTCTTTTGTACAGATTGTTCAAGAATGACATTAAACAGAATTTATGCCAATACGAGGAAGCAATGATAACCCAATTTAAAGCTTTTATCGTGTAAAAGTAATTTGAAATGTTTGCCAAAGTATTTATTCTTATCATGATTCTGGAAAAGGAAAATGTGTGATAACCCCAACCCCACACAGCACACTTCCATTTGAAAATGTCAAGATGTTTTATTATACACAAATATTTAGATATTTATTTTAATTCACGCTATATTACTCAATGTTTCAAAAGCTTATAAATTATTAATATATTTTGCAGATTTGTATCTGAAAAAACATTTTTCTAAAATGTATTTAAAAAGAAATGATGGACTTTTATTTGATTATTAGTTAGATCTAACTCTAACAAACTGTGTGTATTCTACACAAGTTTGAGAAGGAACATTTTTCCAACAACTTTCACCAGTCTATCTTCATTATTTATGCGCTGTATCAGGCCAGCATGTGAGAAAATTAAGTGAACTGCTCTTCAGCATATAAAGACTTGTTAGTGGTATGAAGTGCAGTGCTGCAAGTACATGCAATATGGACTTAAATGTTAAAGTACTAGGTTATAAATGTTAAAGTACTAGGTTATAAAGACTGGTTAGTGGTATGTCACTGATAGACTGACTGACAGATTGATAGCATATTAAATAGATAAATAAGCAGAGAGATAGAATAGATAAATAGATAGATTTAGAAAGGCATGTAATTTGAGAAGACATAAAAATAGATAGGCAACAAGACCCCAGACAGAAAGTTAAGTAAGAAAGAAAGAAAGAAAGAAAGAAAGAAAGAAAGAAAGAAAGAAAGAAAATTATGCAAGCAGAAAGTCACGATATCCACCAATGCAGTGATTTTCGTGACATTTGTCGACATTTCTTAACTCAGTCACAGGAGAGAACACGATCCACAACACAGCAAAGATTAATGTCAGCAGATCACAGCACGACTGGCGGCCATTAACTATGCAGCAACCTCGTCAAGACTTGAAACCAGAAAAATAACTACAAACAACGACGTAAAGAGTGATATTAAACGTAATATTACGATTATGCATGATACAGCTGTAATTAAAACCGGGAGACAACGTACGTCAATAAAGCATGGACAGACTAGATATTCTAAAAGTGCTCACAGATTTATGACAGTGATAATAAATATGCAGGCATTTTCAAATAAAACCAACTTTAAGAAAAAAGTTAATGACACAGTACCCGGTCTTTGTTATGTCACGATTTCAAGATGAATTCATTCTATCTTTGATTTTGACCCGATTTCAAGAATACATCATGTCATCTTTAACAAATATTTCCCCCTTCCTTTATTTGTTACTTATTTCCATATACGTTTACTTGTGAAATATTTTATGATAAAATTGTGCAGTACTTTATTCATGTTACTGGTACCTATGCAGTGAGAGTTTAAAAGCAGACCACGTGCACTGAGCGTTAAGCAAAATATGCAATGAAAATCTTAGTAAAACTCCCCCAAATGAATAACTAGACATTGCCTGAAGTAACATTTATGGTAGGCAAATAAGCAGACATTGCCCGAGTAACATTTATGGTAGGCAGGTAACTAGACATTACCTGAAGTAATATGGTAGGCAGGTAACTAGACATTGCCTGAAGTAACATTTATGGTCGGCAGGTAACTAGACATTGCCTGAAATAACATTTATGATAGGCAGGTAACTAGACATTGCCTGAAGTAATATGGTAGGGAGGTAACTAGACATTGCCTGAAGTAATATGGTAGGGAGGTAACTAGACATTGCCTGAAGTAATATGGTAGGGAGGTAACTAAACATTGCCTGAAGTAATATGGTAGGCAGGTAACTAGATATAGTAACATTGTTATGGCGTTTTTAAGATGGTGGTAAAAAGACAACATAGCAGAGGTTATCGTGTTAAAATACAGACCCACGTCATATTAGCATGTAAAGACGTAAAGAAAAAAACATGTTGTCATCTAGGATAACTCATGCTGCAGACATTCAAGATACTTTATAATTAAAGGAACGTTGTCTCGCGTGCTGTTGTAAATAATAATATGTGTTGTGGCTCACCTCAGTTAGATATTCTGTCGTGCTATTACAAATATGCGATTCTGACTTCCAACGGACGTATTAAGTTGTACGAAATACGCTTTGAATGAAATAATAAGTATAGTTATACTCAAACAACATAATGAAATAATAAGTATAGTTATACTCAAACAACATAATGAAATAATAAGTATAGTTATACTCAAACAACATAATGAAATAATAAGTATAGTTATACTCAAATAACTTAATGCATAATATGATTTATTCACCACGGACGTCTTAAGCTGCAAGGAAGACGGTTTGAATGAAATAATAAATATGACTCTTCTCTTCAAGTGGACGATTTCGGGCTGTAAGTGATACGGTTTGAATAATAAATAAGCAAAATTAGATTCAAATAATACAATATATAATATGCTTTAATCACTCCAAGTGATGCCCTATTGCTATAATACATATTGTTTGAATCAAGTTATAACATATGGTTTGTTCACTTCAAACTGACTTTTTCAAACTACAACAAATATGGTTTATTTACTTTCAATAATAAACATAGTTGTTTCACTTCAAATAGACATTTTCACACATCAACATATGTGCTTTGTATTTTTTGAAAAAACAAAAAAGTGCTAAAACAGAAACTTTTTGTTCAAAAGTCATCCTCCACAAAATTCCGATTCGAATATCAGGTACCACAGCGCGTGCATGGAAATATATGTAACAGCGTGAAATCGTTTGTGAGGAACTGTTTCCAAGGTAACAGGATCGACTGTAAATGGCCAGTACAGCAAGAGGTCTAAGAAAGAAAGACTGTTGGCTTATTACGTTGTAGGAGCCAAACGGGAAAAAGTGTTCAGCTCTTTAGGTCCCCAAATGACCTTGCTTTACACATCTGAAGAGGAAAGGTCGTGAATGACCTTGCTTTAAACATTTCAAGAGGAAAGATAGTGAAAGAAAGTTCAGTAAGTTACAGCATTTCACTCATTGAGAGGGCTTACATTACAGCATTTCACTCATTGAGAGGGCTTACATTACAGCATTTCACTCATTGAGAGGGCTTACATTACAGCATTTCACTCATTGAGAGGGCTTACATTACAGCATTTCACTCACTGAGATGGTTGTGCTCATCTGATGAGGAAATATCGTAAAAGAACATTCGAGTAAGTCACTGAGGTAGATGTCGACCGCTGAAGGGGCTCAAAGCATTTCGCTGAGTGAGGTGCAGGCGCGAGACTTGCTTAAATGTAACATGTACTCCATAGACTTTCACATAAAACTGAAGCAAACACGCACACACGTACGCCACACACACACACAAACACTCATACACACAAACACTCATACACATCCTACACACAAACACTCATACACATCCTACACACAAATACTCAAACACATCCTACACACAAATGCATATTAATTCCACACAAACATGCATACACATTCCACACACGAACAAGCAAACGAAATAAGACAAAACAAGATCATACAGTGCATTGAAAACGTGAGGTATACAAATTGCTCGAACGGAAGGCAAAACTGTCTGAACGTTGAGGTCTTCAAGAAATCCGCGTGCCAACTCGTGTTGCACTTCCTGAGCTTGTAGTGACAGGGATGACGATAGTAAAAACAAACAGCAATGAAAACTCGGTTAGTCAAGTGTGTTACAGATCTATCATGGTTGAAATATACTTTAGCATGTTTTCCCAACTTGTGTGAAATGGATATAACAATTAAAACATTTCATTGTCCAATATGTTCAAGTTATGGAGACAGTCTGTGTGTGTGTGTGAGAGAGAGAGAGAGAGAGAGAGAGAGAGAGAGAGAGAGAGAGAGAGAGAGAGAGAGAGAGAGAGAGAGAGAGTGAGAGAGTTCATTTAAATGAATTCGTCGTAATTTTAATATTTCAAATCTACGTAACAGTGAAAATGTATTATCGAGGAACATTTGGAATTTGTGGTTATACCTAGAGACAATACTTATATATTAATCTGCTGAAATTAGTGAAATGGGCATATAAGGACATTTGTGGTTATACCTAGAGACAATACTTATATATTAATCTGCTGAAATTAGTGAAATGGGCATATAAGGACATTTGTGGTTATACCTAGAGACAATAAATGTAGCTATATATTATCTTGGTGAAATTAGTTAAATGTGCATACATGCATCATTCTGGGAAAATTAATGAACTATACAAACATAATTATGCACTCGTAGTGAAATAAGTGAAGTGTGCACACATCGACTGTATCAATTCTCATATCTTCCGGCAATATTAAACAGTCCATACAAGGGAGTGATAGATGTTTGCTAATGTTGTCAACACTGTTTCTATTCATGGTACGTACGCACACAAATAGGATAAAACTGAAAATGCTAAAAGAAATGCTGACATTGAAAACAATAAAGACGGTGACGAGATAGGACTGTTCAGTGTGTTCACACCATAGCTATTCAGTATACAATGGCTTTCATGAGCCTCCCAAGCTAAACCAGGACGTCTATTTTTTTTTTTAAATAAAAAAAAAACCTATTCCCTAATGACGTGCATTTCCCCGATACTTAAATCACGCTGCCTCAAATTCATTTCAGCCGTTGGGTGGTCATTTAAATAATCATTTGATCTTCTGTTCCCTTTTATTTTGAAAGGAAGCAAAAAAATTACAGAAAAAATACTTTCTATACAAGTGACGTAGGAATTCTTTTAATTTCCATCATTTTCTTATTCTTTTTGCCGGAATGTCAGATACAGAATATTGCAGAATGTATGAGACAGAAAATAGTTATGTCCTACGTAATGATGTAGTTGAGGCGTTGTGGACAAGTGACTGTACAGGTATTTAGTGATACACCTCTGATCTCCGCGAAACAGCAGTTCACTATTCAGTAAACACATCTTCAACAAGATTGCTGACTTTACTGTTATTGTAAAACATTGGCTTCTTTATTTTTCTTTCATTTACATTTTGTCTCTATCTTGTACATTTTGCAGACTTTATTTTTACTTTGTATCAGTGGATCAAATGTTGTCATTTCTAGATATAACGAGTTTCAAAAAAATTTTTTTTTATTGTTCTCAGTAGTCTAGGTAAACAGAGGGCAGACAACTCCTCACTGTTAATAGTCTCAATAAACTCTCATCTTGCCTCAGAGGGCAGACAACTCCTCCACTGTTATTTTTCTCAGTAAAACTCATCTTGCCTCTGAGGGCAGACAACGCCACCCTGTTATTTTTCTCAGTAAACTCTCATCTTGCCTCAGAGGGCAGACAACTCCTCACTGTTAATCTCAGTAAACTCTCATCTTGCCTCAGAGGGCAGACAACTCCACATTGTTATTTGACTCGAATGTGTGAGAAAAGTACACATATTTCTTCCTTGACAATTACTACAAACCGGTCAGAATAGACGCACAGGTGGTAACAGTGTCTCGTGACGTATTTCGCCACGTGTCTTTCGCGTGTTACATCTTATTGAATTGTCTTTCAGCTGGAAATAGTTTAGGGAGATTTATCTAGCACTTTTGTCATCGACTTCTATAACTCTACCCACACACCGGTGCTATGCTATCGAGTGCTTAAACAACTCCACACGGTAGTGAATACATCATCCTAGTGGCTCCTTGTTATCATCAGCAACATATAACAGCACAGTACGTTACAGTTACGAAATATATAGATGAATTTATAACATGAAATAATTGATAACAACATAGTATATTACATTTACGAATTGTATAGATGAATTTATAACATGAAATAATTGATAACAACACAGTATATTACATTTACGAATTGTATAGATATAGGATTTATAATAAGAAATAAATAATAACAACACAGTATATTACATTTACGAATTGTATAGATGAATTTATAACATGAAATAATTGATAACAACACAGTATATTACATTTACGAATTGTATAGATGAATTTATAACATGAAATAATTGATAACAACACAGTATATTACATTTACGAATTGTATAGATGAATTTATAACATGAAATAATTGATAACAACACAGTATTTTTATAGTTGAGAATTACATAGATGAATTTATAATAAGAAATAAATAATAAAACACAGTATATTACATTTACGAATTGTATAGATGAATTTATAACATGAAATAATTGATAACAACACAGTATTTTTTATAGTTGAGAATTACATAGATGAATTTATAATAAGAAATAAACGAAAACAGCACAGTATATTGCAGTTATGAATTACATACAACTGAATTTATAATAAGAAATAAACGATAATATTGTAAAGAATTAAACAATTATTTTATGAGAAATTGGTCTTGGAAGATGTTTACTTTTTATAACAATTTACAAAATTAATAATTTTACTCATACATATTTAAAACAATTATTACTCTTGTCTAGCCAAAATGGCTGATAAAGATTCCTAGGCTGAATTTTCTCGACTTTCCATTTTCCGAGATAAATAGTCTATCTATGTGTAAGGCTTTCTGTTTTGTGAGTAGTTTTTTCTTCTTCTTATATATAAATAGAGTCTATCTATGTGTAAGGCTTTATGTTTTGTGAGTAGTTTTTCTTCTCCTTCTTCTTATATATATAATTACATTAATTATATAGAATATTATTGTCCCCTATTGCTATTCATTATTAGTTATATAGACCATTCCTGCCCCTATTGTTACTATCATTAATTATATACACATTTACTTTTCGCCACATTTAACTATTAAATATATAGATATTAATGTCCCCTATTGCTATTCATTATTAATTATATAACGACTATTAACGGTCCACCATTGATTCTCATTATTAATTATCTAGACCATTCCTGTTCCATATTGTTATTCATTATTTATTATGTAAACCATTTGTGTTCCCTATCGCTATTTATCATTAATCATATAGATAATTATTGTCCCCTATTGATACTCATCATTATTTATATAGACCATTATTGTTTCATAGTGATATTTTTCATTAATTATATAGACTATTGCTATCCCCTATTGTTATTCAATATTATTTCTATAAACAAACTATTGCTGTCCCCTATTGTTATTCAATATTATTTCTATAAACAAACTATTGCTGTCCCCTATTGTTATTCAATATTATTTCTATAAACAAACTATTGCTGTTCTCTACTCATCATTCGTAGCCCAGGTTTACTTAACAAAAACTCACAAATCCGTGAAATGAACTCACATGTCTAGTATGTCATGAAATGCACATAGGCCGAAAAAACGGTTGATACAAAAGCAACTTGAAGATAGAGACGAATATATTTTGTTTAAAGATGCAGCTAATTAAACATATGTTAGATACGCTGTTAGACAGATGGATAGAATGACTGAAAGATAGATAGCTCGATGGCTAGAGAGGTATGCAAACATTTATATATAGCTTGATTAGAATTTTAAAACGAAGCATTCCCTTCGAATACATGCGCCTTAAGTTCAACTTTATGCCTTAGTTGCATGCCTTTTCTATTAACGAAACACACTGAGTTTAGCCCGGCTTCGACAAGGAAACAGCGGGAGATTACTCTAGCATTTATGGGCGTGGGCACGGATTCGGAACATTGTAAACCAGCGCAGTTCCTTGCATTCTGGCAGAAGAATCTATTGGAAGGATTCCTTAAGTTTTCAAGAAAAATAACGAACGAAAGAAATATAGAGAAGCATGCTTGTTATGGGCAGTTTTCGAAAAAGTCTGAGAATGTCTCCGATTGTATTTCTCATTAACATATGTGGTGCAAAATTCTTTTGCAATATTTAAGCCGTGTGTCACAATGACAAGATGACTTTGGAAAGATATGCTTCCACAGCAAACGCACACTCCACCCTCACCCCAGTCTACCTTCACTCCACTCCACCTTCACCCCACTCCACCCATACCCCATTCCCTTTCACCCCAGTATACCTTCACTCCACCTTACCCCACTCCACCCCACCCCAGTGTACCTTCACTCCACCCATACCCCATTCCCTTTCACCCCAGTATACCTTCACTCCACCTTCACCCCACTCCACCCCCACCACAGTGTACCTTCACTCCACTCCACCCCACTCCACCATCACCCGTCTACCTTCACTCCACTCCACCTTCACCCCACTCCACCCATACCCCATTCCCCTTCACCCCAGTCTACCCTCACTCCACTCCACCTTCACCCCACTCCATCCTCACCCCACTCCACCTTACCCTAGTCCACCTTGCGGAACATAAGTCTCATGATTGAAAAGAAAGACAATGACAACTTCATTCATAGTGTTGAAGTTTTTCGCTTCGTTGATATAACTTACCGATATGTAAGTTGTCGTGTCATCAACCTATCTGACATATTACCCATATAAATTATCAAACAGATGAATCTATCTGACATATTACGCATATAAATTACCAAACCGATCAATCTATCGCACTGTTGAAATTCTTACCGATGCATAAGTTATCATACCGATCATTCTATCTCAATGTTCTTAAGAAGTACATGTAATTTGATAAGATTATATCATTCTATCTCCATGTTCTTAATAAGTACATGTAATTTGGTAAGATTATATCAAATATTTCCAATGCGTTTTCATCACGGAAATGAGAGTAGAGTTCAGAGAAATAATTTTCATATAACCTTTTCAAAGATGGCGGTTGTCGCCGGCACATGTTTCGTGGTCATGCGATTTTGCAACTAGTCATTACCTTTCGTATTTAGGCGTGGTCCCACGTGTCTCTTCTAGAGGCATATTACATAATTGTTCCAGAATCTTCAATGCACTCTCCAAGCACGCCATAGAGAATCGTCCTGAATTTCACATGCACTATCAAGCACAAGGAATGTTCTTGAATTTCCGTGTGCGTCCACTCAACACACCATGATGTACATTCAAAATAATTTTCATGAATTCTCGAGACCAAACTCAAGCCACAAATTTTGCTGTATTGGCACATGAATGGAATTCACAGGAATTAACTTAGAGCAATGCGTTTTACTTATAAGTTGACAACAACACCGGATGCACACACTAACATATTTAAGTAGAGTACAGTATTCACAGGAAGTGACCACCTCAAGACAAAAAGGTCTGCTCTGTTCTGCAAATGTCAAATTAGGGCAGCTCTAAATTATTTCAGGCATATTTTGTCTCCAAACTCCCTTTTCTCTTACAAACAGTCTTAACTTATAAATCTGGCAACAATTTCGTTAGCCCGATACACACAGCATAAGAAATAAAGCATCAATCAAAATTCACAAGTATAATGTACAACGTAATCAAATTAATGAACATAGAAATAATGGTTCAATTACATAAAGCATTCTCCTGTTCAAATTCATAGATCAATAGCAAACATGTACGAAATATCTCTAAGTCTATTCTTTCTTTATCAGTCAGTTAACTTACCATAAGCTAACGATCGCCTTTATGACCGGACTCGAGTTATGTTCAAATTTAAAGTGATTAGAATAGAGTACTTCTTCAACAAAGAAACTTTCAGTCCATCCCTATTGGATAAAATTGATATGACCAAGTGTGAAGCTATTAGTCACAAAAACTCCTCCTCCATTTGTTACTGGTTTGGATTGCGTCAGCAAATTTCTAGCGATTCGATGATGATCACGATGTGATGATAATGATAACTACTACGGTAACATTTTAAAAACCCATTTGTTTCTAAAGTACTGATTTTGCAAACAGGAAAGGTTGGGGACAAAATGGTAATGCTTGTGTACTAGTTTTTCTTCTGTGTAAGTGCGCATATTGTGTTTTTTGTTTTAAAATTAAAAAAAAAATTCCTTCAATCTTTATGCCCACCCTTTTCCACTCTTTGTTAATTGACGATATTTTAAATGTTGACACAGACAGTAGGCGGTGATCAGATTTAACAAGTCTGGAAAGCTGGAGCCATTTTATTACCTATTAAAGTTACTATCACCCCCGCATCGACATTTTGTTGGTTGCAGAATACTTTTTTCCATTTTTAGAAAGAAAGAAGAGAAAATGTACCACAACAAGCATGGGGTGTTTCTGTGCACGTAAACGTGTATGTGGGCATGAGTGTGGATGTATAAGTGTGTGCATGCGTTTGACTGCGTATGTGCATGTGTGTGTGGCTTTTGATTTCTATGTATTTCATAGTACCTTTGTTCCTGTGTGTGTTTGTGACTTTTGATTTCTATGTATTTCATAGTACCTTTACTTCTGTGAGTGTGAATGTGTGTGTGTGTGTGTGTGTGTGTGTGTGTGTGTGTGTGTGTGTGTGTGTGTGTGTGTGTGTTTGAGAGAGAGAGAGAGAGAGAGAGAGAGAGACTTTTGATTGCTATGTATTTCATAGTACCTTTGCTCCTGTGTGTGTGTGTGTGTGTGTGTGTGTGTGTGTGTGTGTGAGAGAGAGAGAGAGAGAGAGAGAGAGAGAGAGAGAGAGAGAGAGACTTTTGATTGCTATGTATTTCATAGTACCTTTGCTCGTGAAATTGTGCTTGCTGTCATCGGGGCTTGAGACGAGCATAAATCGAGGACTAGAATGCTGTTTTAATGCGCAGTGACGTAATAGCTGGGTGTTGATGGGTTTTTCCAGCATATCTGACACAGACGCTGACGCTGTCAGCAGAGTATTTTTTTAAATTTCATTTTGACTTTGACTTTGTCGTCAGCAGTGGTTGAATTTCTTTCTCTCTCATCTGTGAAGTGGACAATATTGTAAATCAGTTGTTCCAATTTGTGGTGAATGAATTGCTTATTTGTATGTCTATGTTGTTTAGTGGTTATTTGCTCGCTTACTTGTGACCTTCGGTATATATGTATGCGCATGCGTGTCTAAAGTCTAGCTCATTCATGTATCTGTAGTGTGGTTTAATAATGCAAACAGCAGGCCATTTATCATCTCAGAAAAATTAAACAATCCAGAAAATTTGGCTTTCATCGAAATCTGAGTAACCCTGTATATCATCCCCATATCAATGATAACACACATACTTTGGGCTAGCTAGAGGTAATCAAGGAAGTCAATGACGTACTTTGGGCTAGCTAGAAGTAATCAAGGAAGTCAATGACGTATTTTGGGCTAGCTAGAGGTAATCAAGGAAGTCAATGACATACTGGAGGTGTCTGGTCACAACACAGGGGTTCCGCTCTCAGACTGGAGGTGTCTGGTCACAACACAAGGGTTCTGCTCTAAGACTGGAGGTGTCTGGTCACAACCCAGGGGTTCCGCTCTAAGACTGGAGGTGTCTGGTCACAACACAAGGGTTCCTCTCTAAGACTGGAGGTGTCTGGTCACAACACAAGGGTTCCGCTCTAAGACTGGATGACTGGTCACAAAGTGTCGGTTGAGATAAAATGAGTTTAGCACTAAACACCATTTGATTTAAACTATAATACGTCACAGTTCTATCTGTACGCCCATTTTCTATAGAAGGTAATAATGAGAAGAATATAGGAGAAATGGTTTCTTTGAAACTTAATTTACAAAGCTCCACGCCCACATATGGCATTCTAACAGTTGTCTGCAGAGGGAAATTCGTGATTTGCGTAACCATTTTCCAGCTTGAAATTATAGTCTACATCATTATAGTCTACATCATTATAGTCTACATCATTATAGTCTACATCATTATAGTCTACATCATTATAGTCTACATCATTATAGGCTACATCACTATAGTCTACATCACTATAGTCTACATCACTATAGTCTACATCATTATAGGCTACACAATTAGTCTACATAATTATAGTCTACATAACTATAGTCTACATAATTATAGTCTACATAATTATAGTCTACATCATTATAGTCTACATAATTATAGTCTACATCATTATAGTCTCTTTGCAAATAAAGCTGTGTGTCTGGTCTCTACAGTAAAATGCAAGTTGATCATATTACTCAAGTATAGTGATATTTCTGGTCTAGAAGTTGATGATCATGTTACTCAAGTATAATTGTATCTCTGGTCTAGAAGCTGATGATCATGTTACTCAAGTATAATTGTATCTCTGGTCTAGAAGCTGATGGTCATGTTACTCAAGTATAAAGATATCTCTGGTCTAAAAGCTGCTGGTCATGTTACTCAAGTATAAAGATATCTCTGGTCTAGAAGTTGATGTTCATGTTACTCAAGTATAAAGATATCTCTGGTCTAGAAGGTGATGGTCATGTTACTCAAGTATAATTATATCTCTGGTCTAGAAGCTGATGGTCATGTTACTCAAGTATAATTATATCTCTGGTCTAGAATATATATTTATGACCCAGGATATAAATCTCAGTTTATATTGATTAAAAACATAATAATATTTATGTTCTTGTCGATGAAATCTCAGATAATTATAAGAAAATATATGGTATTCATGATCCTGTCAGTAGTGTCTGTCTTGAGGAACATATATACAATGTAATACAATTTTTGGTCTTATCAGTAAAATCTACAGCTGATGTCAATAAACTCTGTAGCTTTAAATAAAAATCTGTAGATTGTCCCTTAAATAAACACGTAGCTGATTTTGTCAATAAGGTTTGTAACTGGTCTTATCAATAAAGTCTGTAGGTGGTCTTATCAATAAAGTCTGTAGCTGGTCTTGTCAATAAAGTCTGTAGCTGGTCTTATCAATAAAACCTGTAGCTGGTCTTATCAATAAAGTCTGTAGATGGTCTTAAAATGTGTTGCTGATCCTGTCAATAAAGTATGTAACTGGTCTTGTCAATAAAGTCTGTAGCTGGTCTTATCAATAAAGTGTGTAGCTGGTCTTGCCAATGAGGTGTGTAGCTGGTCTTGTCAGTAAAGTCTGTAGCTGGTCTTGTCAATAAATTCTGCAGATGGTCTGTCAAGAAAGTCGGCAGTTGGTCTTATCAATAAAGTCTGTTGCTGGTCTTATCAATAAAGTCTGTTGCTGGTCTTATCAATAAAGTCTGTTGCTGGTCTTATCAATAAAGTCTATAGTTAGTCCTGTCAATAAAATCAATAGTTGATCTTATAAATAAATCCTGTTGCTGGTTTTGTCAATAAAGTATGCCGCTAGTTTTGTCAATAATGCGTGTAGCTCGTTTTATCTTACCGCTAAAATTTCATTAATCCATCTGTTAAAGTGTACCTTTATCCCTTGTCCTCCATTGATCTCGTCAAAACGTTCTCTCTGATAGTACATGTTTTTCTGTGACCTTGTCCTTGAAATGTCTCTGACCAGATTAAAAATAGTGCTTCTATCAGTGATCGTTTTAATAAAATGTATCTGGCCTCTTTAATAAAGTGTAGATTTCTAACTGTTGTCAGCAAAGTGTGACTCAATGCTATTAATAAAGTGTAGATCTCTGTTGTCAGCAATGTGTGACTCAGTGCTATTAATAAAGTGTAGATCTCTGTTGTCAGCAAAGTGTGACTCAGTGCTATTAATAAAGTGTAGATCTCTATCTGTTGTCAGCAAAGTGTGACTCAGTGCTATTAATAAAGTGAGATCTATCTTCAATCTTTCAAAAGAGTTAAGCCATTAAAGTACACATCTTCCTCAGATCTTTCAAGAAAGTATTATCATTTTAATGTTAAAAATACTTTAAGTCTATTTCTATTTGTTAAGATTAGATTCTAGTTTTAAAATTAAAATGTTTATCATTCTCTCGTTGCTAGATTTCTTAATGAAACGTAAGTCTCTGAAGAATCAGTCAAGCATATCTTTAGTCTTATGATTTAAGTGTGAACTGTTTCTGAATGTTACCAATAAAGCGTCTATTTGATCTTATAAATAAAAGTATAAGCCTGGTCTGATATGATCAATATAGTCTGTCTATAATCTTGAAATTATAGTGTTCATAATTTTTTATATTGTCCGTGTTTAAATAAAAGTGTAGGTCCATTTCTGATGTCAGTAAAATATTCTTTGGCCTTGTAAATAAAGAATATGGCAGTCTGTTATCATGCGAAGAAAGTTAATAATTATTTATTAATGAAACATACATCTGAATTTGATCTTGTAAATAAAGTTTGTCTTGGTTTCTGTCTTCCTTGTTTGAGTGTTACAGCTTGTATCCGTGTGTAAATGTCTTTGCTCGGATAAGTTCGCTTCCGTCTGTACACGTCTTTGCTCAAAAAACTTGTTTTCGTCTCAGGCTGAATTTTCTTAGCAGTTCCTGTGGGCGTAGTCTACATTCCAGACAATATTCACTTGAGTCTCATTCCGCGTCACTCCAAGTTGTCCATTGCCGTGCGGGTGATGACAATGTCTGTCATGTATCCGTACGGACGTATCATCATACAGTCTGTGACCACCCTCTCTCTGGTATGTATGTTGTCATTTTATTTTTGTGTCCATTAGTGAAGCCCGACAATCATTGATGACATTCGTAATGACTAGCTCTTTCCAAAACGGTAGCAATCTCGAAGTTCTTTCATTTACTTTACTTCTTGCACTCGAGATTGCTGGCGGGTTCAACACTGGCTTCCACTTTTGAGAGAAGATCGAGACAGAGGAATGGTTGCTGCTGTTGTTATTGGTGTTAATTTGATAGTTCTTCGTCTCTCTCTCTCTCTCTCTCTCTCTGTTTGTCTGTCTGTCTGTCTGTCTATCTATCTGTCTATCTATCTATCTATCTATCTATCTATCTATCTATCTATCTATCTATCTATCTATCTATCTATCTATCTATCTATCTATCTATCTATCTATCTATCTATCTATCTATCTATCTATCTATCTATCTATCTATCTATCTATCTATCTATCTATCTATCTCTGGCAGAGTAAATTTGCCTATCCCTATTTCTAAACTTAATTATGATATAAATTGTTAAATGTTAATGTGACCAGGCCGTGGGCACTGCATGTGATGCTACTTTTGTCAGAGCTGGAGTAAACAACTCAGGTGGAGAAAATCCTAGAATTTGCTGATGCAATCCCATCCAGTTCCAATTGGATGAGTAGTTTTTCTAATAGTCTAACACTTGTTAATAACAAATTCATCCAATAGGCTGGACCGAAAGTTATTTTGTTGGGGGCCCAGTGACGACCTGACAACCAGTTTCCTCCATTCAACTCTGTTCTCTGATAATCTTACTGTATTGCTCAGTTTCAGTCCTGTCCACTCTGAGATACTATCTTCCCATCTTTTCCTCTCCTTCACCCTCCTTGCGCAGTACCTTGAATGATTGTCTTGGCAAGCCTTGCTGATCGTGTGACATGCCCATACCCTTTCATTTTGCGTTTTTTTCACAATGGCCATAGGGTCCAATGGCTTGCCTAATTCTGTTTCTAATTTCCTCACTCATGACAAGATCTCTATACGAAATGCCAAGAAACATTCGAAAGCATCTCATTTCAGTAGCGTGTATTCTCCTTTCGAGATCCACTCTGAGGGCTCATGACTCATAGGCGTATAAAAACACAGATACAACCAAGGAGCGCATCAGTCGGATCTTTGAGCTGATTGAGATTTTTCTGTCTTTCCAAACTGTCTTCAGCCTTGCCATTGCTGTTATTGTCAGTGTAATTCTGGACAATATTTCTGGCTTTGATCTCTGCTGCTCTGTCATGATGGTTCCTTAGTACTTGGATTTATTAACTATTCCCAGTTTCTAATCACCAATCGTGATGTCATTGCCAATGCCGTTGATGTTGGTAATCAATTTGTCTTCTCTGCACTTATTTCCATACCAAAAGCAGTAGCTGTCCTGTCCATTTTCCCCACCAACTGAACTAGCTCCTCCTCATTTCCTGCAGGCCCTCGATGTCATCGGCAAAGCATAAGTTCGTTATTGTTCTGCCTCCAATACTGACAGTTCCTTCAAGGTCTTCCAGAGCATCTGTCATGATTCTTTCAAGGAAGATGTTGATAGGTGAAAGTAAGCAGTCTTGTCTGACTCCCACTTTTGTCTTGAACCAATCTCATAATTGGCCGTTGAAGCAGACTGCTGGTGGCCTTGCTGTAAAGGCTTTCTATGACTGGCTGGCATTGGTGTTGTACAGCTTCATGGTGGACCAAAGGGCTGCATGCCACATCCTGTCAAACGCCTTCTTAAAATCTACAAAAGACATGAAAAAGTTCTTGTTGGTGCTGGAGGTACGTCTCACATAGTAATCTCAGGTTAAAGATATTTTCACCTGCCTGTTCTTCATCTATGATTTTCTCTGCCTGCAGCTTCAGTCTGTTTAATATGATCTTTAGCATGACTGCTTGGGTGGCATATAAGACTTACTGTACGATAGTTCTGACATTGCTGCAAATTGCCTTTTTTTTCCTGGATAGTTATTATAAGTGACTGAGTTCATGGTGTTGGCCATTCCCCTGTCTGCCAAATCTTATTGCAGATTGTTAGTAGGGTGCTTATCATGGCTTCTTCCCCTTCTTGGACTAGTTCTGCAGGGATGTTGTCTATACCTGCTACATTCCCCTTTTTCAATGATTTCACTGCAGTCTCTAATTCTTCTCTGAGGATGGGATAGTTGTCAGAACGTTTAGAGGTGACTAAGACCGTAAACAAAATTCCTAGCTTTCCAAGTGATTGGCCAATTAACTGTATGTATGAGCGTCTGATTTTGATAGGTTTGCACCACATAACCGCAGGCAAACCTCTTGATTTCGACTGACTTTAACCTAGATAAATCAGCATCCCTTAATTTGACTGACATTAACCTTGGTAAACGCACCTCTCGATTTTGACTGATTTGGCCTTTGATAAATGAGTCTCTTGATTTGATTGACGTGGACCATCATAGAAGTGCTCTGAATTTTCTTTGAGCACTTAGTTATAATGAACGATTTTGTGGGCACCACTGCGTTCTTCATGTGTAATAATTGCATACTGCGCTGGCGTGTCCCGCATGGACAGTTATTCGCGGCAATACTTTCTGCGACTGTCAAAATCACACTTTAACGTCAACATACAATTGCAAGCAAGTATTGATAACATTAAAATAAATATTTAATTTTTATCACTAACAAGAGTGGATCTTAGAAAAAAAATATATTTGTGCACTTTTTGTGGTCTTACTTGCCATCCTCCTGTTACAACATTAAGGTGGATCGTTCGCTTTATTTTCCTAGTTTTTGCCTTTAATATTTAAATCTCCTAAATCAATATTCCAGTTGCACGTAGTTACAGCATGGATATGCTTCAAATTGCAATTCACAAGTTTTCTACAAATATCTTCCACCCCGCATAACTCACTACAGGTGCAATTCATACAGCATTACCTGTACTTTTATTCTCAAGTGCTCACCCTCTTCCACCCATACTTTACTCGTGCCTATCCGTACATACGTCTGTACACAACTGCCATGTCTACCTGCATATAGCTTGTGTACTTCTCATCACAGGCGTCTGCACACAACTGCCCATGTCTCATTAGGGTGATTGCATTTTATGAGCGGAAAGCATTGTCGAGTGTGATTTATCGCACCACATAGCATGCCGTAAAGCATATCAATTTGTCGTATAACATTGTCTATGTTGTATCCTTATGCTAAAATCACGTGACACAGCTTGCCGTTTAGCATTGTCTATGCCACATCATCTCGCTTTAAAGCTCGACCTACCGTGCCATTTAAAGCTCGACCTACCGTGCCATTTAAAGCTCGACCTACCGTGCCATTTTTTTTTTTTATACTTCACCGCCACACTTCATTGCACACGTGCTGCAGTTTACTCTATATTCAATAATTTTCTATCTATACTATCTGTAACAACACGATACCACTGGCTGTATATTACTCTTTACACTGTACAAGTTATCTTTCATCTCATGAATTCCTGTATTGTGCATTAGACATTGTATCATTATGTTTCACTGTATTGCTATATTTCATTATGTGTAATGGTAACATTTCATGTCATCGCATGATGCAGCTCGCAGTACAAACAATTCGCTATCAGTGTGTAGCTTTCTAAATATCGATGTCTTTTACTGCGCAACGCAATTCGCTATCAGTGTGTAACTTTCTAAATATAGCTGTCTTTAACTGCGTGACGCAATTCACTACCAGTGTGTAACTTTCTAAATATAGCTGTCTTTCACTGCGTGACGCAATATGTCTTAGTGTCCAACTTCCTAAATATTGTTGCAGGCAGCGAAATCGGCCAAGACCGGAAGCTGCCATCATCCTAATTAACTAACTAGCTAAATGTCGTTGTGTTTCATTGCGTGACGCAATTCACTGTCGGAGTACAGCTTTCTAAATATCGTTGCCTTTTATAGCGTCAGTGCATTACTGTCTATATTAAATACTACTGTCTATATTAAATACTGCCGTCTATATTAAATACTGCCGTCTCTATTAAACATTACTGTCTATATTAAATACTGCCGTCTCTATTAAACATTACTGTCTATATTAAATACTGCCGTCTCTATTAAACATTACTGTCTATATTAAATACTGCCGTCTCTATTAAACATTGCTGTCTATATTAAACATTACTGTCTATATTAAATACTGCCGTCTCTCACCACGTGATACAGCTCGCTGGGAAGCATTCTATCGTCGTCATTCATTATTTTTTCCACTGTTACGTTCATCTACGCTACCCGCCACCCGCCACCCGCCACCCGCCACCCGCCACCACCTCTCTCCTGTCCTGTACCCCTCCGAATGGCAGGAAGAAGAAGAGAGGACAAGATATTGAGAAGTGCGCTTCTCGAGGCTGGGGGTTTGAGGACAAGAGCTATTAGAAAAAGACGAAACGGCTTTTAGCAACATCTTCAGCTCCCGTGGTCGCCATGGTTACTGCTTCTTGGCCGAAAGTTTGTGAATCAGCCCTGTGGGCGTTGGGAAATGGCGAAGGTTATTTTGCATTTAGAAAATGTCAGTTGTTGTTAGCAGTTCTTGTTTTCTTTCTTCTTTCCTGGTCGTCAACATATTAAACGAGACTTTGACCAGAACAAACATAAAAGTAATTTGTAAAAAAATTAATTTTAGCCGCAGAATTTGACAACGCTGACCAAATCGCCAGTATTTTTTCTTTTGTCTCCCTTGATGTAGATGAAGCAAACTTTACAACATTCTAACTTTACTGCATTAGGTTATGAATGGAACAAGCTATTATTACAGATAGGAACATTCTAAAATTCCAAATGGATATCTTTCTGCTTGTAATATTTCATTTGTCTGGTAAATAACTAGGACAGGTAGAAATAATGGTTAAGTATATAACTGTATCCGGAAACAGACTTGAAAACATATTTCCCAGTATTAATATCCGGAAACAGACTTGAATATATACTTCCCAGTATTCACATCCGGAGGCAGACGAATACATAATCTCCAGTTTTAACATCTTGAAATAGACATGAATATATACTCCCCAGTGTGAACAACCGGAAACAAAATTTGAATACATATTCCCCAGTGTGAACATCCTGAAACACACTTGAATACATACTCCCACACATTCTTCCCAGTATTAACATCTGGAAACAGATAATGAATACACAATTTCCAGTACTAACATCCGGAAACTGACATGAATACATCACTGCATATTCTTAGTTAATCTCTTCTAGGATGACAAAAATAAATCTCAGTAAAATTCGTTTCTTTTGCAGCATTACAGAAATTGTGAAGTTCAATGTATATATATATATATTCCTACTCAGTATTTATATTGTGAAGTTCTATGTATATATATATATATATTCCTACTCAGTATTTATATCGTTAAGTTCAATATATATATATTCCTACTCAATACTTATATTTATCAATTAGTAATTTAAAGAAAGTAGTTCTACTTCGACAGTTCTCATAAATTCCGAGCTTAAATCTAAAGTCGTCTAGTGCTCACAATGGCAAAATTATGTGTACATCCAGTTCTCATACAGCAATACAAGTTAATTTTATTGGAACAGTTCTCTCACAGCAATACAAGTTAATTTTACTGGAACAGTTCTTTTACATCAATACAACTACAGGTCAATTTTACTGAACAGTTCTCTCACATCAATACAAGTCAATTTTCTGGAACAGTTCTCTCACATCAATGCAAGTCAATTTTACTGGAACAGTTCTCTCACATCAATACAAGTCAATTTTACTTAACACAGGCACGCCATTGAGGTAATGAAGACAATAATAATTATTATTAATCTTTCATAACTAATTTCAAGTGAGGAGAATATTTATTTTATTTTATTAATGATCCTCCAACAGACACCACTGGGCGGATGTTTTGGAGTTGTAAAAGTTATTCTATTCCACAACATAAATCAACATTTACAGTCACATAATGTTTCCATGAGTGGAAAACTTCTTACTAAGGGAGAAGACAAATCCGACTTTTCATCTATATTTAGCGAGTCCCCATCCACCCAATTTCTTCTCCAATGTAAGATTATCAAAATCAATATGCATAAGAAGGTCAATAAATTAAAAAAATATCAATGAATTTAAAAATAAATTTATTTAAAGAAAAATCTAATATTCATATGACAATTACAATGAAATAGATAACTTGACATCAATATTCCATGAACCCACGTTTGGATAACTATAGTTTACAGTCTCTCTGTACAAATATATAATAATAAAAAATATATTACAATTCAACATTAGAGTCAATACAAATTGCAGGTTAATCCTATCAGAGAACAGAAATGGAATTATTAAATTTAAATGTGTAAATTTACATGACTTGGATTAGCACTGCTTGAGAGTCTTTCACTTGCTTTTGCAACAATGTCACAGTGTCAAAATTTCTGCGCTCAGCACGTGTTCCTGCCACTGGAAACTCTGACACAATGCTATATTCTTGAATGTCTCCTCCCGTGTCACTCCTTCATCTAGGACAGATTTCAGCAATTCTGGTAACTTCACTGCCCCACCGGAATTCTTAGAATGTACCAGCTTATTTTGCTCTGATACAACAACAATGCACAGCATACTCCCTTATGCTTACACACACTGCAGCATGCATTGCAAGTTTCCCGTGCTTTCCTGGTCACTCAAGTCATGACCAGTGAACTAAGGGTAGCTAGGGACTTGAAAGTTAAACTTGAGGCTCCACTTGAGACTAACAGCTCA
The DNA here is from genome assembly GCA_028829895.1 of Sinotaia quadrata. Classification (NCBI taxonomy): domain Eukaryota; kingdom Metazoa; phylum Mollusca; class Gastropoda; order Architaenioglossa; family Viviparidae; genus Sinotaia; species Sinotaia quadrata. Next base: position 30,248,835 of record CM054177.1, on the reverse strand, counting down.
GGGTTGAGCTCACACTCACAGAGTGAGACTCAAACCAATATAAAAGAAGGCACTTGATCACTGCAACATATAGTTAAGGAACAAGCCTAAGTTTCTCATTTGGCACAATATAACTCCATTCTATCTCATATCCCATTCTCAAACTTACAATTCCTGCAATGGTATTCATTAATCCCATGCACTTACATGATAAAATAAACACAGTGTATAAAACAGTGTCACATATTAATACACCACAGGGGTGCAGCTTAGTCCACACATTTGTAGTAATAAAAGTTAATTCATATAGTACATTTCTACATAAACACAAGTATAACATATCATAGTAAAATGTATGAAATGTTTCTAAGTCCATTCTCCCTCAATCAGTCAGTTAAACTCACCACTCAAGCTAACAACTGCCTTCAAGCCAGACTTCTTCCTTCTACTTCAAATTAAAAAATGATTAAGGTGTAAAATTCCCTACAGCAAGTGAACTCCTTAAACTCAGCCCATTGCTAGTTTTGTTATCATAATAAGCCTTGTGATAACTTAATTCTTGCATACTTTGTAACTCCTGACGCTATTGAAGTGGAGTGGAGTGGAGCATATGGTTGTCCTTGATAGGGTTTATATATTAATTCAAAAACATTTCTTAAATCCCCGCTAGTCTAGCATGACTATAGAAACCACATGAATTGTAAGCAAAGCAAAAGCAATGTGAAGAGCTAAAGAACTAGAGGATTACAACTTTAATAAAGTTAAGCACCTACCATCTTGATCTACAATGAAGAAATTTAGAAGATTTTCTCTTGACAGCTATTTCCAAACAAAGCATTGCAATCCATATCTTACTGTTACCAAGTCATCTACCTTATTATTCGTTGGTATTTTTTCATTATCTCCCCAAAGCGCTCCCCAAACTCATCACCATCTGCTTAAAAACCGGATACCCTATTGAAAGAATCCCGTTTCGTCGTCTTGACCTTGAGGAAAGATTGTTACATAATCGTAGGCCGATAGAAAGCAGTTAGAGACTATTAAGCCGCTAATAAATTAAATTATGCTGCTATAGTTTACTTGTTGAATTAATTGTGCTCTTTACTTTGACAAATTGTCTGCACTTTAACAATTTCAAGTTTTTTATTTAATTTTCTGCTGCATCAAAGTGCTAATTCTTGTCCTAGCTGGATCATAAAATGGTTATATGCCTCCTTCATTTTCATTTCAAGGAACGTAACGCTTAATTGTCCATGCTGCTCCCTTATTAGAATCCACGTGATTACAGTTGGAAGTGTCACACTGAATTTAATAGCTCCCCCATAAGTGAATAATGTTTGTCCAGTGTCAAGAGTCAGAAAGATCCTCGGCTATTTTCTTACCACAAAATTAATGGTATCAAAGCTTTCTGGACCAATTTTATTGTGCCTGTTGCCCTGTCTTCAAATTTCTCAGTAGGCAAATGACCCCTTTAGCAGTAATACGAACAGGTGCATTATCAACATTTCAATTAGTCATTTTTACAGAGCAAATAAACATATTTTGGATATGTTTCGCGACTCTAGCAAAATTCTCTTTTATGCATCATGACTTTAATTGGCAAGCATCTAAAAACAAACACGTGATGTTAATTTTTTCCTGATTGTAGGTTAACAAAAGTATTGGAAGCATTTCACCCAAAATTAATGTGCACAGATTTTGCGTTAAGTCATTCCGTTCTGTTTAAAAAAAACAAACAACTTATTTATCAAGGCGTCTCACCACCGCTGACTCTGAAATTGGTAAAATCTGGTTATAAAGCATATTTAATCCTTTTCACAAATGATTGCAGTCTCTCTATCAGTATAGATTTGCCTCTCTGTGTATACATTTGCCGGTGAGTGTGGATTTGTCTCTGTGGGTCTAGATTTGCCTCTGTAGGTATGGATTTGTCTGTGGGTCTAGATTTGTCTCTGTGGGTATACATTTGTCTGTGTGTATAGATTTTTATCTAGTATAGATTTGTCTGTGAGTATAGGTTTTTATCTGAGTATAGATTTGTCTGTGAGTATAGACTTTTATCTGAGTAGAGATTTGTCTGTGAGTATAGACTTCTATCTGAGTATACATTTGTCTGTGAGTATAGACTTTTATCTGAGTAGAGATTTGTCTGTATAGGCTTCTATCTGAGTATAGTTTTGTCTGTGGGTAAAGTTTTGTCTGTGAGTATATATTTGCCTGTGAGTATATATTTCTCTGAAGTATAGATTTGTCTCTACATTGCGCGTAAATCACAGGCAACAAGCCACGATAGATTTTATTTTAGCGCTGGCCGCTGGATATTCTGCTCATCTCATTATTTCTCTTAGATTTAATTTGGCTTTAACTTTTTTAACACTAATATCTTCAAGTGTGTGTGTGTGTGCGCGCGCGTGTGTGTGTGTTTGTGTGTGTTCAAATTGCATATATACTAGACTTAAATAATCTCCTATATTATATGTATAGTAGACCAGAAATTCTCCTGTATCATATATTGCACGTGTATAGCAGACCTAAATTAATTTGCTATATCCTATATTGAATGTAGCTAGTAGACCTACATAATCTTCTATATCCTATATTAAATGTGCTTAGCAGATCTAAATATTCTCTTATACCCTATTTTGCATGCATGAAATGAAGGTAACTAAGAATAGTTGACCTAAATTAATGTTGTGTATCGCATGTACAGACGTCTAACATTTGTTTCCATCTATCTATCTATCTATCTATCTATCTATCTATCTATCTATCTATCTATCTATCTATCTATCTATCTGAATAACTATTTTCATTACCCATGTATTTATTAATTATTTATTTACTGTCACAAGTCCATTAAAAAGTATTTTAATTACCCATGTATTTTTTTAAAATTTATTTATTTAGTGTGTAGGTATCAGTCAACATTTCAATTTCACATTTCTGTGTAGTATCTATAAAATTTGTAATTTGAAGACGCATGGGTTGTCATTTGAAATGTTTAGCGATCATACTGTTTCTGTTTCACTTCAGAGGTAATGTTTTTATTGTTGTAGAGCCTATTAGGAGTCACACGAAACTTTGCTTTTATAGCCTTCAGTAAGGGGATACTTCAGCAGTATTCTCTCGTGTATTTATTGTTTCTTTAAAACGGATGCTTAAGGCAGTAATATGCATTTATTAGTTGTATTATTGTGCTACATAAGACAGCAGTCTTTCTATTAATAATTTCTATTATAGTGCTTCATAAGACAGCAGTCTTTCTATTAATAATTTCTATTAAAGGGAAAGGACTTTCTGCAGTTTTAGTTTCTATTATTGTGATCTATGACTGTAGTCACTCTTTTTTTATAATTTCTTTTAAAAAGTTACATAAGGCTGCAAGATTCTCTACTTTTTAAAAATAATTTCTTTTAAAACGTTACTTAAGGCTGCACGTTTCTCTACGTATTATTAATTTACAATAATAGAGACTCGTAAGATAACATATTTTATGTTGCTAAAGTGGCAATTAGCATGACTCGTAAGACTCCACGTTTCGGTTTCTATGGTTACTGTTAACGTGACAATACGAATGCAAGAAATTACTCCTAAAATTTCTATGTTTACATTTAATGAGATTCATTAGACAGTGCTCTTTCGGTTTCTGTGGTTATACTAAAAGAAACAAGTAAGACACAATTGTAATTTTAGAACTAAATGTTCAGGGACACATATGTCAGTGACTCATTCGTTTGTAAAACGCTAGTGATTTGTGGCGTGAGTGCGTGAAATGCGCAAAAAGACGAAAAAAGAGTAAAATCCTGTTTTAAGTAATCAGTCTAGCGCGTTGCTAAAGAAGTTAACTCTTCAACTCTCAAGCATCTACTTTCAGTAAACAGACACAGAGAATGCCTAATGAAATGACGCGTCACAAACATCTAGCCTAAGTTATAACATCCACTTTCAGTAAACAGACACAGAGAACGCCTAATGAAATGACGCGTCACAAACATCTAGTGGCTAAGATTCTAGCCTAAGTTATAACATAATAAATTATTCTAGCTCTCAAGCCCTCAGGGACTTCATTCATACATATAAACGTAGATGGAACGAGAAAAGAAACCAATAATCAAACTTAACAGGGAATTCAATAAAACAAAACAATAAATTAAAATTAAATATAAATAGGGCTAAAACTGTCTGGATTGATTTGAATAATTTCAAACAAGTGTGGCAGGGCGTCTTTGCGCTGGCCAGCTAGTGTACAGAGATGGTATTTGAATGGAGGGCATAGCAACCTATTCTTAGCTGAGGTCCACTCGCACAAAAACGCCAGACTGGAGATACTGGTAAAATTTCTCTTTTTAGACACTGCTTAAGATCGCATGTTCAAGTGACGTCATGTAAACGTCTTCAGACAAAGTGATACAGAACTTCCACAGTCACACTTGTTCAGAAAATTTTGACTAAACAGTATACTTATTAGATGCACATATATATATGTGATGGGGTGAGGTGTTATGTTGTTGTTATGGGTCACCCCAGGGTGCGAGGCGATGATGAAACGATGAAGATGCAATGGGACGATACGGCAACCACAGCAGGAGAGGCAGAACACGCAACACGTGTTTACATTTTCATGATCTTTATTTCGGCGACACACCGCCAACCACGCTCCTCTCTTGACCAAAGACGACTAAAGACGAACCAAGACGGACCAAGACGAACGCTGACCCACCCTCTCGCACACTCTCTCACACAATATATCTAAAAAGTCCGGGCGGCAAAGGGGACTCCACTAAACAATTCTGGAACTGCTGACTAAAACTAATGCTAACGGGCTCTTTTGTGCTAACCTACTTTCGTTCTAACATAAATTCCTCCTAAACTACCTAGAGTTATATAATACTTTAACTACCAAAAAATACTACATTAAATACTCTTTAAATACAATACTTCTTTACCATATAATTCACAAAATAAATTATAATAAAATAATTAACTATATTCATGTGCCAGGGGAAAACCATGTACACATACATAAATCATAAAATACACTTAGAAAACAATATAAACTAACTTACAAAATTATATAGATATAAACTACATCCCACTAACTATTAGAATATCTAAACATTAACTTTACTTGATAAATGAATAATATAATAAGTGGCGGTCAAACGTGTACACAATGGCACAGCCACACATTCCTATATAGCAGACCGCGCCGCGCGGTTCAAACTAGCGGCCGATGACCTACTTTGCTGCCCGGCAAAACAAGCGCTACGCACACACTCTGTACACACGTACATCCACCCTTCCACATATAAATGCATACCTACGCTCAAAAATTAAGAAACGATTAGTTTTAATAAATGGCTAGAGAAACCACAGCACCGACCTATTGCTGGCAGTAACTGAATTGTAAAATTCGGGTTTCTCACAAAGTCCACAAACTTATAATTCCATTCAGTCTGAGAAATATTACTTCAGGAATGTTGTCATTGCAGGAGATGCTAGAGTGGGCTGTCCAAGGCAATCTAACCATGGTTTCCCAAATTTACACTATTCAAACTTTCTAACATCTGCTGTCCAAATGTCCCATCCCTGGGTGACAAACTCTGGTTCTAACGTCCCTTGGCCAGTGCGATCTACACTTACGGACAATTATAGGTCACTTGTAGCTGCCCAAGCCAAGATAATTTAGACAGGAGATTAAATAACTGAGAGATTTAGAAAACCAAGACTGATCTAATTAAATGTTAGATGTTTCAGGTCCTACAAGTTTGAAATCAAAACTCTAATAATATGGAACTTTTTTTAACCACTCCATTTCGGACATGATTCAACTACTGCTTGATCATCTATACTGGCCACCAGCACCCGTCTACGCTTATTCCAAGGACACTGGAGACAGCAATGACAACAACAACAATGAAGACAATAACAGTCAGGGCTCTGTAAGATACCCCTCTCTCCCCATAAACATCGGGGATTGTGACTACGACTACAACAACAACAACAACACCTACCACAGCGACATTAATCTGCGGACTACCAGGCTTAAGTATGCCTCTACTGGCCAGACAAGAGTGCCATGGACACACCGGCCACAATCCATCATCACCACCCTACAACTTTTCTGTCTACCACCCTCACTCTGTCTTTCAACATCTTCAACTGTACGAACAGGGCCACACCTTGTGTCAAGCAATGAAATCGACTGACAGCTAAAAGTTGCTGTCATCCTGATTGCATCATCATCATCATCATCATCATCATCATCATCATCATCATCATCATCATCATCATCATCATCATCATCATCATCATCATCATCATCATCATCATCATCATCATCATCATCATCATCATCATCATCATCATCATCATCATCATCATCATCATCATCATCATCATCATCATCATCACCATCATCATCATCATCATCACCATCATCATCATCGTCGTCGTCAACATAATCATTATTTTGTTCATATCGTCCTTGAGAAGTTTCGACCAGTCTTGATTAGTAACACTTTGCATGTTAATTCTTTAAAAGTACGATTCAACTAAAAGAAGCTGGGAAACGTATGGATCTGTAAAAATTAAAAAAAAGGCACAGTTCATCGAAAAGACAAGGGAGTCGTCTGAAGCGCAAATGAAGAAAGTCTGTGTGTAAAAAGCAGAATTCGGATAAAAAGACAAAGGAGTCGTCTGAAGCACAAATGAATTACAGATGAGAGGCATGAAGACGGCGAGTGTTTTGTTTGTGGTATTAAGACTTGTTTTGTCATTTACTTAATAAGTGGTGAAATACGAATGCCATATGTTTTTCCATCCATCCACCCATCAATCCATCCATCCATCCATCCATCCATCCATCCATTGCTTCTGAATGTTTTCTGTTGTTGAATTAAGTGCTAAAAAGAGCAGGCTTTCGTTTTTCTCTCAGCTCTCCGGCACGTAGGACAGGCTTCCAATGGCATTTGCCTCATCTCAGATTTACGTCTACTGTCGTCATCACCGTGCCGGACTTTGTCCTTTGATCAGGAGCTAAATCGGATTTAAGCATCCTGCCATAATTGTCTGGTGAAAAGAGCAGCTTTCAAAGAAAAGGTCGCCTGCAAAGCTGTTTCAGTGGAAAACTACGCTAGACGTATTCAGTCGGTGTAGCGCGTTCATTGACAACGTGTTGATTATTTTACCCTTTACGTTACATATGAAGTAATCATTATTTTCCATCTCTCTTTGTATACAACTTCCTCTCTTTCTGAACATATCGTTTCTTCCCATTTTTTTATTCATCATTCTACCCCCCCCTCTCTGTCTTTGCCCTCTCTCTCTCTCTGACCATCTCTTTTGTTTACCACAATCGTCTCTCTGTTCATTTTTTGTGGCGATATGACAATTTAAAAAAAAAACAACTCTTCTAAAAATAACGAAGACAACAACAAATCCATCAACGATAAATCAAGAAAAGTATATTTACTGCTTTTCTACAAGTTTGATTTATTTGATGTTTACTTTATTCTGTCAATTTATTTTATGTTTATCCTGTCAATTTATTTTATGTTTACCTTATCCTGTCAATTTATTTTATGTTTACTTTATCCTGTCAATTTATTTTATGTTTACTTTATCCTGCCAATTTATTTTATGTTTACTTTATCCTGCCAATTTATTTTATGTTTACTTTATCCTGTCAATTTATTTTATGTTTACTTTATCCTGCCAATTTATTTTATGTTTACTTTATCCTGTCAATTTATTTTATGTTTACCTTATCCTGTCAATTTATTTTATGTTTACTTTATCCTGTCAATTTATTTTATGTTTACTTTATCCTGCCAATTTATTTTATGTTTACTTTATCCTGCCAATTTATTTTCATTGAAACGAGTGGTTCAAATGATCAAATCATTGTGTGTCTAAAGACTTCGCTTCATATTTTTCATGCGAGTTGCTTCACTTTGGAAATAAATTTTAAATCCAATCTACATTATTATTTTATACTAAATCACAACTGATAGATGTCAAGACTGAAAACGTTCACTAATAAATATAATCTCACAATCTCATAAAGCTCACACAAACACTTTGTTCACAAACATACCGGCATTGGTGTTAGCAATATTGAATTTATTCAAAATACTTTTGTCAAGAAACATTCATACATGGTCAATCAACTTTTGACTGGAACCAAGAAACAAGGGTGACTGTTGCAGATAGACAAGACGGATTAATTTTCCAGTAATTTAAGTGGAACCAAAAGCCACTGAGCAAAGCTGTAATAACATAAATGGCTTGATTGATGTCCCAGAAAAATAAGTCAAACCAAGAGACACTGAGCAAAGCTGTAATAACATAAATGGCTTGATTGATGTCCCAGAAAAATAAGTCAAACCAAGAGACACTGAGCAAAGCTGTAATAACATAAATGGCTTGATTGATGTCCCAGAAAAATAAGTCAAACCAAGAGACTGACAAAGTCTGTAGCTTACAACATTTGGCTTGACAGTTTCAGTACTTTGAGTAAAGCCAAAAGTTGTCTTCAGATGTTGTTAAAAGAAAGGGGGATAACTTGATTAATGCTTATACTGTGAGTGAATATTGTAAATTAAAGAGGGGGGGGGGATAATTTAATTAATGCTTAGTACTGTGAGTGAATGTTGTAAAGATAAAGGGGGATAACTTGATTAATACTGTGAGTGAATATTGTAAATTAAAGAGGAGGGGGATAATTTAATTAATGCTTAGTACTGTGAGTGAATGTTGTAAAGATAAAGGGGAATAACTTGATTAATAATACTACTCTGTGTGAATATTATGAAAAGGAAAGGGGGATAACTTGATTAATGTTCTGTATTTTGAGCAAAGCCACAAAAACGGTGTCTGTTGTTAAAAAACCCAAATGGATAGTTTGACTGACGTTGAGTACTCTGTGTAATTGTTTAAAGTAAAGTAAAAATGCGATAGCTGGATTAAAGTTCTTTCTTTGAATGAAAGCAAGAGACGCCCACTTGATTAATGATAGTTACTTTGAGTCTAATTGTAATGCCCACTTGATTAACGATAGTTACTTTGAGTCTAATTTTAATGCCCACTTGATTAATGATAGTTACTTTGAGTCTAATTGTAATGCCTACTTGATTAGTGTACAGTACTTCGAGTAAAAAGCAAGAGACGCCATTTAATAATTCTGAGTCAACCCAAAGTCAGGAAAAATATCTGGTTAACATTCTAATGATGCGTCTTTTAAGTTAAAATGTGTCAAACGGAAATTTTATTAAAACTGCTGCCTTTTCCTTTCCTCTTCATCATCATTATGATGGTTATCGTCATTATCATGGTTATTATCAAGATACTACAATTAATACTATTAAGTCTTCATCTTTCTTTCTTTCTTTCATTCATTCATTCTTTCTTTCTTTCTGTCTTGCTTTCTTTCTTTTTTCTTTTTTCTTTCTTTCTTTCTTTCTTTCTTTTTTCTTTCTTTCTTTCTTTCTTTCTTTCTTTCTTTCTTTCTTTCTTTCTTTCTTTCTTTCTTTCTTTCTTTCTTTCTTTCTTTCTTTCTTTCTTTCATCTTTCTTTCTTTCTTTCTTTCTTTCATTTATTCATGCAACCGTTCTTTCTTTCCTTTTTGTTCTCTATCTCTGTTTCTTTGTTTCTTTGTTTCTTTGTTTGTTTGTTTCTTTCTTTCCTTCTTGTTTCTTTCCTTCTTTGTTTCTTTGTTTCTTTCTTTGTTTCTTTCTTTGGTTCTTTGTTTGTTTGTTTATTTCTTTCTTTAGACATTTCTTTCTTAGATATTTTTTCTTTCTTTAGATTATCTCTAACAAACATTTCTTTTTTACAAAGAAAGTTGTGCATTTGTCTGTCTGGAAATATTTCCTACTCATTCGTTGACGAGAAGCTAGAGATGATAGTGTCTACAGGGCAAGGGGGACTACTGTCATATAAAGACTTCACAAATCGCTGTCTGCCTCAAGATCTATCATTATCCTGAAAATACGGACTTTTTCGTCAAGGATGGGTGGGGTGCATGCCTGTGTGTGTTTGTGTGTGTGTGTGTGTGTGTTGCACTGCAATGCGTTTCTCAAACGTCTTGTTTGAAATTCTTTCCCCCGCATTGCTGACGTCAATAAGGGAACTATCCTTTATCGCCATTGTTCCAGCGAAAATTGTTTGTTTGCTTGTTTGCGTCACATAATAGAGAACTACCTTCTTTCCCGTTCTCGATTATACAAGTTGTTAAAATAAAATAATTGAAAGAAGTCGGATGCTTCATGTTTCTGTCAAATTATAGGGAAGAATTCGGTAGGGAAAATCTTGAGGAAGACTGAATTAATGATCTTTGTATGGTAAATGATTTTCTCATTGAATTAAAATCATATTCGTTCTTTCATTATGTTTTAACAGTTATTTAGTAATAAAATAATACTGTCATGCTCTGATCCAAAATATAAGCCTAATGTATGAAATATACCTTGGAAATGAGGGCTATGGAAATAATGATAATCAGATGAAGTACATAACAAACTCATACAATTGAATGATACTTAACCACCCACCACCCACCACCCCCCGCCACCACCGCCATGATCAGTGTTGTAAAACACTATTTCTTTGTCCCAAATTTTCATTATTTTTTACTACTGTAAAGCGAAATTTCTGTTTTACTTCTTTGATTTCTGAAATGACAAACCGTTTCTCTGTACTACGTTGCAACGTTAAACTCACTCTATAACCCTCTCTCTCTTTTTCGCTCTAATTTCTGTAATGGAAAATTTTTCTATATTATATTGTTAAGACAAATTCTTTCTTTTTCGCTCTGATTTCTGTGATGTGAAAACGTTTAATGTGAAAAACTCCTTCTCTCTGCAATGTGATAATGTCTCGGTTACTTCTCTAATTGCTATTTTAACTTCTAATAAGACACTCTTTCTGTCACTTACATCATTTGAAATTTCGCTTTCTCTCGTTCTGCACTATCTTTATCTCTCTTTCCGCACTGTCTTTCTCTTTCCGGATTGTCTTTCTCTCTTTCCACACTAAGTCTTTCTCTCTTTCCGCACTAAGTCTTTCTCAGACTGTATTACTTCTATAATGTGGACCCCATCTTCCTCTCTCCGCCCCTTTTTTCACTCTGCTGTCTCTGTAATACGAACCTTCACTCTCCCCCCCCACTCCCCCTAACTCTTTCTCACACTTTATTACCTCTGTAATATGACCTCCCCCACCTCTCCACCCCATCTCTTTCTCACTCTGTTATTTGTCTAATGTGAAGTCCCTCCCACTCTTTCCTTCCCTATCTCTTCGACACTTCAAAATTGAGACTCTACAAAGTTAACTCTGATACTACGGCTGCGCGCGCGCACACCCACGCAACACACGCAACACACACAACACAACACATACGCACACCTACTTCCAATATGAACATTCTATATCTATCTATTTGTTTTTTAAATTGAAAACTCAGTCGTTGAAGCTTCATTTCATCTCCACATAATCTCTTATCCGATTGGCGCGATGCTAGAAAATGAAACCTCTTAACTGTCGTCTGGGATGTGAAAATGTCAACGTTGTACGCACGCGAAGAAAGTAAAATGTATGGCTCATTAAGAAGTCACGTGATGCCATTACAGGGATATGACTGGACATCTAATGAATGGCGACGATTTAGTGTCTGTCTGTACTTCGTGTTATTTTTAGCACTAATAGCGATGACAAAGTTTGATAAATGTACTTAGTGCTACTTTTTGTTCTAATTAATGGCGATGATTTCAAGACTGGTGTCTGCACTTCGTATTATTTTGCACTAATGGCAAAGATTTCATGTCTGATGTTTTCATATCTTATTGTCTTAAAACTAAATGCAAAGATTTCATGTCTGATGTTTTCATATCTTATTATCTTAAAACTAAATGCAAAGACTGATTGTCTGATGTTTTCATATCTTACTGTTTTATAACTAAATGCAAAGATTTAATGTCTGATGTTTGCATATCTTACTGTTTTATAACTAAATACGAAGATTTAATGTCTAATGTTTTCATATCTTACTGTTGTACAACTAAATACAAAGATTTAGTGTTCTGGTCTACACTCCGTGCTGTTTTCTGTAAATGGCGATGGTCTAATGTCTTGAGTCGAAACAGTTGTCAAGGGAAAATGCAGATATAGAATGAACAATATATTTGTTCAAGATAGCAAATTAACCACAACGAAAGAAAACGAAAAACGAGGAAACAAAAACTGAAATAAACACAAATAATAAAATTGAAAAATATCAAAGCAAATTAAATACCCATTTTTTAAAGCAAAGGAGAGTAACAGTAAAAGAATAGGTCAAAGTAGTTTCTTGAAAGGTGCAATGCTCTCTAATATAGGTCACTTACTGGAGAATAAGTAAACACTTACCTGAAACAAATTGAAATTTAAACCCTATTTTTAGCACACTAAATATTAACATTCGAAACTTAAACATTTTTGTCGATAAAATGGTCGAGAGTTGCCTACCCTAATCCGCACCAATCATAATAGTAGCATTAACTTTAGAGGGACATAGATGTCGCTATGTTTTAGTAAGGTTCACTGGGAAGCTTTTCGTTACTAGCACTTTGGCGTATAGATAATTTTAAAAAATAAATAATCTTTTTTATAGCAACTACCACTTGTACACGTTCGCTTCGTGTTGACAATACCTTTAATAAGGGTAGTTTAGTGTTGACAATACCTTTAATAAGGGTCGTTTAGTGTTGACAATACCTTTAATAAGGGTCGTGTAGTGTTGACAATACCTTTAATAAGGGTCGTGTAGTGTTGACAATACCTTTAATAAGGGTCGTTTAGTGTTGACAATTCCTTTAATAAGGATCGTTTAGTGTTGACAATACCTTTAATAAGGGTAGTTTCGTTGATCAAAATAGGCATTGATGTACTAAATTACGCTGTAAACGTGGGGATAATTCTGTCTAGGAAACATAAGACAACGTGGGGATAATTCTGTCTGATTGTCAACCTTTGCAAGTTGTTTAGTCTAGCACTACTTGAGTGTATTGACCTCGAAATGTCAAAGTTTTGCATTCACATGAAGGTAAAAATAAATAAATAAATATACCCAATAAAAATAAATCATAGTAAATTATGTGCCCGTGGTCCTTGCAATTTGTTTAGTTATCAAACTCTCATTGAACGTTGTTTAAGTTCTTACTAAAATATTTGTTTAGTTATCTAACTCTCATTGAACGTTGTTTAAGTTCTTACTAAAATATTTGTTTAGTTATCTAACTCTCATTGAACGTTGTTTAAGTTCTTACTAAAATATTTGTTTAGTTATCTAACTCTCATTGAACGTTGTTTAAGTTCTTACTAAAATATTTGTTTAGTTATCTAACTCTCATTGAACGTTGTTTAAGTTCTTACTAAAATATTTGTTTAGTTATCAAACTCTCATTGAACGTTGTTTAAGTTCTTACTAAAATATTTGTTTAGTTATCTAACTCTCATTGAACGTTGTTTAAGTTCTTACTAAAATATTTGTTTAGTTATCTAACTCTCATTGAACGTTGTTTAAGTTCTTACTAAAATATTTGTTTAGTTATCTCTCATTGAATGTTGTTTAAGTTCTTACTAAAATATTTGTTTAGTTATCTAACTCTCATTGAACGTTGTTTAAGTTCTTACTAAAATATTTGTTTAGTTATCTAACTCTCATTGAACGTTGTTTAAGTTCTTACTAAAATATTTGTTTAGTTATCTATCATTGAACGTTGTTTAAGTTCTTACTAAAATATTTGTTTAGTTATCTATCATTGAACGTTGTTTAAGTTCTTACTAAAATATTTGTTTAGTTATCTAACTATCATTGAACGTTGTTTAAGTTCTTAAAAAAAATTATGTGTTCACCAATGAATTGTTCGACCTCTTCCAGACCAAGGTTACAGTTTGACATGAAAAATCTTGTAAAAAACAAAACAAAACCATAAAGTAAACTAATCAATAAGAATGAAAACAATAAGAAAATAACATTCTATTTTAAGATTTAAAAGAATACAAAATAAAATAAAATAAAATAAACATCCAAACGAAACCAATACATCAAGAAACCATTGGCGCTAAAATCTCCGAGATTGTACACACTCAAGTCTCACTAGACAGCACTCAAGTCTAACTGGACAGCACTCAAGACTAACTGGACAGCACTTAAATGTTTTAAATTTATCTTTCAAGACATTTTGTCATGGCGTGAATCACAGATGATTAAAGGGTTTCTCTATGGAAAGCGTGTCAAACGAAGTGGACAGGGTGCGCTAATATTAGATGTTGATCTGTTCATAGTGGACAGGGTGCGCTAATATTAGATGTTGACCTGTTCATAGTGGACAGGGTGCGCTAATATTAGATGTTGACCTGTTCATAGTGGACAGGGTGCGCTAATATTAGATGTTGACCTGTTCATAGTGGACAGGGTGCGCTAATATTAGATGTTGACCTGTTCATAGTGGACAGGGTGCGCTAATATTAGATGTTGACCTGTTCATAGTGGACAGGGTGCGCTAATATTAGATGTTGACCTGTTCATAGTGGACAGGGTGCGCTAATATTAGATGTTGACCTGTTCATAGTGGACAGGGTGCGCTAATATTAGATGTTGACCTGTTCATAGTGGACAGGGTGCGCTAATATTAGATGTTGACCCTTTCGTAGAACACTTATAATATAATAAACAACTGTCTTCGTACGCTAGTCAATACGTTTGGAATTACATAAAACATTTGCAATATGTTTGGAATTACATAAAGCATTTGCAATATGTTTGGAATTAAATAAAGCATTTGCAATACGTTTGGAATTACATAAAGCATTTGCAATATGTTTGGAATTACATAAAGCATTTGCAATATGTTTGGAATTACATAAAACATTTGCAATATGTTTGGAATTACATAAAACATTTGCAATATGTTTGGAATTAAATAAAGCATTTGCAATACGTTTGGAATTACATAAAACATTTGCAATATGTTTGGAATTACATAAAGCATTTGCAATATGTTTGGAATTACATAAAGCATTTGCAATATGTTTGGAATTACATAAAACATTTGCAATATGTTTGGAATTAAATAAAGCATTTGCAATACGTTTGGAATTACATAAAACATTTGCAATATGTTTGGAATTACATAAAGCATTTGTAATATGTTTGGAATTACATAAAACATTTGCAATATGTTTGGAATTAAATAAAGCATTTGCAATACGTTTGGAATTACATAAAACATTTGCAATATGTTTGGAATTACATAAAGCATTTGTAATATGTTTGGAATTACATAAAACATTTGCAATATGTTTGGAATTAAATAAAGCATTTGCAATACGTTTGGAATTACATAAAACATTTGCAATATGTTTGGAATTACATAAAGCATTTGTAATATGTTTGGAATTACATAAAGCATTTGTAATATGTTTGGAATTACATAAAGCATTTGCAATATGTTTGGAATTACATAAAGCATTTGAAATACGTTTCATAGTAAAATACCTTTACGCACAGGCAGCAAAACTTACGAGCAACATACACACTATGGATAAACTACAAATACATTTGCTTTTGCATAATCATGCCTCATATGCCTAACCAAAACATTTATTCATTACTTAGAACTAGGACTGCCCATTTTAACGATTAATCTTCCGATTAGTCGTTAAGAAATATTAGCGATTAATTTATTTCATGACGATTAAATTTCAACTAATTTTCTTCCTTACTTACTGAAGCAATGCTGATATTTAGTTGCACCGGAAGTTTTTATTTGTTATTATTTTTACTGCCAAAATGGCCGATTCTAAGATGAAAGATTATAAACCGGTTAAAGGTAAATTGCGTAACCATTTTGGTTTTAAAGTAGACGATAACAAAAAAGTTATTCATGGTGAGAAGGTATACAGTTTTAGTTGGTTTTTTTTATCTCTTAATTAATCGTTAATTGTTGTAAGATTAATCGTTAACAGTCCTACTTAGAACCATTCATATACGACTAAAATAATTGTTTCTACTTATTTTTCATGATGACGTCATTTAGTAGGTGATCGAAACAAGTTTCTGGAAGCAATGAACACTGGACTCGTGCTCATTTCATTTTAAACATTGTGCATGACACTCTCCAGTACATTGTTGTGTTCACATCTATTGTCCATTTCTTTTGCATAAGTCTTTCATCGTAAACATTGTGCATGACACTCTCCAGTACATTGTTGTGTTCACATCTATTGTCCATTTCTTTTGCATAAGTCTTTCATTTTAAACATTGTGCATGACACTCTCCAGTACATTGTTGTGTTCACATCTATTGTCCATTTCTTTTGCATAAGTCTTTCATTTTAAACATTGTGCATGACACTCTCCAGTACATTGTTGTGTTCACATCTATTGTCCATTTCTTTTGCATAAGTCTTTCATTTTAAACATTGTGCATGACACTCTCCAGTACATTGTTGTGTTCACATCTATTGTCCATTTCTTTTGCATAAGTCTTTCATCGTAAATAATGAGCATGAAATTCTCCAGCACAACCATTGTTGCGTTCACATCTTTTATCCATTTCTTTTGCATAAGTCTTTCATCCAAGTCATTTGCTCGATTCTTTCATTCACTTATTTTGTCCTTTTATCTCATTCACTTCTTTCGTTATTTTTTTGTCCGGTTTTGTCCATTTATTCGTCCAATTCTTTCACTCATTTATTTATTCCACTCTATTCGTTTATCAATATTTAATTTAATTAAAATATCAGATTTAAAAGTGGCTAATGTTAAACACCAATTGAAAGAAGCAGAAATTACTTTTCAAATCTTATTCTTCGTCGTCATAATCATCACGTATCATTGTTATCAACAACATCATCGTGAACATTATGCTGTTTGGCCAATAACCGTGTCCATTTTATATCCAGACCAGGGAATTATATTTAAATGTCAAAACTTTCATATTATTAAGTAAAAATATATTATGTTGCATTGTTTGTTTCACTTCTCTCTACAATGTAACCCGCTTGTAGGGCATTTTCCTGTCAACTAATCCAGTTTCCACATAAACAAAAATAAAAATAAACCGAGATAATATTTAAAATGACCCAGGAGACTGTACGTAATTCGAAATTAAAAATATGTGCTCCATGCAGTTTGTCAAAAGCCGTGACTGCTTATTTTAATTTGCACACACACAAACACATCTACGAAATTAATGGAAATGAAGATGGATCTCGACATTATTTTCCTCTTTGATAAATGCAGTCAATTATTTGCTTGAAAGAAACTAACATTCTCTGCAAGCCATTAGTAAGAATAATAAGATTGAAATGGGCAATATAGTTTAATATGAAAGAGCATGTGACAGAATTCTGTGGTAGCCAAACACTAATTTAATTCATCGCTCCGTTTAATATTAAAAGCAGCTAAAAAGTTAATATTCGCACAGTGTAAATAACATCTGTTGAGTTACGTGACCACATCATCTGAAAGTAAATTAACAGCTGAAAGGAAAACTAAAGCCAAATTTCCTAAAGATTTCTATACCACCAGAAGCATTCTATACCGGCTAGAAGCAATTCCAATTAATTTAAACTGGAGACCACAGGTTGTGAGAATCCAGCTGTCTATTGCCGCAAATCCACAAGCATATCTTTTTCCTGCAGAGGTTCTGTTTTCGACTTAGTGAAACGAGAGAATTATTTGCCAGAGAAAAATATACACGTTTTCCTCAGAAAATGTGAAATATTAAGACAACATCGATTCGTTTCGTCAGCTTCAGACCAAATGTGCTCAGTCACGGTGGAACTGAAGGGGAATTATGGGATTGCTCGACTCCACTCTTCGTCTCATCAACCACGGTTGGCTTCCGGCCAAGACGTTTGAGAGCGTGGGTTGCAATTTTAGAACTATTTCCCTCCTATTTATTTCTGTCGTTCTTGTAAAAACAACAATACTGTAATATCGCTTTTGATTTTTGATACATCATGTGTATTTTCTTTCTTTCTGTTATATTCTTACGCGGACAGGGTGTAAAAGGGAAGCGGAAGTGAGAGTTACTATGGAAACTAGCAAGTGGTAAGCAAGGTGTTGTTCCATTTTGTAGAAATCTAAATGGGTGTTTGAAGATTTCTCTTTGCTGCCGGATTTTAGCAGAAACTCAACACGTTTCGTAGCCAGCACAAGGAATAGAACATATATTGTATTCAACTCGCACGAATAGAACAATTGTTGTAGACAGTTCACAGAAATAGAACAATTGTTGTAGACAGTTCATGGAAATAGAACAATTGTTGTAGACAGTTCATGGAAATAGAACAATTGTTGTAGACAGTTCATGGAAATAGAACAATTGTTGTAGACAATTCACGGAAATAAAACAATTGTTGTAGAAAGTTCACGGAATTAAAATAATTGTTGAAGACAGTTCACGGAAATAGAATAATAATTTTAGACAGTTCACGGAAATAGAACAATTGTTGTAGACAGTTCACGGAAATTGAACAATTGTTGTAAACAATTCACGGAAATAGAACAATTGTTGACAAGTGATAGTTCGCATAAACTCAAGTGTGTGATACTCAAGGATATAATAATTGTTGTCGGCAATTATGAGAAACCCAAGTTATTGATAATCAAGGATTTAATCATTGTTGTCAACAGCTATGGGAAACCTTAGTGTGTGGTAAACTGTGTTTTAATCACTTTTGTCGGCAACTGGGAGAAATTCAAGTGTGTGTGAATTTTATTTTGATAAACCTGTACGTACTTTCTGCAGTAATTACGCAACTGAAAGATTTGATTATCACGAATTGGACAATCGTTTTGGCAGTTTGTATAAATCTAGCAAGTTCACTATAATCATGAATGTGATAAAATTTTAAGCTGCTACATAGACTACTGAGTAGGGCAGACTTCATGCCATGTAACACGATGATGTGTCAGGACATATATCATACCATGTAATACGATGAGGTATGAGGACAGATGTAATATCATGCAACAGGTTGATGTTTGAGCATAATATCACGCCGTATCACGCCATATTACACGATGATGTATGCGAACAGATATAACGACCTGTAACATAATGATGTATGTTACAAAGAGAGAAAATGCGCCGTGTCAAGCAATGATACATAAGGACAAACAGCATGCCGTGTAACACGATGAAATAAGAGGACAGACAATGCGCCATATACCGTGGATACTCGGATGTCGGCCATTGTAATACAATCGACCTAATAAAACCTGGCCACAATCAGATCGATAATTTATACCATTTAGTAGCTTCTTTTACACATGACTTGGAAAACACAACAAATATTTATATTGTAAATTACAAACATGGCTTGCTTTACGAAAACACAACAAATATTTTTATTTTTTATCATATACATTTCTACTCAGAATGTTCTGGATGATTTTCAAATACATTTTAAAATTAAAGAAACACAGAGGAAACTACTCAGAAAGAAATAGTCAAAATAATCAAACACAAATATGAAACAACAGATTTAGTTATTTTTAAATTTTCTTCTTTTCAACATTTATTTTTGTTTTCTTTCCGCTGCTCTATTTCCGGTTTGTGACGGAATTTCTCCCACGAATAGTTCAACTTTTGATTACTACACTTGCTCGTTCATCTATCTATCTATCTATCTATCTATCTATCTATCTATCTATCTATCTATCTATCTATCTATCTATCTATCTATCTATCTATCTATCTATCTATCTATCTATCTATCTATCTATCTATCTGTTAGGCATTATTAAAAATTAATAGATTTCATTTCGAGAATGTATAGGCAGTATCTGTTATGTAGCGAATCCATCCATCCATCCATCCATCCATTCATCCATCCATCCATCTATCTATCTAGTAGGCATTATTAAAAATTAATAGACTACATTTCGAGAATGTATAGGCAGTATCTGTTATGTAGACGAATCTGCTGTAATGTACCCCAATTACAATATTGTTTGACAAGAGCTTGCTATATGTCTTTCACTATATATTAGTAATGAAAGTATACATGTACACTCTACTTGCAGGATATGCTGACGATAAGAGTTAATTAGATTTATTTTAATGAGTGTTTATACTAGATCTACATTTCTGAGTTTGTATACTAGATCTGTATCACTTTTATTATACTAGTCATACATTACTGAGTTTATATAATATATATTCTGCTGAGGTTGTATAATAGGCATACATTGCTGAATGTGTATTCTAATCCTAAATTACTGAGTTTGTATGTAAGACCAAAATTACTGAAATTGTATACTAGGCCTACATTACAGAGTTTGTATATTAGACATACATTTCTGAATTTATATAGTAAGTATATATTGCCGAAATTGTATACTAATCATACATTACTGACTTTCATGCTAGACATACATTACTGAGTTTGTATACTAGACATACATTGCTGAGTTTGTATGATAGACATACATTGCTGAAATTGTATGCTAATTCTACATTATGAGTTTGTATTTTAGACCTGTATAACAGATTTTATACTAGACTTACATTGCTAAGTTTGTGATCTAGGCCTGTATAACGGTTTGTATGCTAGACTTAAATTGCTGAGTTTGTGAGTAAGCCTTATAAGAGTTTGTATGCTAGACTTACATTGCTGAGTTTGTGTACTAGATCTATCTATCTATGCCCAGTTCAGGCGACAATGGTGTATACCATTTCCCTACATCAGTAGCTATACAAATTGTGTATACCAGAGCAAGATTTCCTTATATCAGTATCTATACAAATATCACTGGTTCATTGAAGCAGGCTTTTCACTTACATAAACTACATCGCAACGTTTGTTATAGTTTAATTTGAATAAATACAGATAAATAAATAGATATCTAGAAAGATAGATTGGCATATAGACATAGATTAAAATCTCCTTACTCTTATTTAGAATATTGTAGTCTCCTTACCTTGTTTACAATGTTGTAGTCTCCTTACCTTGTTTACAATGTTGTAGTCTCCTTACCTTGTTTACAATGCTGTAGTCTCCTTACCTTGTTTACAATGTTGTAGTCTCCTTACCTTGTTTACAATGTTGTAGTCTCCTTAACTTGTTTACAATGTTGTAGTCTCCTTAACTTGTTTACAATGTTGTAGTTTCCATTCCCTTGATTATTATTGTAGTTTCCTTATCTTTGGTCAAATGACAGATCAAGGTATTCTGGTTTCACTGAGTGTAACGGACTTGTTTCAATGGGAATAAATGATGTGGTGGGTAGAGTGACAAGGACTAGATAGTGTTTGCATTTAATTTCGTTTCAATGAGTGACAAGGACTAGATAGTGTTTGCATTTAATTTAGTTTCAATGAGTGACAAGATACTGGTGAGCAGATATCGTATCATTTGTTTCCAACTGACGTCACTCAGCTTACAAACGTGGAAAGGCATTGTAAAGTGCGCTTAGTAACGTAAATTATATATATTTTTTATCTTTCTACTCGTTGTTTTCCGAGTAATCGGGCAAATTTAATAAAACCAAATCCGCAAATTGAATCGCAGGTCACGCCACTCATATGGAGGATAGCAGCTGACGTCATTAAAATGACGTGCTCACAGACATAGACTTAGTCTTATACTGCAATGAAATCGCCTTGTATCTTCAATGCTTGTCAGGTTCCTCCATATTGAGGTTAGCAACAAGTAAAATAAGAAATTACTAATTAATATTTTATGTGTGCATGCGTCACATGTTTCTGTAAATGGCAGTACTTTGGAATCGGTTAGGAACTCTCGAATTTTTGATAGGCAATGAAATGTGATCCATTTGAATGTGGCTCATGTCATTAGCTTATGGTATACATTGAAATGTGATTTATTTGTATGTATCATTATATATGTGTGTGTGTGTGTGTGTGTGTGTGTGTGTGTGTGTGTGTGTGTGTATGTGTGTGTGTGTGGGTGTGTGCGATCCGTTTGAATGCGGCTTGTGTTTTTAAATTTTGTTATTAACTGCAATCCATTTCAAAAGATTTATTTGCCACAAGAGATTATAAGCAATAAAGTAAATGTGCACGAATCTTAACGATCTTTGTGCGATTAGTATGGGTTCGTTTTGATGTGTCATTTATGTCAGACGTTTTTAGACCTCTGTGTTGTGTGTGTCATTTATGTCAGACGTTTTTAGACCTCTGTGTGTGTGTGTCATTTATGTCAGACGTTTTTAGACCTCTGTGTTGTGTGTGTCATTTATGTCAGACGTTTTTAGACCTCTGTGTTGTGTGTGTCATTTATGTCAGACGTTTTTATACCTCTCTGTTGTGTGTGTCATTTATGTCAGACGTTTTTATACCTCTGTGTTGTGTGTGTCATTTATGTCAGACGTTTTTATACCTCTTGTTGTGTGTGTCTGAAGTCAATTATCTGATACAATCGCTTATGTCAGAGACTCCTGTACTAAGTATAGTGTATACTGTTTGAGGACAGATGTGTCGTAATCCTCCAGGGTATAGTTTTTGTATAACTCAACAGTGGGGTAGTTTTTGTATAACTCAACAGTAGATAGTTTTGTATAACTCAACAGTAGATAGTTTTGTATAACTTAACAGTAAATAGTTCTTGTATAACTCAACAGTGGGGTAGTTTTTGTATAACTCAACAGTAGATATTTTTGAATAACTCAATAGTAGATAGTTTTGTATAACTCAACAGTAGATAGTTTTGTATAACTCAACAGTAGATAATTTTGTACCACTCTACAGTAAATAGTTTTTGTATAACTCAACAGTGGGGTAGTGTTTGTATAACTCAACAGTGGAAGAGTTTTGTATAACTCAACAGTAGATAGGTTTGTATAACTCAACAGTGGAAGAGTTTTGTATAACTCAACAGTGGAAGAGTTTTGTATAACTCAACAGTAGATAAATGTATAACTTAGCAGTCGACAGTTTGCAGCAGTGGTCATTTTTGTATAATTCAGCAGTGGTCATTTTTGTACAATTCAGCAGTGGTCATTTTTGTACAATTCAGCAGTGGTCATTTTTGTACAATTCAGCAGTGGCCATTTTTGTATAATTCAGCAGTGGTCATTTTTGTATAATTCAGCAGTGGTCATTTTTGTACAATTCAGCAGTGGTCATTTTTGTACAATTCAGCAGTGGTCATTTTTGTATAATTCAGCAGAGGACATTTTAATAACTCAGAAGTAAACAGCTTTGTACAACTTAAGAGTAGAATTCTTGTATAATTCAGCAGTAGACATTTTTATAAATCAGAAGTAGCTACTTTGTATAATTTGGTGTTGTCCGAATTGTTTCCTTTTCAGCGATCTGCTGAATATTTCGCGAATTATGTTTTCTTCAGTGGTGAAGAAACGAGCGATGTACTGAAGGATAAATTGAAGGAATAAAACAGTGGTGAAGAAACGAGCGATGTACTGAAGGATAAATTGAAGGAATAATACAGCAATTATCCCACTGAATTTTCTACAATCATATATTTCTAATAAAATCAGTTCTCATCCATTTTCTTCCATTCTTCTCCTACTTGTTCCATTTTTGTTTGTCCCATTCATATATGTCTGCTCTCTTTCCTGCCTCAATTTTGTCTTCCCAGTTTATATTTGTCTGCTCTCTTTTCTGCCCCAATTTTGTCTTCTCAGTTTATACATGTCTGCTCTCTTTCCTTCCCAGTGTATATATGTCTGCTCTCTTTCCTTCCCAGTGTATATATGTCTGCTCTCTTTCCTATCCAAAATTTTATCTGTCATATATTTTTCTGCTCTCTTTTCTGTCTCAGATTTGCATGTTCTCTTTCCTGTTCACCTTTTTTCTGTCCCATTTGTATGCTCATTTTTCCTGTCTCTCCTTTTAAATATTGGCCTCTTTAAAACATAAAAAACTACAAATTCATTTTTTAGATCTGTGCATTTAAAAAAATTACCTATGTTTTAAAATTTAGATTAAATAAAACATTCGCTAAAATTTTAGCCTTAGTAAAGTTTAGTCTTATTTTAAAAAAAACAAAAAACGATTTTGGCATAATTTTGTTTGATTTTGACCTCTTTGTAACTCGTAGCCTCTTTTTTTATTTTGGGGCATATTTATACTTGAATTTGGCCTCTTTGCGTTTCATTTTGGAGCCTTTGAAAATTTTGGCCTCATTTTATTGTTTGGGCCTATTTTCGTTTGGTTTTAGTATCTTTTGGTTTGATTTTGATCTCTTTTGCGTTCGATTTTGGCCTCTTTGTGTTTTGTTTGTTCATAGTTTTACACCTTGCCTTTTGTCTGTCTCTCTTTTGTCTTTCCTGTGAGTGAGTCGCCAATTTATTTCGCTGAAACACTTAGTAAGAAATTATTATGCTGTGAACCCATGAATCGTTAGTCTTTATTCGATGAAGTCGGGGCTTCGTTTGAATTGTTTTATTTGGTCGGTTGCAGATTATATGCACGCATGACTGCTTTTGGAACAGTATGTTGTCAGATGACAAAATGAATGCCGAATTGAGTCTTGTTCGATTCATTGGACAACACTGATGACTGCGATCGCGTTAATTGAAACATCACCACTCGATAAATTGTACACTTTAACGATTGGTATAAATCTGACACAAGAGATCACAATTTCTGATCAAAATAAGAAAAAAAAAGGTCTATTGTTGCCCTTATGACCATTGTACGGTATGATCACCACTTTAGACCAGCAGTTTCTCGAGAAAGTGTCGTCATTTGCCTGCGTGATCCACCACGTGTTCTTGGGAAATAAATGACGTCTATGAAGTGGATAGCAAGACTCCCATCACCAGAGATTCTGACATCCTGTAATTTCATTACAAACGATCTTATCCCGACGGCCATCGTACTAAAATTTCCGCACGCGCTAATACTTTTCAGAAGGCTGTAGATTCTACATACAACAGCAGGCATGCAAGGGACTGGGGTGGGGAAGAGAGAGTACAGAATGATAAAGTGCAAGTTAAATAGAATAACAGGCATTGTAGCAAAACAGACCTAGAATGAGCAAACAGAAAGATTGAGATAGATATCTAGAAAGACAGACAGACAGACAGATAGATAAATAGATGGATAGACAGACAGATAAATAGATGGATAGACAGACAGATAAATAGATAGATAGACAAATAGATAGATAGATAGATAGATAGATAGATAGATAGATAGATAGATAGATAGTAAAACAAAAAAGAAGGGAAAAGAATGCTCACAAACACAAAGAGAAGGAGAATGATAGAGAAAGGAAGAAGGAAAGGAAGAGAGAAAGAAGATAAAGAAAAAATAGACAGAGAAAAACAATTAGGGAAAATAGAAAGGAGTAACGCACACATAAACACGCACGCACGCACAAAGACGGGTGAGAGAGGGGGATGGAAAAAGACAAAAGGTGTAAAATATAAGGGAATATTTTGAGATATAATTTTGCTTACTCAGCGAATAAAAGTTATCCTTTTCCTTGTCTAATTCACGACATTATCAGGCTGGCTTGTTTGTCTTTGATTCTTTCTGTCACCATCCATTGTAGCAATTGGAATTCTGAATGGAGTATTGCAAGTCGATTTACATTTTTGTCACCATACTGAAAACAGCTGTTCTGAATGAAGTATTGCAAAAAATATTTTTTGTCACAACACATTGTAATTGATTGTAAAATATGTTTGTCACCATCCATATTGAAAACGAGCAGTTCTGAATGAAGCGTTCTAGTTGGTTACAGCTCATTGGTCAATTGGTCATTAGTCTATATTTAGATCCTGAATCGACTTTTGTTTTATCACCATTCACGATGGTAATTTAAATTTCTATAAAGAGCATACTGACCTTTCTGGTTTTGGTCCTATTTCATACTGACCTTTCTGGTTTTGGTCCTATTTCATACTGACCTTTCTGGTTTTGGTCCTATTTCATACTGACCTTTCTTGTTTTGGTCCTATTTCATACTGACCTTTCTTGTTTTGGTCCTATTTCATACTGACCTTTCTGGTTTTGGTCCTATTTCATACTGACCTTTCTTGTTTTGGTCCTATTTCATACTGACCTTTCTTGTTTTGGTCCTATTTCATACTGACCTTTCTGGTTTTGGTCCTATTTCATACTGACCTTTCTTGTTTTGGTCCTATTTCATACTGACCTTTCTTGTTTTGGTCCTATTTCATACTGACCTTTCTGGTTTTGGTCCTATTTCATACTGACATTGTGATTTTCTGAACTGGCATTTTGCAGTCATTCTACAGTGATTTAACAGTCATTTAACAGTGATTTAACAGTCATTCTACAGTGATTTAACAGTCATTTAACAGTGATTTAACAGTCATTCTACAGTGATTTAACAGTCATTTAACAGTGATTTAACAGTCATTCTACAGTGATTTAACAGTCATTTAACAGTGATTTAACAGTCATTCTACAGTGATTTAACAGTCATTTAACAGTGATTTAACAGTCATTCTACAGTGATTTAACAGTCATTCTACAGTGATTTAACAGTCATTCTACAGTGATTTAACAGTCATTCAACAGTGATTTAACAGTCATTCAACAGTGATTTAACAGTCATTCAACAGTGATTTAACAGTCATTCAACAGTGATTTAACAGTCATTCAACAGTGATTTAACAGTCATTCAACAGTGATTTAAGAGTCATTCAACAGCTAAGGTGTCAGTGAAACATTCCGAGGGGAGCATTCTGGATCGATATTTTTATTCTCACCATCCATACTTCTAACGGAATTTTGTTTGGACTTCTATGACTCGACGTTTCTGTTACCATCCATATTGGCAAAGGTATTTCTCTATGACTTGACGTTTCTGTTACCATCCTTATTGGCAAAGATATATCACTATGACTTGACATTTCTGTTACCAACCTTATTGGCGAAAGTATATGCCATTGGAGCATTGTGAGTTGATTTTCTGCACCCAGCCATAATAGCAGTGAGATATTCTGAATCACGTGACGTTTCTGTCTTCATTTATATCGGCAATGGCATATTCCGAAATCAATATTGTAAGTTGACTTTCCTTTTCTTTTGCCACTCTACTGGCAAATGAATTTTCTGAATGGAGCAATCTATTTCCTTTTCTGTTGCCGTTATTCTGGCAATGTTGCATTCTGCGCTGAATATCTCCATTGTGCAATCCCCACGTGTTGAAGCCAGGCACGATAGTTTTTAATTAATTAGGTTAATGCAGGTTCATATTTATTTTTTTATTAAGAAGTAAATATGTGGTGTTGATTGAGATTTATACAACTTTTAAATATTATTATTTGAAATGAAACACCTTCCCCACACAATTCCTCCGAGACAAGACAATACATTGAAGCAAAAGTGAAAAAGAATAAATCACTGGATTCTATAGGACAAATAACAATAATTTATGTAACAGTTCTACAAAGTAACGAAATAGCTGTTTATGGCAAGTAGAGTGTTAATATTTCAACTGCCGTTATCACAATGAAAGAAAGAACATCTGTATCAAACGCACTTATCGAATGCAACTGTAGAAAATAAACATGAAGTCATCTGGACCCCTGCAGTTACCATGGCCACAAGCTCTTCTCAAGTATCGCCCGTCAGCCAGTCCACCTCTAGGCTGCCATCTAGTATTGAGACGAACTTAAGGACAGGGATCCACCTCTAGGCTGCCATCTAATACTGAGACGAACTTAAGGATAGAGATTCACCCCAGTAAAAACCAAGCTGGCACCTGACATGTTTGCTAGATTCCAATCCAGACCATGAAACAATTTGTTAAATGTCAGCGTGACTCGATCTTGGGCAGTGCTTATATTTTTTGTGTCAGTGTTGGAGTAAACAACTCAGGTGGAGAATATGCTAGAATTTGCTGATGCAATCCAAACCAATTGCAATAAGATGAGTAGTTTTTCTGATTAATAATCTAACATTTGATCATAACAACTTCACACAATGGAGATGGACCGAAATATTTCATAAATGCTTGCTATTGATCTAAAATTTTAATTGGAGAATGCTTTATGTAACTGAACCATTATTTCTATTTTACTTTGATTTGATTATATTCATATGTTGTATATATGATTGTTGATTCAATAAATTTATTAACCTTCTTGCACATATATTGAAACCTTATGTTGGAGTAATAGCGGGTGGATGGGGGCTCATTAAATATAAATAAAAGAAGGATTTTTACTACTCCTTTAGTAAGAAGTTTCCATCTGCAGTAACATTATGCGACAGTAAAACGTCTATCTTATTATTGTGTAAAGAGTAGAGTTTTACGATACCGTATAATCCGCCAGGTGAGACACATATTGGTCACGTGGGAGAATTATTAATAACTATGAATTAAGATTCTCGATTACTTGTAATTAATTATGTGTTATTAATTAATAAATAATAATCATAATGAGTGAAGGATGCAAAGAGGTGTTCAAGCATGAATCTATATTATGGTACTCATGGAAATATCCACGTATTTATATTCTATTACCAAAGGGAATGTGTATGCTTAAATCAAAGTTCTAGTACTAATGACAATATTTATGCTTAACTTTTAGTTTTAGTACAGGAGGCAATATGAATGCTTAGGTCTATATGCGTTTGAGCAAGAGAAAATATATAAATTGTCAGCATGTAATAAGAGAAAAATGCTTTGCTTTGAACCGAGTGCAAAATACGGCTCTTAGAATCAATGGCTGGTAAAAATTATAAAGAATAAAAGAAATAAATATCAATGAGAAGGTGGAAAGTAAAGAAAGAATGGAGAATGATGAAACTAATTAGAAAATAAATGAGCGATGGAAAGCTGAACAAAGAAATAAAGCGGACTCTCAAAGGCCGCAAGTAGAAAAGAAGACTCGCTGGGTGATTGGCTTTCTCTGCCTCCCAGCAATGAACCGCGCTTGTCTGCGAGTCTCCAAGGTGGAATAATTATTACGGCCAGAATTCAAACTTCTCAAAGGACAATGCAAGTAATAATAATAATAATAATAATAATATAATTTGTTTTGAAAAATAGCAGCAATCGAGTCATATTTCAAATTCCCGATTCTTTGTAAATTTTAAATTAAAAAATGTACTTGCGTTACCCTCTGTATGAAACGAAACGAAAGGTTACAGAAATGATGCCACGTAGTACGAAATGTATCCGTTACAGAACGCTATTTTTAGATTACTAGAAAATCGATTAATTTAGAAGTTTAGATTAATACGAATAGGTCAAACTTGTCTTTTTAATGCGTTCGAGAGACTACAGCGAGGAACCGACAAGTGCAAGAAAGTATGACTGTACAGGGTAAAGGGTTATAAAAAAACCCAACAACATAGAATCTAAGTACACGTGTACTGCAAAACGTCAAGTGTTAACTAAAGTATGGCTGCACAAGTTAAAGGGTTATTAAAAAACAACAACAGAGAATCTAAGTACACGTGTATTGCAAACAGTCAAGTGTTAACTATATTTATACAAATAATTAAAAAATCCTATCTTACGTGTTTCGCAGAAGGTAAAGTGTTAAGTACAGTTAAACAAGTAACAAAAGAATCCAAGCTTAAGTGTACTGCAAAACGTCAAGTGTTAACTACTGTTATTCAAACAAACAAAAAAGAAACCTTGTTTACTTGTGTTGCAAAAGGTCGAGTGTTAACTTCAGTTGTTCAAGCAACAACAAAAGAATCTGAATTTACATGTATTGCAGAATTTAAACTGTTAAATGTCAAGTATAAAACACCATCACCAACACCAACACCAACACAAAGATCCCAAAATAAAATGGATTGCTAATAGTAAAGTGTTAAATACAGGTATGAATACCCCCCTCCAAACAAAAATACCCAAACTAGCATGTATTGATAAAAGTAAAGAGTTAAATACATATCCCCACTAAAACCTCAAACTAACATGTATTGATAAAAGTAAAGAGTTAAATACATATCCCCACTAAAACCTCAAACTAACATGTATTGATAAAAGTAAAGAGTTAAATACATATCCCCACTAAAACCTCAAACTAACATGTATTGATAAAAGTAAAGAGTTAAATACATATCCCCACTAAAACCTCAAACTAACATGTATTGATAAAAGTAAAGTGCTAAATAGAGGTATTAAAAAATACCCCAAAGAACCAAAACTAGCATGTATTGATGAAGATAAAATGTTAAACACAGATATAAAAACAAAAAAACCCTAACCTAATATTTATTGCTAAAGGTAAAAAAACAATGCATTGACGAAAGCCAAGTTTGAAATATGGGTATTAAAAAAATTAAAGGAAACAAACCAAATAACCTTAACTAACAATGATTGATGAAGTAAGTGTTAAGTAAATAATTGGACTAATGTATATGATGTTACCGCTATAGTACGACAGTATATATTGCTGAGGGCACTCGATTGATGGTGCACGAAAATATGTACAGGAGAGGCCACGCATGATTGACGATGCACGAAAATAGGTACAAGAGGGGTCACACATGATTGACGATGCACGAAAATAGATAGTGGAGAGGCCACACATGATTAACGATGCACGAAAATAGATAGTGGAGAGGCCACACATGATTAACGATGCACGAAAATAGGTACAGGAGAGGCCACACATGATTGACGATGCACGAAAATAGGTACAGGAGAGGCCACACATGATTAACGATGCACGAAAATAGATAGTGGAGAGGCCACACATGATTAACGATGCACGAAAATAGGTACAGGAGAGGCCACACATGATTGACGATGCACGAAAATAGGTACAGGAGAGGCCACACATGATTAACGATGCACGAAAATACGTATTATTGAGGGCACAGATGAGTAACGATACTCGAAAGTATGTATAAGAGAGAACACAATTGACGGTGCTCGAAAATGTGTATTGATCCGAGCACAAATGATTGATGGTATTAGAGAGGGCACAAATGATTGATGGTATTAGAGAGGGCACAAATGATTGATGGTATTAGAGAGGGCACAAATGATTGATGGTATTAGAGAGGGCACAAATGATTGATGGTATTAGAGAGGGCACAGATGATTGATGGTATTAGAGAGGGCACAAATGATTGATGGTATTAGAGAGGGCACAGATGATTGATGATGTTGGACAATATATAATGACGAGGTCACAAATGGTTGACTTTTTCTCCAGAATATACATTGCTGAGAGCACAAATGATTGACATTGCTCGAAGATAAGTATTTCTGAGGGCACAAATGATTGACGGTGCTCGAAGTATTGCTGATTGATGGGGCACTGAAAAGTTTCTTGTTAAGGGTACACAAGATTGACGATGATTGGAAATAAGGATTGCTGAAGTTAACGCGTCGAATGATGCAAGACAAGCATTGTTCTTGTTCCTGAGCTCTAATTGCTGTTTCCTTCTGGAATCTGAAATCTGAAATGCAAATGAACAATTTCCGTATAACGAAGCCTTGACCTTGGGTATGTATGACCCGGCCTGGCGATAAAAGTGTGAAGCTGCCACAAGCCTAACAACCACTAGGCTGAAAGTGAATTGAGAGTCTGTTCGGGTAATCTTTTTTTTCAAGATTAAAACTTTCGCAACAGCCATTTAAAAAAAATCGAAATTGCCTGATATTTTTATTGAATCATTCACAAACCCCTGTGCTCTGAAGTCATTACAGTGAAGGATAGCTTAAGAAAGAGTTGCTCTCAATAAATCAATGAAAAGTTTTCTAAATGCTATTTTGGTCTTATGCACAAAGACAGAGAAGATGTGCATGGATCTGATTTTGATTTAGCAAATTATCATGCTTATCTTCAAACGATTGTTTTCATTAGTGCAGAGGAAAATAGAGAAACGAAACTGTGTCCCGCCTTCGTCAGTGTACAGTTAACTCGATAGCTATGAAAATTTCAGGTTTATAAAATCAAAGTCTATTATAGATTTTTTTCAAACAGAATTTAGAAATATAATTGACATGATAAATGAATGAATACTCTCTGATAACACGAATCTAATTGGGAGAAGGGAAGTAAGGAGATAAAGACCTATCAAGTACAATAACTAAAATCAAAACACGCGTCCATTGCGTCGTTATCAAATGTTCCACAAAGTCCATCTAAGCATATTGTATATAGGTCACATTGTGAAGTTTGTCAAATATATGTAGCAGACAATTCCACCATTAAAGGTCACATGGTAAAGTTCATCAAATAAATGTAGCAGACATTGTCGCATTTAGGTCACATTGTGACAAGTTTGTCAAATGTCTGCAGCAGTCAATGCCGCCATTAGATCACACTGTGAAATTTGTCAAATATCTATAGAAAAGAATGCCAACATTAGATCACATTGAGAAGTTTGTCAAATATATGTAGCAGACTGTTCCACTATTAAAGGTCACATGGTAAAGTTCATCAAATAAATGTAGCAGACAATGCCGCCTTTAGGTCACCGTGTGGAATTCGTCAAATGCCTCTAGCAGACGATGGGCACAATGTCTGCATGATTTACATATCGTGAAGGTATGTTTCTAAGTATTTCAGACTGCAACTGAAGGAATAATTGTGTTTGTTAATTTAGCTGAAGAAATATAATGATACGATCGTTTCTTGGAGCTCTCAGAAGGCCCCACCCTAACATTTATGACTCTCGGAGCTTTCTTCGAAGGATGCTGTGATTAAACAGAAAGAGGAGTTTGCAATATTCAACATGTCTGTCATGAGTTTTACAGTAGTCAAATGGCATGTAATTTTACAAATGTAGGATTTAAGACAAAGCATAGAGCATACAAGCAATTCTATGTCACCACAGCCAGTTTCCCAATAGTGGGCTGTTTGGTCTCAGCTGATGGCATGCAGCTCAATAAACACTAAAGACAGTATCGTGCTGCAGGATACAGCGATCAGGAGCAGATATAAGTTCTCTCATGCTTCAATGGCATCATCGCAATAATGCGAATTTATTATTTATCTCAATCACTGTGATATTTTTATTTTCACTTCAAGAGATGAAGAGTTTGAAATATTTCACTCACTGTGATATTTTTATTTTCACTTCAAGAGAAGAAGAGTTTGAAATATCTCACTCAATGTGATATTTTTATTTTCACTTCAAGAGAAGAAGCGTTTGAAATATAGTCAGACTGAATGATTGAAAAGCACATAAACATAATACAATAAGACAACAAAAAAAATAACAATCAGCTAGACATCTTTCTCAACCAAACATCACACTAATCAATCAACCAACAAGTAAGCAACCATCCAATCAATCAATCAATCAATCAATCAATTAACAACTAAGCAACCATCCAACCAACAAGTACTCTGTAAAAAAAAATCATCCTGTGAAGGGAAATATGCCCCATGCATTTTAAATTTTACATTCTATTTCATTTTTCATTTTATATAATTGCTACTAATATGTGTTCATATAATTTGCTGTTGACCACCACAGTGAACTATTATCTTGCTGGCTATGTAGTCAATCATATTGAATGTTTCACACCTCGCGCCCAGTGCTGAAAGAATTAGGTTAAGCCGCTTAAGGCGTTTGAGTTCTGTCCATGACGTAGGCAAAGTTGGAGTCGGATCATGGATAGTAAAATTTACAGCCAATGTATTTCATTCACACTATACCAGACCACCAGAGAGGAAGCATCTGTGAGTGTCAGAATAGAAGGATAGAATAGATGATATTTATCACTAGAATTATGCCAGTTACAAAGCAAAAATGTTATATTTGTTCAGCTGGTTTATTCTACCATCGTCTTGATCTGAAGCTCAATTTGATCCAGAAATCTCACATGTGACGTACAGTCTTATGACCCTAGAGATGTAAGATTCCCCACTAACGTGTGCGTGTGTGTGTGTATTTCGCTCACACTCACCCTAGAAGCCGCAATAGACCTTTCATCTTCACGATGTTCTCAGTCTTGGTTTGCTTCTGGGGGATCCTCACAGCCTCGCGGTGCGTCTGAGGTGGAGGGCAGGAGGGCTGGCGGAAGGGGGTGAAACAGGTCTCACCAGTTTGGCGCACACCCTCAATCGTCCTCCTTTGGGGGTTGGTATGTCGAAGCCGCCTTTTACTAACGTGGAGGCTGTGTGCACATGAATACCAACATCGCACGCTCTTACTGTTCATCACTGATGAGAAAGAGAGTTAAGCACTCAAAACTCGAAGCCACTCCTCAATGACAATATAATTTTGTAAACTCATTCTTGAATTTATATGGACAGGGGAAGCCACTCAATGACAATATGATTTTGTAAACTCATTCTAGAACTTATAGAGACAGGGGGAGCCACTCCTCAATGACAATCTGATTTTGTAAACTCATTCTAGAACGAAGAGGGACGGGGGTGATGGGGAGTAAACGTGCTCATTGCATTTATTTGAATCGTGAAATTATTTTCTAATAATTGTTATTGTTATTAATTTTTTTGTTTTATATCCCTTATCATAATGAATTCTTTGGGAATGATCATTAATTGGGGTCGGCTAGGGGCAAGATGTATATGGATGGATGTTTGCTAATTAAGAGGAAGAGATAAAATTGCTGATCTTAGAAGGAATATCAAGTACTTTATTTGTTGTTCTGTTGAATGTTAATTGTCAAATAATACTTAAGTGATAAAATTCAATATAGTGGCTGTAATATTAAGTTAGGCTGTGGGGCTGTTATCAGTATTAAACATAAAATCATAATTATTAATTAGGATAATTAATGCTGTAATAGGGTCATTAAAATAACCTCATATGAGACACAATCAATGAGTGAGTGAGTGAATGAGTCAATCAATCAATCAATCAATCACATTGTATGGCAAAGTCCTCTGAAGAGTTTCATGACATAAGCACAGTTGCTAGAGCAGATTTCCGGATGAAAATCTCCCATACATTCCGATTGCCATTTCGATCTCAGATCGGGAAATTGAGTTGTGACACAGACTAAAGTACCGCATATCAGGAAAGCTGCACTGTCTCGCTTTCTCCCTTATTCTTTCCCCTTTTCTCTGTCAATCTATATAAACCTCCTTCCACATAATCATCCTTTATCCATCCATCCATCCATCCATTCACCCACCAAACCACCACCCATCTACAAATTTCTCTTTCTCTCTCTCTCTCTCCCTCCCTCCCTCCATCTATCTATCTATCTATCTATCTATCTATCTATCTATCTATCTATCTATCTATCTATCTATCTATCTATCTATCTATCTATCTATCTATCTATCTATCTATCTATCTATCTATCTATCTATTCATAGCTCATTCAGCAGCTCATCCTCCCATATCCATTCTTCCATCAATCAAGCCATCAGTCCATCCGTTTGTTCGTTTACTGTCCATAAATGCGTTCATTTAGTTCTGAACATTTAAACTTGAGACTACAAATGAAGTCGAAGTACGCCTTGGAGAATGAAAAGTTAGAATATTATACTGCTCTAGTTTCTTTAATTGTCTTAATCAGCAATAATAGATTTTATTCTGCTAGTCTTTAAAAAAAACACTCTTGGAGAAATCCTCAGTTACAGGTATATATTAAGCAAAGAATTCATTTTAGTGCCTCCAGTCAGAATGCCATCATTCTTGTCGCTGTGCTGCAAATGTCAACGACTCATTAAATAAAATATATATTATGCATCGCAAATGCTGTATTGTCTCTCTGAGCATGTAAAATATATAAAGAGATATACATTTAACTGAATTGTCTCCGTGAGGTTGTGAAATGTATAATAAATATATATTTAAATGTATTGTCTCTTTGAGGTTGTGAAATGTATATATATAAGTCACACAGTTTATTACAAAGACTTTTATCATCATTATAACCAAAATGACAGTTATATGAGACTTTTCTGGCAATAAATCATTGAATAATAAACGGATTTCGTAGTAACGAATTCACAGGCATCGGCTTTCGTAATATCGAATTACAGTGACCATTAAACATGACTTTCGTAATATCGAATTACAGTGACCATTAAACATGACTTTCGTAATATCGAATTACAGTGACCATTAAACATGACTTTCGTAATATCGAATTACAGTGACCATTAAACATGACTTTCGTAATATCGAATTACAGTGACCATTAAACATGACTTTCGTAATATCGAATTACAGTGACCATTAAACATGACTTTCATAATATCGAATTACAGTGACCATTAAACATGACTTTCGTAATATGAATTACAATGACCATTAAACATGACTTTCGTAATATGAATTACAGTGACCATTAAACATGACTTTCATAATATGAATGACAGTGGCAATTAAATATGACTTTCGTGTATGATTTACAGTGACATTAAATAAAAGTTTAGTATTAATGAATTACAGAGACCATTATATAGTGATGAATTAAGGAACCATTAAACAGGATTCGTGTAATACAACTGGCAATATCATGCGTCAAATTACAATCATGACAGTAGAATTTGGGGAAATAAATTACAATAATGACAGAATAATTAAGGGAAAGTAAATTACAATAATGACAGAAGAATTGGGGAAAAGTAAATTACAATAATGACAGAAGAATTGAGGAAAAGTAAATTACAATAATGACAGAAGAATTGAGGAAAAGTAAATTACAATAATGACAGTAAAATACAAGAAGTGGGGGGGGGGGATAAAGGAGAGGTCTGATCGTTGGAATAAAAGCCTAATCAGGCAAATATGTGAGCAAAGCAGTAACAGAAGACAGACACGTCGTCCGGCAGTCAACATTCCCTCTAATATTTTTCCTGTGTGCGTGGAACTTTTTCCTGTGTGTGTGGAACTTTTTCCTGTGTGTGTGGAACTTTTTCCTGTGTGTGTGGAACTTTTTCCTGTGTGTGTGGAACTTTTTCCTGTGTGTGTGGAACATTTCCTGTGTGTGTGGAACTTTTTCCTGTGTGCGTAGAACTGGTGGATGTTTGAGTTTGCTACCAAGACTTGTGCGCTTCATTCTTTATTGAGCCGCTCGGTCCCCCACCTTAGAGGAGGGACCAATGCCGGCAGTGTTACATTCCTTTGGAGAAATGTCAAACTACTGAAATGACAAAAAACATAAATAAATTATATTAAATTAAACATTAGCATATAAAGTCGACTAAACTAAAACCCAATTTATATTTCCTGCCCAATTGTTCGTATACAATAATGTATTAATTTCAGAATCTTGAGATCGTCGGGTCAAATTAGTTACTAGAAAAAATGATTACACACACACACGCGCGCATGCATGCACACACGCATATATATTTAGAAATATGCTCACTCTGTCTGGAAATGTGGATATGTGCTTCTTCTGTTTACAAATGTGGAAATGTGCTCATTCAATTTGAAAATGTGTAGATGTACTTATTCTGTCTGAAAATGTGCTCTCTCTGGAAATTTGCTCACTCTGTCTGGATATGTGCTCTCTGTGTTTGGAAATTTTCTCACTCCGTCTGTGTGAAGATCTATTAAAACAAATTATGTATTGTTGATAATCTTTTTCGTATTATTAACTGTTTCTTTTATATACGGGTTTTTCCACAACCTGACGGGTCCATTGAGTAACTTCCGTTAAGGATTAAAGCTTAAAGGTCGTGGAAAAACTTGTTTACGCGTTTGGGGAAAGGTTAGATCACAGGTGAAGGTGGCGCCCAAAATCGGATACTAACTATTCATGTATGGTCATTTGCTTACCGAGCAATGACATAGCACTAAGATGTTAGTTGACCTTCATTTAATTAATAAAACCACCTGAATGGGTTGGCCGCGTCAGACGCCTACACTACACCACACCCGACCTACAGGGGTAATATAGAGAACAGCGTCTGTTATGACTGCGCCTATAAGAAAACACATAGTGGTAATACCTAGATTTCTCTAAATCAAAATTCTTTCTTGTTGAATTAATTCTATGTATTTTGTATTGTAAATGTGTAGAATATTCTTGTCAATTTTAATGCTGCAAATGTTAATACATTTTCCTACAGAAGTAAGTGGCACAGCGATATTACATTTGTAATTGTGGTGAGAAATGCCACGTGTATGTAATTTTATTACCGTTGATTAATTGTTATCATGGGAGAGTTAACATGCACCATGTGGTCACTAGCTAAATTGTATTATGAGCAACTATGGAATAATGAAAGAAATATATATTATAAAGATTTTACTTATTTGAATTTTCATGTAATGTAAATTGTGAATTAGTGAAGATTGTAAAGAGTGATTATTGCTGCTGCCATAAAGCCCATAAAAGTCATGATCACACATGAAGCTGTAATATAAATAACTATATATTCCAGCCGGCCCTGAGTTCACCTCATAACCCTAACCTTGACTGCTGAATGCTACTCAATGGAAATCCAACCTTGCTAAAGCGTGGTGGAGTCCAGACCTACAATGAGCGAGTGAGTGTCCTGCTGAATCCTTATCACAGCCCGTTGAACCATGAGGGGTTACCAAAGGTCACATGATGTCAGCATATGTCAGTGGATGACAACAATATGGTGTTCAATCAAAGCTAAGTCTAAGACAGTCAAAATAGATTTTCATGGTGTGGACAGTAAAGTGATTTACCGGGTCATGCGGTATCTCTCTGTATTCGCTGAAATCAAATTGTTCATTTTCTTGTTTTCAAATTTAATTTACTGTTATTAAATTTAAATGTTAATTTTCTTAAACTGTTATCTCTCTATGTTATTACATAAGTCCATGTAACGACTGTGATTGCCAACTGGGGGCCAAGCCATGAATAGAGGAATAAAGAAGTATAGTTATTAATCTATAAATAAAGGGGAGATAACATTGTTGGCAAAGAAGTCAACTAACTTATCCGACTAGGTGTCATGAACAATCAAACTGAGATTGTGGCATTTGAAAGGGAGATAAGTTAGGCAAGTCTGGTTGTCGCTAATGCTAAGGATTATCCATAAATTAATATTGATGATTAATGCCTAAATTAGGACAGGGTCGTAAAATGAAAAATGGACATGTGACAGTCTGGAAATGTACAGAAATGTGCTCATTCTGTCTGAAAATGTACTCTCATTAATGAAATGTAGGAATGTGCTCACTCTCTTTAGAAATGTGCTTATTTTGTTTGAAACGTGCTCATTCTGTCTTTAAATGTGCTCATTCTGTCTTTAAATGTGCTCATTTTGTTTGGAAATGTGCTCATTCTGTCTTTAAATGTGCTCATTTTGTTTGGAAATGTTTTCATTCTGTCTTTAAATGTGCTCATTGTGTCTGAAAAATGTGGAAAAGTGTTTATTCTACCTGGAAATGTAGAAATGTGCTCACTCTGTCTAGAAATGTGCAGATGTGCTCATTCTGTCTGGAAATTTGGAAATAAGCTGATTCTATTTTGTTAGTAAATTTACTCATTCTGTCTTGTTTGGAAATTTACTCATTCTGTCTTGTTTGGAAATTTACTCATTCCATCTTAAAATTTGCTTATTCTGTTTGGGAATCTGCTCAATCTATTTAAAATGTGCTCTTTCTGTTTTGTTTGGAAAATTGCTTATTCGTTCTGGAAATGTACTCTGTTTGGAAAACTGCCTGAACATTTCCTCATTCTGTTTGGAAGTCTGCTTATTCTGCCTGGAAATTTGTTCATTCTGTTTGGAAATTTGCTCATTCTTTCTGGAAATTTGCTCATCCTGTCTAGATATTTTGTTCTTTAGAAACATTTTAGAGAATCGCTTCTAGTTTATGAGATTTGTTTAACTTCGCCGGTTGTTAACACGTTTTTCATTATGCGTCTCTCTTTCGTCTGGAGATTGACTCCTCTTTTAAGAGGTTTTTTCTCATCTGGAGACGAACTCACTTTTTTTCAGATGTGCTCAATTTGTCTGATAATTTGCTTATCCAGATATATGTTTAACTTCTCTGGAGAGTTGTGTTTCTGTTTAAAGATTTGTCTTTATCTGTAGATTGTCTGGAGAGTTGTGTTTCCGTTAAAGATTTGTCTTTATCTGTACATTGTTTGGAAAGCGGTGTTTCCGTTTGAAGATTTTGTTCTTTCTGTAGATTTGTCTAGAGAGCGGTGTTTCAGTTTAAAGATTTGTTCTTTGTTTAGAGATGTTTCTATCTGGAAATGTGTTTTTTTTTGTCTTGAGGTATTCTTCTGTTGAAAACTTGTTTTTTTGTCTGGTTACTTGTTGCTCTAGGCAGAAGTGCGTTTTTTGTATGGAGTTTTTAAATCTGAAATTAATTCTTTTGCTGGAGTTGTGTTCTTTTGTCTTGAGATTTGTATTCTTTTCGGAACTATTTCCGTCTTGTCTGGAGAGTCAATCATCATAATTTGGACAGAATATATAGGTGCGTATCTCCATGCTATTCTAATCAATAATTTTCTCGGTCATAGAACACCCGAT
Organism: Sinotaia quadrata; assembly: GCA_028829895.1. NCBI lineage: Eukaryota > Metazoa > Mollusca > Gastropoda > Architaenioglossa > Viviparidae > Sinotaia > Sinotaia quadrata. The sequence goes on along the minus strand of CM054177.1, from coordinate 30,208,514 downwards.
ATGCTGTCGGAAATAATAAAACTTCACCTCAAGGGTACAACTTGAGAACGGAACAACGCCATAAACTCTCTCCATTAAGGGGAGGTCATTCTAGTTAATAATAGTCTCACAAGTAATTCATTTTTCTTCTACATGAAGGGAGTCTGTACTCAGCAATTTCCGCCTGTCATTTGGGTTATGAATTCAATTGACACAAAATATAGACAAAGAAACAACTCCATAACAGTGCACGAAAGGATGTTTTAGTAGAAATTTGAGAATGTAGGAATTAATGGAATTTACTGTCGAATTTCATGTGTTAAGAGACAAAGATAATGATCAAAACCAGATACAATATTTTCCTTGAAACACATATTATGTTTTGTGTATAATAAAAGCGTATGAGAGAAAAAAAAATCGGAATAATTAGGAATGAATATTTCATTTTTAACATTCATTCTGACAATGATCCCTGTTCAAGCAGGTGTAATGTGAAAATAATTTACAATAGTACATATGTCATAAATAATGCATACTTTATCAATATAATGAAAGTAAATAATATACAATAGTACATATCTCATAAATAATGCATACTTTATCAATATATTGAAAGTAAATAATATAAAATTCATTTAGAAAACTGTATTAAAAATCACGCTTCTACTTCAGCGTAACAAAGAAAAGCGTGACTGTTTCTTGTTACATTTGGTTAGTACGAGACTACAAGTCACGAAAGGAGTTAGTATGTTGAATAAAATATGAAGTATAATTAGACAGAGAGAAGATTCGAATGTCACACCCACACAGCTAGCTATATACCTTACCAAGTATTTTAAGTTTATGTTGTCATCACTGTTACACTTCTCCTCTAACATAATAATAACACATGGCCACTTAACTCACATATATGTGTAGATTTGGACACATCTATTTCACTTTAAACATTCAAACATATGTCTAACAGAAATCTATCTGTATACACACATATGCTTGCTTTGTCCAGATGTCCAAACAGGCAACCATTACTTATGTCATGTATACACATCTCCAGACAGATTTTATGGCATTCTAGATACGTCTCCAGACAGCAGATATGTTAGTTAGATTATTATTATTAATGTGGGGAACGCTTCCGGCTTCCGCCGCTTTCGCGTTTGGAGAGCGGGGGGGAGAGGGAGGGGTGCCTTTCTGCTGCTGCGTGTGCCCGTTGAGAAAACCATGTCTGGCCGGCAAAGGCGGACTCCAAACCCGGTGATCCGTGGGTTGAAGTCGATGTTATTGTTGTTCCTGGCGGTGGCTCTGATGTTGTTGCCGTTTCTGGTGTTATGGTGAGGGGGGGGTGTCTTACAGAGCCCAGGCTAGTAACACACCAGATCTATATCCAGTGTGTACATGTGCCCGGGTTGTTCGACTTCCCGGTCTCTTCACTGGTGGCGTCGTTGTTGGAGTGGCTGTCCCCGGTGTCCGTTGGGCTGCTTGCCTGTGGGCGCTGGCGGCGTCGTTGTTGTTGTTGTTGTCGTGGCTGTCCCCGGTGTCCGTTGGGATGCCTGAAGGTGGGCGCTGGCGGCCAGTACAGATGGTCGAGTAGCAGTTGGATTAAATCAGCCATTGGATGGTTAAAATAACCCCAAGAGGGGTAATGTTGTTCCTGGTACTGCCCCTGTTGTTGTTGTTGTCCGCGATGTTGTTGAGGTTGTTGTCGAGGGCACTGTTGTTGCCTCCGAATATGTGGTGGCGGGCGCCGTCTTTTTTTCCTTTCGCCCTGTTTTGTTGTTGTTGGTGTTGGTGGAGTGGGCTGGCATTCTGATGTTGATGCTGTTGTAGTTGTCGCCGTTGTTGGTGGTCGAGGCGGCGTCGCTGGTATGGGTGAGAGGGGCACGGCCTCGAGTTCCCTTGAAACCTGGTCCAGTAGGTTATCAAATTCGTTGGATTGTTGAGGTTCGTTCATGTGGACGTTTGTCGTTTGGATTTTTTTTCCTTCGTCTCGATGTTGGTAGTCTGTGTATTAGCGGCTTTATGAGGTTTTTCCTTTTTCTTCTTTGTCTCTGTTTGGGTTTTTTTTTCCTCACTTGTAGTCCTTTGCGTTTGCGTTTTCTTTTCTTCCGACGCTGGAGTTGGTGTCTGGGAAAATGCCACTTTGGTGTTAATTTTTTCAGTCGAAGTCTGTGTGGCGTTGACTTTTGTGGTTGGTGGAATTTTCCACACGATGTGCGTGTTACTTTCTTGGTCAGTCGTGTTGGTGGACGTTTGTGTTTCGTTGTCAGCACATGTTAGTTAGATACGTCTCCAGACAGCAGTTATGTCATTGTAGACACGTCTCCAGGCAGCAGTTATGTCGTTGTAGACACGTCTCCAGACAGCAGTTATGTCGTTGTAGACACGTCTCCAGACAGCAGTTATGTTATTGTAGACACGTCTGGATTCAGGAACTGAAAGATGATCATAAAGAGACACCTGAACAATGCACCGTCACAATCAGTGAGAAAGATATCAAGAAGAAGGTACGAAAGATGGCAGACTGGAAAGCCCCAGGCCTAGACCAAGTACAAATATTCTGGTTGAAACATCTTACCTTCTTACATGGCAGACTTGCTGAACAACTGCACGACATACTAAACAAACTAGGAACTTTACCAGCATGGATGGTAAAGGGAAAACAAGTCTGATTATGAAAGATCCACACAAAGGCACAACACCAAACAACTATCGTCCAATCACATGCCTATCAACCACCTGGAAGTTACTATCAGGAATCATAGCTGACAAAATCATGACTCACCTTGAAACAAACAAACTTCTAACCAATGAACAAAAGGGTGTTAGACTATGTGATACTTCTGGGATGTTCCACAGTGAGTTGGCATCTGCAAATATTGTGCATAATCAATGGTCATTAATATATAACGATTACCTTTACCGGACGCAGGAATTATTGGCTCAACTAAATCCATAACTACCTGCTTGAATGGTTCACAAATCAACTGCAGCTCTCCTAGCAGTATGGCATGTTGGTTGTTCTTTGATGCAGTCTTCTGGCATAGATCACAAGATAAGAAATACCTTCTTAAATCTGCTGTCACTCCTGGACAGTAAAAACCATGAGTGACTCGAGCGATGGTTTTCTCCAAGCCCATATGTGCACTCAACAGACCTTCATGTGCAAGTCGTAATACAATACACTTTGACTGGCACTATCAGTTTGTGTAAATTCCACCCCCACCCTCGAGTACTGGTAGATGATCCCCTTTTTACCACTATGCTTACTATTGTGTTCGGATCTGCTGATGCATACTCATTAACGGGTAGAGCCTGTTCCCATAATTTGCTAAGTGTTTCGTCTTTAGGTTGTAATTGCTTTATTTCACCACACGATAATTTGCTGACTGCGGGTGTGGCAGTCAAAGGTGTGACCTCAGCCTTCCTATCTTCCACTCTCATCACCATGCTAACTGTGGGTGCAGCAGTCATAGGTGTGACCTCAGCCTTCCTATCTCCCACTCTCATCACCATGCTAACTGTGGGTGCAGCAGTCATAGGTGTGACCTCAGCCTTCCTATCTCCCACTCTCATCATCACGCTGATTGTTGCATCGCAACAATTGGGTTTCTATATTTGCACCCTAAAATCACATCATAAGTCGAATCTTTAATGACCGATTATTTCACATTTCTGATTACAAAATCAGATTTAATTTGAACCTCTGCTACTGGTAGCATTTCTTTTCTTCGTTCGCAAAACTAACTCGCACCGAGTCCCCAGTGTAATCTTTATCGCCAACTGGAGACGCATTAACTAGTGCGTCTAACTCACAGCCCATATCAGTTAATGCAGTAGTTTCCCTTTCATTCACTTCTACCATTGCAAGATTTGACCTGGTTCGGTTGTGGCCTCATAAGGTTATGGCATGAACTTTAGCCTGTTTCTGTCGTGGGCAATTTCGCAAAAGATGCCCGTTTTCACCACAGTTAGAATATACTTTTTTGGTTCTGTTTCTGTTCTGAGCCAGATTGCGTCCTTTCGTGTTTGACCACTCTGTCATCACTTTTTCTTCTCTCTCTCCAATTACCTTTTGCACTCATTTTATTTTCTCTCTCTCTAATAATCATTCGTATTCTTCTCTTCTCTTTCTTTCGTAAATGTTCGTTTGAACAGCCGTTTGCTAAGTTGGGTGTACTACAGTTGTGTGAGCGCTTTGTTGTATCGGTCAACTGCCTTCCTGATATCATCTAGCAAGGATAAATTTCTTTCTGCTAAAATGATTAACAAATCTGATTTGTAACCACTGAGAACTAATTCCTTAATCATTTCCTCTTGGATTCTGAGGGACTTCTGCTCGATCCATCCATGTGTTTCAGTGTGCTGTTTCACTCCTTGTTGAATTTCTGTCTGTAAGTTTTATAGGTAAGTTTGTAGCGTTCGAATAGCGCGGCTTTTACTTTATTAAAATCCTCTGATTCACAATTTATTGTGCTCATCTTTTGCGCTACCCTGTAGTAACCCTGATAAATGAGTGGCCCAGAGTTCATGTGGAATTTTTTTAGCTTTGGTGATTTTTTCAAAAGTGGCCAGGGAAATATCTATGCGGTCCTTCTGTTTATCGAAGGGTAACATATTTATTCCCATAGGATGACCTCCTTGTATACACTCTGACGTCATCAACATATGAACTCCTCTTGCTATCCTCCTGACTGTAAGGCTAGAATATGTTCATGTTCTAGTTGTTTAGCTTCAATTCCAGCCTCTATTATTTAGCTTTGCATCCTTTTTTCAGCTTCTATCTTGTTAGCACTTCTTTTATATTCACATGCTTCTTCCAGTGCCCTATCTGCTTGTTCTTTTTTAAGTCTATCAAACTTGGTCCTAAAATAGTTATTTAGTTCTTCCCGTGCCCTGTCTGCTTGTTCTTTTTTAAGTCTATCAAACTTGGTCCTAAAATAGTTATTTAGTTCTTCCCGTGCCCTGTCTGCTTGTTCTTTTTTAAGTCTATCAAACTTGGTCCTAAAATAGTTATTTAGTTCATTGTCCTTATATCCAAACAAAGCATCATGTTCTTGCACATCCACGAACATCTATCTCTTATCCATTCTTTTATCTATTTAGGAAAACCTGTTCTAAAATAAATTTATCTCGTTGTTTTATTTATTTAGGAAAACCTGTTCTAAAATAAATTTATCTCATTGTTTTATTTATTTAGGAAAATCTGTTCTAAAATAAATGTATCTCATTGTTTTATTTATTTAGGGTAACCTGTTCTAAAATAAATTTATCTCATTATTTTGACACTGCTTTCATTTGGTGAAATAAAACTTTCTACAGCAAATTAACTTTTGGTCTATCCCAATTGGATGAAATTGTTATGAACAAATGTGAGACTACTAGTCAGAAAAACTACTCATCCACCTGGAACTGATTTGGATTACATCGGCAAGTTCTAGCATATTCTTTACCCGTGTTGTTATTTTAACTCTGTACTTAAAATCATTTCATCATGCGCTGTACCCGAAGGTCGTGTCACTTTGACATTTAACTATTTATGTAACAATTAAGTGTAGAAATAGAGACAGGCAAATTTACTACCCCACAAGTTTGGTGACAATATTAATAGCCGTACACGATGTGTTAGATAGGTAAACTACGATTAAATTAAACATATATATTAAATTATTTGTTAAATAATGTGAAATAAACAACAAAGAAATAAAACAATGTTGAATAATGCAAAGTAAATTATTTTAAAATCTGCATTTAGCGGTAAAATGTTTGTTTAAGAAAAAATAGTTTATGCAGGATTTAATATATATATAATAGTATGTGCATCTAATTTCGTGGGTGAAATAGTGGAATAGATATTTAGATATCAACATGCCTCTCAGTCAGATACTTTAAAATCACTCTTAAAGCTAATCTGCCATTTAGAATGACGGTAAAACACTTACAGACGCACAAACGAGAGCGCGGACACACACACACACAAATATATATGCACGTTCACGCATACACGAAACCCATTAATATGTAAGTATTACATGTGCATAATTATACTGATTGTCTGTTTGGTAATTTCTTTATGGATGTAACATAATCTATTTTGATCCATCGATTTTTGAATGAATTAGCATCAGAATTATAATTTTTAAACAAACAGAAATGGGTTGTTGCTCTTGATTTTCTTTCAGCACGCCCTTCGTAAACTTTTTCCGTGATCGTCAGGAGAAAAAAGATGAAAAGATAAAGGATTATGGCTGTCGAGTCAAAGAATGAATAATTCCGATCTGTTACCTTATATGCTTATTGTGCCTGTCGGCGTTTACTCAGGTAACTTTACCCACGATGCACCGGGAGAAAGTAATTTGTAACTGAGATAATACAGAGTGAGGCAAGTCCACAGTCCCTTTCTTCTCGACTACTTTACGTAACGCATCACGCCTGACTTTGCTTTCAGCAATCATCGATCACGGTACAGTGGATTGTACACGTCCAACTTACCTCCCCTTGTCTTTCCGTCGTGACTGACTAATTGGCTTTCCACTGTAAGACATTTTATGTATGTGCAAGAGTACGTGAACGTGCATACCCGACCACCTGCCCACCTAGCCATCCGTTTGTCCATCCAACCATCAACGTACATAGGCAGCTCGACAACAAACGTTTGTACCTATTATAAGAGAATAAAAACAACACACATTTGTTCGAAAAAAATTGTTACTAAATATAGTCTTGCAATGGTCACTAAATATAGTCTTGCAAATGAGTGCAAATAAAGTGGACATTGTTCTCACATGAACTTGTTTTAATATTAACGTTGTCCTGGGGCATGAGAATATTTTAATATTGTTTTCGTATGAGGATGTTTTAATATTACCTTTGTCCTGGTGTAATTATTTTTTAATATTAACTTTGTCCTGGTTTGAGTATATCTTAATATCAACGTTGTTCTCATATGAGGATTTGTTTACAATAACGTTATTCTCGTAAGAGGATTTTTTTAAAATATCGTTGTCCTGCTTTTAGGATTTTTTAATATTAATGTTGTTCTCATATGAGCATGTGTTAATAATAACGTTTTTCTCATCAGAGCATGTTTTAATATTAATCTTGTCCTGGTGCTACGATGCTTTAATATTAACATGATGATATTTTAATATTAACATTGTTTTAATATCAGGATGTTTTAATTAACATTGTTCTCTTATGATGATGTTTTAATATTAACATTTTCCTGGTATGATGTGTTTCAATATTAAACTTGTCCTGGTTTGAGTATGTTTTAATATTAACGTTGTCCTGGTATAATACGATTTAATATTAGCGTTGTTCTGCTATTAGGATGTTTTAATATTAACGTTGTCCTTGTTTGATGGTGTTTTAATATTAAATTTGTCCTCGTATGATGATGTTTTAACATTAACGTTGTCATGGTATTAGGATGTTTTATTATTAACATTGTCCTGGTATGAGAATGTTTTAATATTAATATTGTTCTCCTACGATGATGTTTCATTATTAATATTGTTCTCACATGAGGATGTGTTAATAATAACGTTGTTCTCATAAGACATTGTTTTAATATTAAAATTGTCCTGTTTTGATGATGTTTCAATATTAAAATTGTCCTGGCGTGAGGATGTCATAATATTAACGTTGATCTTCTATGTGGACGTTTTAATATTAATTTTCTTATCGTATGGGGATGTTTTAATATTAAGGTTGTCCTGCAGTGAAGATGTTTTAATATTAACTTTGTCCTGCAATGAGGATGTTTTAATATTAACGTTGTCCTGCAATGAGGATGTTTTAATATTAACGTTGTCCTGCAATGAGGATGTTTTAATATTAACATTCCTTTTGTATGATGATGATTTAATATTAACGATGACCTGGTTTGATGATATTTTAATATTAACTTTGTTCTGGCATGAATAAATACCTTGGTACTGATGTTATTCTGACATAAACAGCTTTTTAATAATGTCGGTCCTGTACAAAGAGGTTTTCCCCGTCGTTTAGTCCGAACGTCTCTAAGTGGGTGTGGGTGTCGGGACCGCCAGTCATTTGAAATTCGTGCTCCTCGGCCGTGTGTGCTCCTCGTGGCTGGAACACCAGAGGCAAACTTTGCAGAAGCAGAGAACAGTTGTCCGGGAGAAACATTGCGTGGCTGGAACACCAGAGGCAAACTTTGCAGAAGCAGAGAACAGTTGTCCGGGAGAAACATTGCGTGGCTGGAACACCAGAGGCAAACTTTGCAGAAGCAGAGAACAGTTGTCCGGGAGAAACATTGCGTGGCTGGAACACCAGAGGCAAACTTTGCAGAAGCAGAGAACAGTTGTCCGGGAGAAACATTGCGTGGCTGGAACTGCTCTTGTACACACGGGCTTGCATTGTGTTAGTGGTGATTTTAAAATAAAATAAATAAACGTTGTACCAAGAGAGTGCTAGCTAGGGTAGTGTGGGACAATGACACATTGCCAGACACCCACCATGCCGAAGACATTCATGCGTGACGTCATCTGGACTGAATCGCAGATTAGGTGAAAGGCAGTTTACAGTTTATTGTGTTCCTGTCATTTAGAATAGAAGAGTGTATTTTGACGTTGTCATTAGAGATGAATGTTTCCAAAATCTGATTAAAAAACTTTGTCCATTCCTGTCAGCGTGCGTTGTGCATGTGACGGCGTTCGTGAAGCGAAAAGTCCAGTTCGTCGATATTTTGCTCAGTTACGCCTTGAAATAATATACTGTGACACTTACAGGAAAATTGTCATTCACGCCTTGAAATAATATACTGTGACACTTACAGGAAAATTGTCATTCACGCCTTAAAAATAATATATTGCGACACTAACAGGAAAATTCTCTTTCAGCTTTTGGAATGTATTCATGTGCTGTTATTGATGTGATGGAGACAGGAAGTTTATCTTCAATCGTTCGAGAGGCTATTTTTATTTGCGCAGGACGGCTCTTAATCAGTGCAGGGAATTTTTCAGTCACTGAGTGAACTCATTCCAGACTGTTTGAACAGAAATCATCCATTTCTGAAGTAAAGAAGTGTTCATAATCTGTGGATAGAATCGGAACTTAGAATTATCAATAGTCTGTGTATACTAGAACAGAATATGTCACACCGAACATAGAATTATCCATAGTCAGTGTGTCACAAGTCTGATAAAAATGTCCGACCTGATGACCCACTTGCCTTGTTTACTTCAAATTCGAATATTTGAAACCCTTGGCCCTTTGTTCAAAGCTTCCTTTTTCTAGGTGCTTCTAGAACAGGTCAAGATGTTATGTAACTTTAGGACCATTGTCCAGTTCTCGAACCAACCACATGCTTTGCGAACAGTCACGTGATACGCAATATACCTTTCTATATATGTACCCACACGCTTCCGCTCCCTCACTTCGAGCACATTTTAGCTAATTCCATCAGCTTACTCGGGTCGTGAGAGGCAGCCGGCGCCATAGAGAATCAAGGTACCCTTCGACTTCTCTCAAAGGTATCATTTCATTTAATAGTATTTGCCTATGTATTGTTTAAGTATGTATTTGTGCTATGTATTATATGATTTCCATATACACTTGAGCATGGTTCAGAGAAATAGCTGAAAACCTATAAGTTACGAAATATAAATTTATTGTGACCCTTTTTCCATTTTTGTACTTTAATTTATATTGTTTTAATTCACTAAGAGCCAGAATGCTGCGCTCGATATGAATTCTTCATGTAATTCAATTATTGCGTGTAATTTAAATTGTAAATTGTGAAGCGCTCTGTCGGCTTGAATTACCCCTTTGTATGAACATTAATTTAACGTTGTATCTATTTTATTGCTTCATACGTCATGATTGTTAAATGGAACACATGTGAGACGATTATATTTTTTCTAAATTGTAAGCGACGCGAGGTCGAAAACTCTTTGATTCAGCGCATTTAATTGAGCCATGCCTAGGTAGGACCTGTTAGGTTGAGAATTATGTCCAAACACGTTGCATCCACAGGTCGGCTCATGGTTCATGTTCACCCATGCCTCACCTGCATTAGCTTATTGGTGTAAGCGTGTCGAAATCCACTCTGAGGGCCATGCTGCAAAAATTCCAGTTCCTAGCCACTAACAAAGGGACATCATTCCTTATGCACCACGTGTGTCGTTAAAGGGGGACTGAGGGAACGAATCAGCATGACTGAGTGTTGAGACCAAGGATACAAGAATAGAGCTAAGTGCAAAATTCAAGTGTACAGATCTCAAAGGAACACTTTTCTGGCAATTTAGATTGACAAAAATCAGGCATAGGCGCGTAAAGACAGAGTGAAGACTATTCGCGTTGCATTCGATTTATTGTTAATTTGTTAAACTTTATTAAATCTTATTTTCTTTGTTAATACCTCTTAGTAGTTGATTTCTATGCACAATAGACCAATTAGATTAATTCTTAGATTTGAATGGGGGCGGATGAGCAGAAAGATTGATGACGAGTGCATATTAATTTAGAGGGACTTAACTGTTTTCAAATCTAGCTAAAAGTTCGCAGTTTATTAGTCTGTAAATTTGTCGTCTGAACTACAAGACGCACTTTTAATTAGTCAGATAATAAATTGAGCAACCAGTCTGCGTAGAATATGAGAGGAAGAATTAATTATATTTAAAGTCTTTTAATTATTCTAAGCAGGGTCTTTAAATAAATACTGGAAACGTAACAAGTGTGGGTCGTCGCGGGATTGATATGTATTAAATTGTAAATTGTAACATTTTTATACATAGGGCGCATCATAACCTAGAAACGAACGAACGAACAGAATTGCCAATTGTTCTTTTGATTTTTGTATCACTGATTTTCTTTGCTTTTGTTGTGACATGTGCATGTATTCTTTTGCAGAGTAGCGTGCATGTTAGTTAATGTTGATATGTTTAAGCGTAGTTAAATATGTCATGTTAGCTATTGAATGATTTATTTAGTATTGTGTTACTGAGTACTTCATTGTGAGGAGTCGAAGGTTATACCGCCAGCTAGGAGAGTTATCGGTAGTAACAGACTTCGGACTATTATATTTAGGGTGCTAGATATAATGTGTAATGTTGTATGGTAGGAGCCGTGACATTACGAAAGTCTTGGAACAGCGGACACTGTGACAAGCAGGTGAAACGTGTAAGAGTTAACGCGCAATTTATTTCGGAAGGTGTTCTGAGTAAATTAAATAATTTTTGTAAGGTCGTAGCCTAAAAGTTATTTTCGGGATAAGCGGAGTTATCGCCGACGGTTAAAACACACAATTCACGGGATACATTCTTATTGTAGCCAGCGCGCTAAGACAGTAAAATGGATCGCAAACAGGTTCTCGAAGACCTGAAAGAAACCGGTATCATGATAGGATATCAGGGTGACGAACTGACTAGCTACATTAAAACTGAGCTAGAGAAAGCGGAAAAGGAGAGACAAGAGATAGAAAGGGAAGAACGGTTAGCTGCCCGCGAAGCTAAGAAGTTAGAGGCTGAAAGACTAGCTGAAACCGAGGCTAAACGCATCGCAGCGGACACAGAAGCAAAACGCATCGCAGCGGATACAGAAGCCAAACGCATCGCCGCAGACGCGGAAATAAAACGGTTAGAATGGGAAGTAAAGAAACTAGAAGTTACCAATCCAAACCGTGATCGCAGAAGCAGTGGTGATTCGCGTTCTAGCGATGGAAATAATCACAGTAGAATTGAAAATATCATTCCAAAGATAAATATGGTCCCATTTGATGAGAACAAAGATCAAATAGACGCGTATTTAAAAACGTTTGAAAAGTTAGCCAGAGCAACGAACATTCCAGCGGAACATTGGGCGATAAATTTATCGGGGTTATTGCAGGGCAGTGCGAAAAACGAGTTCAATAAGCTTAGCGATTCTGAGTCAGATAATTACGACACAGTCAAGGCCGCATTATTGAAACGTTACAAACTCACAGCAGATACATACCGACGTAAGTTTAAACAGGCCACTAAAGCCAGTTCAGAGACGCACGCACAGTACATACGACGCGTAGCTGACTTGTTCCAAAGATGGATAGATCTAGCCGAAACTCCACAGACATACGCAGGTCTTAGGGATGAAATGGTAAAAGACCATATTCTCGGGTCATACAAATCAGATCTACTGATTCACTTAGCAATAAGGGAAAAATCTACGCTAGAGGAGATAGGCAACGCCGCCGATCGCTTTGATGACGCACATTCTCAATTCTCGAACGCACACGCGAACAACAAGTCTCGACCGAACGAACCGCAGACTCGAAAGGATAAGAAAAATGACGGGAAGGCACCTAATGAGCGTGATGATAAAACATCTAAACCCGACACTAAAAACAAGTCCGACAAACAGAAAGATAAAAAGAATCTTGCATGTTACACTTGTGGTGATAGTGGCCATTTTTCACGAACATGTCCTGAAAAGAAAACAGCTAAAGTTTACGCAGTAGAAAGTCATACACCTAAAACAGGAAAGTCGAATCGAACACCAGTACAGGCAAACGGTCACGATACAATCGCTTTGCTTGATACAGGGTGTGAGCTAGACGCTATTGTAAATGCATCATTAGTTAACCGTACCGACTACACAGGGGAGACAATCTCTGTCACCTTTGCAAACGGCGAACAAGACATTTTACCAGTAGCTGAAGTCTCGATTGTTTCAGACTTTGTAGAAGGAACAGTCAAAGCGGCAGTTATGGAAAACTCACCGCATGACGTGATCCTTGGTTGCAAGTATGTTTTGCCGTGCAAAAAACAAACTTCAACTGAACCACCACTGGTTAACGCTGTAACCAGAGCAGCGAGTAGTAAAGACAAATCTGTAACTGCACCGATGTCTGCCGCACCAGCCGTAGATAAAGCAACAGTTAGCGAGATTAAAATATTACAAGCTGAGGACGAAACACTAGACAAGTTACGCAGACAAGCTGTACTTGTTAGTGACGTCAACACTGACGATTCGAATAAGAAAGCGTGCATTATTCTGAAAAAGGGTTTATTGTACCGCTATTCGAAAGTGGGAGACGAATTTCGGAAACAATTAGTCGTTCCACAAACCAAACGAAATGACGTATTACGATTAGGTCATGAGAGTCTTTTTGGTGCACACATGGGTGTACAAAAAACAACTAGTCGTATTACAAGTGAGTTTTATTGGCCGGACATCACTGCCGATATCCGTAGATTCGTGTTAAGTTGCGACACAGGCCAGAGAACACAGTCTAAAAATTCAATCAGACCCGCACCGTTAGGAGAGCCTGAACTGATCAGTGAGCCCTACAAACGCGTAGCAATGGATTTGATTGGGCCTATAATACCCACATCAACGAGAGGTAATCGATACGTGCTGACCACTATTGATTACGCAACAAGATTCGCCGACGCAGTACCATTGAAAAATATTGATACTGAAACTGTCGCCGAAGCCCTTTTCGGTCTTTGGAGTCGTGTTGGAATTCCTACTGAAATTTTGACGGATCAGGGGAGTCAATTCATAGGCAACGTAATGAAGGAAGTAAATCGTTTACTTTCCATCAAACATCTTACTTGCACACCATACCACCCCCAGGCAAATGGTCTGATTGAAAAATACAATGGGACATTAAAAACAGCACTTAAAAAGCTCGCCACTGATAAACCGAAAGACTGGGACAGATACATCCCTGCCCTACTATTTGCATATAGGGAGGTGCCGCAAACTTCCACCGGGTTTTCACCATTTGAGCTACTTTACGGACGTACTGTACGCGGACCGATGATGATTTTGAAGGCACTTTGGACTGATGAAAAGACAGATGACGAAGTTAAAACAACTTACACATACGTCACTGACTTAAGAAACCGTCTTGAAACTATAGGCAAGATAGCACGGGAAAACTTGACGATAGCTCAGTCTAGACAGGCAGAATATTACAATAAGCACACCAAACCTAGAGAATTTGAAGTTAATGACAAGGTGTTACTGTTGCTTCCTGAAGCACATAACAAACTTCAGATGAAATGGAAGGGGCCCTTTGTAGTTACCGCCAAGCTAGGGGGACTGAACTATAAGGTGCAGACAGGAAAGAGAGAGAAAATTTTTCATGTTAACCTACTCAAAAAGTACATAAGCCGTGAGGATCAAACCACTCAAGCTGATTTTGTCGTAGCGACGATAGTTACAGAAGACGAGGGGGATACTGATTGCGTCACTGGTACTTTACCAAACTGTCCTCTACAGACGGACGAAACTGTCAAAGACGTTAGGGTAAATGAAGCCTTGACAGAAAGACAGAAAAAAGAAGTGAATGAATTGCTTAATGAGTTCTCATCTACTCTGACAGACAAACCAGGGTTGACAGACTTAATAGAATTTTCACTGAAGCTGACTGACAACAAACCGATACGTTTGAAGCCGTATCCGTTGCCACACGCTAAGATAGATGACGTTAGACGTGAGATTAAGACTATGCTAGATCTAGGGGTCATAGAGAAGACTGACAGTGCCTACGGATCACCCATCGTGTTGATTAAAAAACGTGATAACTCGTTCCGTTTTTGCGTAGACTACCGCAAACTCAATCAAGTGACAGAGTTTTGTGCCGAACCTCTTCCTGATCCGGATCTCATCTTCACTAAGCTAGCTAACGCTCATTACTATACCAAAATAGATTTGTCACGCGGTTTTTGGCAAATCAAGGTCAAGGACACTGATCGACACATACTAGCTTTCACTACACCAGTAGGAAACTACACATGGAAAGTTATGCCTTTCGGAGTTTCAAACGCTCCAAGCATTTTTTCTAAAATGATGCGGTCATTGTTAGAACCACTGTACGGACGTGGAGTTGAGAACTTCATGGATGATTTAATTCTAGGCACCCAGACATGGGAGGAGCACTTAACACTCTTACGAGATGTGCTAGCCAGATTAAAGCAAGCCAACCTCACTGCCCGCCCTACGAAGTGTGAAATAGCACAATTCTCCTTAGACTTCTTGGGACACAAGTTGAGTCATGGAACTATGTCGCCAAGTGAAGCTAAGATAGCACAACTTAAGGACACTTCACAACCGCTAACAAAAACACAAGTTAGAAGTTTTCTTGGTCTTGCTAATTACTACAGAAAATTCGTACCAGATTTTAGTGCCATTGCATGTCCTCTGACTGACTTGACACGTAAGAATATGCCTACAAAAGTAGTGTGGACTGATGCATGCCAAAACGCTTTTGACACACTGAAATCTAGACTGACTTCAGATTTAGTTGTTAAACTGCCAGATCTGACAAAACCATTCTTGTTAAGGACTGATGCTAGCAACACAGGATTAGGAGCAGTGTTATTACAAGAACACAATGACACCAAACACCCAGTTGCATATGCAAGCCGTAAACTCACAACTACTGAACAGAAATATTCCACCAGTGAAAAGGAATGTCTTGCAATAGTTTGGGCCATAAAAAAGTTCGAAAACTATTTGTACGGAAAAACCTTTGTCATTGAGTGCGATCACCAGCCGTTGGCCTTTCTCGGACAGGCGCAATTTACGAACAGCCGTTTAATGCGTTGGTCTTTGTTTCTGACACAGTATGACGCAAATATTCATTACATCAAAGGGTCTTTGAATGTTGGCGCAGATTACATGAGTCGTGCTTGATGCCATCAAGTGCCGGTACTGATAGAATGTTGTTTAATCAATTAACTGAACCCTACGGATTCCTTCCTGTAAATATGAAATATAGTTGCACACTTTATTTCTAGGAATGTTGAATTTTTTTTGGTGTAAATTTTTCTTCATTGTGGACTTCTACATTTTATCATACATAATTTGTAGGAGGCATTTTATCTTTGGTAAGATAAACGCCTCAAAAGCAAGGGGGTGTCACAAGTCTGATAAAAATGTCCGACCTGATGACCCACTTGCCTTGTTTACTTCAAATTCGAATATTTGAAACCCTTGGCCCTTTGTTCAAAGCTTCCTTTTTCTAGGTGCTTCTAGAACAGGTCAAGATGTTATGTAACTTTAGGACCATTGTCCAGTTCTCGAACCAACCACATGCTTTGCGAACAGTCACGTGATACGCAATATACCTTTCTATATATGTACCCACACGCTTCCGCTCCCTCACTTCGAGCACATTTTAGCTAATTCCATCAGCTTACTCGGGTCGTGAGAGGCAGCCGGCGCCATAGAGAATCAAGGTACCCTTCGACTTCTCTCAAAGGTATCATTTCATTTAATAGTATTTGCCTATGTATTGTTTAAGTATGTATTTGTGCTATGTATTATATGATTTCCATATACACTTGAGCATGGTTCAGAGAAATAGCTGAAAACCTATAAGTTACGAAATATAAATTTATTGTGACCCTTTTTCCATTTTTGTACTTTAATTTATATTGTTTTAATTCACTAAGAGCCAGAATGCTGCGCTCGATATGAATTCTTCATGTAATTCAATTATTGCGTGTAATTTAAATTGTAAATTGTGAAGCGCTCTGTCGGCTTGAATTACCCCTTTGTATGAACATTAATTTAACGTTGTATCTATTTTATTGCTTCATACGTCATGATTGTTAAATGGAACACATGTGAGACGATTATATTTTTTCTAAATTGTAAGCGACGCGAGGTCGAAAACTCTTTGATTCAGCGCATTTAATTGAGCCATGCCTAGGTAGGACCTGTTAGGTTGAGAATTATGTCCAAACACGTTGCATCCACAGGTCGGCTCATGGTTCATGTTCACCCATGCCTCACCTGCATTAGCTTATTGGTGTAAGCGTGTCGAAATCCACTCTGAGGGCCATGCTGCAAAAATTCCAGTTCCTAGCCACTAACAAAGGGACATCATTCCTTATGCACCACGTGTGTCGTTAAAGGGGGACTGAGGGAACGAATCAGCATGACTGAGTGTTGAGACCAAGGATACAAGAATAGAGCTAAGTGCAAAATTCAAGTGTACAGATCTCAAAGGAACACTTTTCTGGCAATTTAGATTGACAAAAATCAGGCATAGGCGCGTAAAGACAGAGTGAAGACTATTCGCGTTGCATTCGATTTATTGTTAATTTGTTAAACTTTATTAAATCTTATTTTCTTTGTTAATACCTCTTAGTAGTTGATTTCTATGCACAATAGACCAATTAGATTAATTCTTAGATTTGAATGGGGGCGGATGAGCAGAAAGATTGATGACGAGTGCATATTAATTTAGAGGGACTTAACTGTTTTCAAATCTAGCTAAAAGTTCGCAGTTTATTAGTCTGTAAATTTGTCGTCTGAACTACAAGACGCACTTTTAATTAGTCAGATAATAAATTGAGCAACCAGTCTGCGTAGAATATGAGAGGAAGAATTAATTATATTTAAAGTCTTTTAATTATTCTAAGCAGGGTCTTTAAATAAATACTGGAAACGTAACACAGTGGTTGGTTTAAACCATCAGTCACACCAAGAGTAGAATTATCCGCAATCAGTGTAAAGTGTATAGAATTAGCCACATATCATAGAATTAGCCATAATCACTGCATAGTATATAGAGTCAGTCAAAGAGAACACGTATTATCAATAGTCAGTGTACAAAGTAAGAGTTAGAATCAATCATAATCATTTCCAAACATAATTCAGTTTGTCAGAAAATTACCTTCATACAGTACTTAGAGACAATATATATCTCACTGTAGTACTGACAGAATAATATTGCGTAGAGTACTTAGAGACAATGTATTTCTCACTGTAGTACTAACAGAATAATATTGCGTAGTAGCTATCTAAAGAAAATGGTTGTTTTATGCAGTAAATAGTATAAAGTATGAAAGTAAAAGGTCGCAAGCATTTCATAGGTGAGAGGCCATAGGTTGGGAAAAGAAAGCAAAACAAACAATCAAATAGAAAAACAATTGTAATACCATATCATTTATTTGTACACAATTGTAATACCATGTCATTTATTTGTACACAATTATTGTTTGGGAAAAGACAGGGTAGGAGACTGCTTCGTGCTGGCAAAGACCAATTCGTTAATATTAACTGGAATCTTTTAACCATCTGCAGTGTACTAAAACAACAAAGATTACTCGATGAACACAGTCATCTGCGCTAAAATTCTTACTTTGCCATCATGTCTGCTTCACATTAATGTATGCTAGCATATCACATTTATTATAGTGATGTCAACAACAGATCAATGAACAGTCGTATGCTGTTTGTCGGACAAGTAAGATGGACTCTTTTATTCAGAACACTAATATTCACACAAACATCTACAATTGGAACGATAGTCAAATTGTCGGCAACATGAAGCGATGAACATGGACTGAAGTGGACTATTTGTTACAATGAATGTTGGGAATCAAGTGTTCACTTTATTGGCTTGTTCAAAACACAGCAATTTTCATCAGATAAAGATGAAGCCATTTATTCTCTGCTTGCTTTGGCTCTAAACAAAATTTTGAAATATACCTACTGCATCAACGTAATACAGTATACGCCAACGTAATATAGACTGCGTCAACCTAAAATAGTCTACGTCAACTTAATACAGTCGATTTCAATGTAAGGCAGTCTACATCAACGTAATATATTCTGAGTCAACGTAATATAGTCTGCCTCTAACACAAATAGGACTCACGAACTCTAGAAGCGAAGCCGTTCTGTTAACAGCGCGCTATTTCCAGCCGGCTACTCTTGTGCAGGTTTGAGGCTTGTTTCACTGGAGTCACACGCAGAAGCTACTTCTTAGAGTCTGGTCGAGAAAGGCTAAAGCTGTTTCGTTGGCAGTACAAAAGTACGGCACAGAAAAATCAACGGAGAAAGAATATAACGAGTGAATTGATAGCACATTAACCGGCAACCTACCTATGAGTGACAGATCAAATAAGGTCACAGTTTATAGAAGAAAAGAACACACACAAAAAAAGGAAAAGTAAATAGAATGGCATGCTTTCACTGACAGTGGTAACGCTAAACTGATTGATTTCATGAGAGTATCAGAGAAGACGTAAATTCATTAGTAGTGCAGAAATGACACTGTTTACTTGATAGTGCAAAAAATCCCTACACGTTTCCACTGCCTGCAACAAACGGCAGTTGTATTAAGTGTGCACAAGACATCATTCCTGCAGTGACAAACCGAAAGGTGGTTTAAAACCTAAATCGTGCAATATCATTGAGAGTACTTAAAAAAGTAACAGCAGATTACGACATTGTTTCAATAATTGCAGCAAGGGCATAGTTTCATTACCAGAATAAACTTTTAAAGAAAACTAAATCGTTTCGCTGACAGAAGCAAAGAAAGAGAGAGAGAGAGTGAGTAAAGAAAACGCCCGAGTGTTTCACTGACTGCAGAAAAGGGACATAATTTCATTGACGGAAGGAAACAAAACGGCCGTTTTCTCTGACGCCTTCACATATGTGTACTGATAAAATAGCGTCCGTATAACTGTAATAACAGTATTTTTGTGACTGGAACGTTATTTAATTTGATTCAATTGCCGACCAATCGCTGCGAGCTGATATTTGTTTAAAGCGAGATGTTGCGGATAATCACGCGGTTCCAGCGAGAAATCAAGGGAGACGCTAAATATAGCACCTTTGCTGGATTCCGGAGCGTGATGCGATTAGTTGTACTCTAAGTCGTGAAGAAAATCTCCCGATATCTGTCCCATAATTCAATGACATTAAGAGAATATATTTGTGATGGATATTTTTTCTGTCCTAATTCAATGACACACTAGAGAACGTGTTTTGTGATGGATATTTTTTCCTGTCTTAATTGAATGACACACTAGAGAACGTGTTTTGTGATGGATATTTTTTCCTGTCTTAATTGAATAACACATTAACAAAATAATTACGTGCTGGTTAGTTGTCAAAATTAAATGACGTGCCTGGACTGGATATTTGTTGTATAATTCAATGACATTAGAGAAGCTATCTATATGTATATATATATATTTTGTTACTGGATATTGTTGTGTCGTAACTAAAGGACACGTTAAGAGAATATGTTCTGATGTGTCATTAATTCAGTGCTATAAGAGGATGTGCTCTTTGTTGGATATCACCGTCATAGTTCAATTACAGGTATAGCCGGCTAACTGTGACACTCGAAGCTATACATATCTATATATGGCATGATACTTGAAGTGGTTGGCTAGTTGCTCTCTTGCCCTTCAAGACTGCAGTTGAAGTTCGCACTGACTGCTAAGTCCCGATAATATCCCTGCACGTTATCGGAAAGGCAGTCATTATTTCCCCTGTGTTAGCAACTCGCTAATACGTGTTTAATATAGAAATTCTCTGTTTCACGTCTCTCGTCGGAAAGAAAACATTTCGATGGTATGAAATATATCAAGAGCGTTTTGTCCCCCTACAACCAAACCATCAAGGCTGGGAAAGGAACTCTTAAACGCATCGAATTGCCTACCCTGGGGACCAGTCTAATCCGGGGACCAGTCATTGTTCGATACGGTTTGTGGCACGGTGGGAACACTAGACACGTGAAGCTCTGGTGGCGCTGAGGTGGGGGTCTGGAGATTTGAAAGTGTGAGACGAGTGCAATGCGACGGCTAGCCTGATGCGTACACAGCTAACAGTTCCACTGCAGCTCTCCGCGGTGCAGACTAGCGGTGCCATGGCAATGACAGGTAGGTGGATAGATTATATCTGCGGAACTGTGAGTCCTTATTGCGCCATGTGTCAGGTTTGGCGTATTACCGATGTCGTGCCCATCACTCGACATGACGTGTAAACACATTTGTAACATCAATTATCACGTACAGGCAAATTACTTATGTGTAATATACATACGTAATTTTATACGTGCACGAGACTTGTACGTGTGTGTGTGTGTGTGTGTGTGTGTGTGTGTGTGTTGTTTGCGTGTATGCGTATCTTTATGTGCAGAATTAAATTCACCTTTAATTCTTCTAAGACTTACTTGTTCATAAAGTCCTGTGATTCCTGCAATTTTTAATCAATGAAGCCCTATCGATTAAAAGGTATAGATAACATATGCAAATTAAGTTATCACATTACGATCCTCTCAATAAAGGGAGAAGTGGAAAATATTTTCACAGAAGTCATTGTATACGTACGATTTGCAGAAACAAGATATACTTTGATATCAATAA
This sequence comes from Sinotaia quadrata, assembly GCA_028829895.1. Taxonomy (NCBI): domain Eukaryota; kingdom Metazoa; phylum Mollusca; class Gastropoda; order Architaenioglossa; family Viviparidae; genus Sinotaia; species Sinotaia quadrata. The sequence goes on along the minus strand of CM054177.1, from coordinate 30,187,410 downwards.
AAGAAAAAACATCTTTGTAATCCAGCCATTCCTTCCATTCCTTCTGTTAGTCCTCGCACCAATGGTCGAAAGTCAGGACATATATGTGTGTGTGTATGTGTGTGTGTGTGTGTGTGTGTGTGTATGTGTGTGTGCATATCTGTTTATGGTCGAAAGTCGGGACATATATATATATGGATGTGTGTGTTTCTCTGTGTGTACTTGTCTATGTGTGTGCTCTCGCGTGCAAATGCGCATGCGTGTTTGTGTGTATATATGTGTATGTATGTGCGTGTATGTGTTTGTATGTGAGTGAGTGTGTGTGTATGTGTGTGTGTGTGTGTGTATGTGTGTGTGTGTGTGTGTGTGTGTGTGTGTGTGTGTGTGTGTGTGTGTGTGTGTGTGTGAAGAGATCACGACTCCCTTGTTAAATACTTTTGTCAGCGCTAATCGAATAGTGACAATGTTCGTCTGGTAAAGATTCCTGGTGGGTTTGCCTTAATACGTATATGACAATTACAACTTGTGTGAATGATGGCCTACAATGAAATCATTTTAAAACTTAATGAGTCGTAATATATATATTCAGTCATGGTGACAGACCATGTAGAAAAATTAGCATACTGTAGTCTTTAAATGTAATTATGTAAACTTACACATACATTGGAACTTAAATAGACATAAGACAGGCGAAAAACGTATTGAGACGTTACAAAAGAGTGTATGCACAGAAATAAACCATGAACTTATATATAATGAGAGGCCTTGAACTTAATGAAACATTAAAAAAATCTGTAGACTTGGTTACCTTGACAACGAGATACATATAATGACAAGCATATGATCTCAAAAGAATTATGACATACCTTGACAATAAGTGGACAACGAGATACCTACAATGACAAGTATATGATTTCAAAGGAATTGGTGACATACCTTGACCATAAGTAGACGAAAAGGACAGACCTTTCCTTTATGAGAACAAATGACAGACATTTTCAATTATGAGAACAAAATTAATTTAAAACCGGTACATATTTTGAAGTAAAGTAGATATTGTGATAGATTTGAAATGAATTTTAATAAATATGAAAACACAATGAAGCTCTGTAGACAAGGTGATAGTGTTTGAACGAAGTAGATTGGACAACAAATATAATGAATGAGGTGAAATTATGTAAAGGAAACGCAGTATCTTCAACTATGCCATTGTAATGACGAACCTTAAAATTTAGTTTAAATGACCTTAAACGTGAACAGACATAACGAAACACATTTAATTTATTTAGATATGACTGACAAATTTTCATGTATGCCATGAAAGGAACTATAGTTTTTATGTAAACAGTATTTATAAAGCCATAAATTAATATATCAATCATTAAGATAAATGTGACCCAAAGTAGTGAGAAGTAGTGAGAAGTAGTGAGAAGTAGTGAGAAGCATACTATATAGTCGTGAAGATAAACGTTTCTTGTAACAATCAATCATGAAGATAAACGTTTCTTGTAACAATCAATCATGAAGATAAACGTTTCTTGTAACAATCAATCATGAAGATAAACGTTTCTTGTAACAATCAATCATGAAGATAAACGTTTCTTGTAACAATCAATCATGAAGATAAACGTGACTTGTATAAATGTATATATAAGTCATGAAGGTAAACGTCACTTGGTTGGTGAGAAGAATGACTTGTAATGTTCATGTAAACAGAGCAATAAAGCTGAACTTTTAGAGACATGATGTGAAACATTATTTATGCAGTACAGTGTCAATAAGAAAATTGTATGAAATATTTCAAAGTCCATTCTCTCTCAATCAGTCAGTTAACTCACCATTAAGCTGACAGCCGCCGTTCATGACCGAAATTCTTTCCATTCCAAATTCAAAGTGATTAGACAATATAATTCTCTACACCATACAATCTTTTGATCTCAGCCAATTGGCTTGTCTCATTATCGAAAATCTTAACCATTGGATAATAAAATCTACTTATCCAAGGTGAAACTGCTTTGGATTGCATCAGCAATTTCTAGCATGTTCTCAACTCGAGCTGTTTACTCCAACTCTGCCTCTTACAAAAATACCATCATAAGGAGTGCCCTTTGTCGGGTAACTTTAATAATTTTTAAAAATATATAATAATTAAGTCTAGGAATAGGGATAGGCAAATTTACTCTACCATAAGTGCCTATGTGATGTGCAGTATTAATAAATAGACACGCCTGTAGTGTGAGCATGAGGTGTAGTATTAATAAATAGACACGTCTGTAGTGTGAGCATGAGGTGTATTATTAATAAATAGACACGTCTGTAGTGTGAGCATGAGGTGTAGTATTAATAAATAGACACGTATATAGTGCTGACATGACTAAAGTATTTGGTAGCAGAGTCTCGTGTGTACAAACAAGCTATATACTATTTATTTGTAGAGAGACGTGTGTAGTGCGATATCAGCATACATTAATAATTTTAGTGAAACGTGTGTGTAGTGGTCCGTAACATAAATTACAGTTTATAGAGATACCTAAGTCTAGTGGTACAAAGCATTAAATACTAATTTGTAGATATACCTATGTATCGTGTGCACAAAGCATTAAATACTAATTTGTAAAGATGCATGCGAAGTGCGTATATAACATAAACTACTAACTGTAGAGAAATGTGTAGGGTGTATGAAGAGAAGCAATGGCTAGAAAGAGAATAGTAATTGGTTGCTGGGGGGGGGGGGGCATTTATAAAAGTAACACACCAACATTTCTTGCGCTTCGAAACATGTTGGTGATATGTGATGCTCTTTGATCGTTAGTCTTATATTGACTTTAGAGAACTTATTGTTCTATATTGACTTTAGAGAACCTTATTGTTCTATATTGACTTTAGAAAACCTTATTGTTCTATATTGACTTTAGAGAACTTCTTATTCTATATTGACTTTAGAGAACCTTATTGTTCTATATTGACTTTAGAGAACTTTATTGTCTTATATTGACTTTAGAGAACCTTATTGTTCTATATTGACTTTAGAGAACCTTATTGTTCTTATATTGACTTTAGAGAACCTTATTGTTCTATATTGACTTTAGAGAACCTTATTGTTCTATATTGACTTTAGAGAACCTTATTGTTCTATATTGACTTTAGAGAACTTTATTGTCTTATATTGACTTTAGCGAACTTATTGTTCTATATTGACTTTAGAAAACCTTATTGTTCTATATTGACTTTAGAGAACCTTATTGTTCTATATTGACTTTAGAGAACCTTATTGTTCTATATTGACTTTAGAGAACCTTATTGTTCTATAATGACTTTAGAGAACCTTATTGTTCTATATTGACTTTAGAGAACATTATTGTTCTTATATTGACTTTAGCGAACTTATTGTTCTATATTGACTTTAGAAAACCTTATTGTTCTATATTGACTTTAGAGAACCTTATTGTTCTATATTGACTTTAGAGAACCTTATTGTTCTATAATGACTTTAGAGAACCTTATTGTTCTATATTGACTTTAGAGAACCTTATTGTTCTATATTGACTTTAGTGAACCTTACTGTTCTATATTGACTTTAGTGAACCTTATTGTTCTATATTGACTTTAGAGAACCTTATTGTTCTATATTGACTTTAGAGAACTTTATATATAAATTGTTCTATATTGACTTTAGAGAACCTTATTGTTCTATATTGACTTTAGAGAACTTTATTGTCCTACATTTTGGATTTTAATTTAAAAAAAACACTTGACGTTAGATAACCTTACTTTGCAAAACCTAATCATAAAAGAAAAAAGATTTTCAATCTGACCAGGTAATTAAATGAAATAAGTAATTTTCTTTGCGTCTTCATTCTTTATCATTTAAAAAAAATAATTTCTTTATTCTTTCTTTCTATCTATCTATCTATCTATCTATCTACCTATCTATCTATCTATCTATCTATCTATCTATCTATCTATCTATCTATCTATCTATCTATCTATCTATCTATCTATCTATCTATCTATCTATCTATCTATCTATCTATCTATCTATCTATCTATCTATCTATCTATCTATCTATCTACCTGTCTATTTGTCAGTCAGTCTGTCTATCTATCTATTGAGTGTCCGTCAGTCCGCCCAACCGCCGCCCTTCCGTCCGTCCATACATCTCCCCATCCATCTATCTGGTATCGATTGTCAATGGACTTTGTTATACCTAAGCTTGTGCCGACTGTTAAAAGATATTGTTGGCCTGTGTTAATGTTTGACTAATAGGACTTCAAATATATGTAATAACATTTGATTAATAATACTAATATCTGTGTTATTAACGGTATTCATTAGCCTGATACATGCATACAGTATAATAAATAGAGCTTATTAGTTTTATGACCGGGTTCACTAGAAACAATGTCAAGTGTTTAGCATCCTATGTATAAGCATCATAGTTCACAATTTTAGAAATAATAATCTATTAACATAATATATCTCTACATAAAATGCAAATACAGTATATTAAGAGCAAAATGCACGAACTATTTCTTAGTCCATTCTCTCTCAAACAGTCAGTTAACTCACCATTAAGTTATAACGACCGCCTTTCACGACCGGACCTCTTGCAACAGCAAATACAAGTGATTAGGCAATAGAATTCTCTACTGCATGTAAACTTTTGATAGCCCATTGGCTGGTCTCGTTCTCGTAAATCATAACCATTGGATAATAAAATCTACTCATCCAGTTGGAATTGCTTTGCATTGTATCAGCAATTTCTAGCATATTTTCAACTCGGGTTGTTTACTTCACTTCTGACACAAAATATCATCAGAAGGAGTGCCTAAGAAGGGGTCACTTCGACAATTTACAATTTATATAACAACCAAGTCTAGAAATAAGTTTAGGCAAATTTACTCTGCCACAATATACTTCGAAATATGTTATAGTGAATACATCACAATGTAGAAAGTGAATGCATTAACATATAGTAGTAAATATATAAAATTTGAGTTAGAGACTATATCGAAACAAGTAACAATTTCTTTGAATGTAAGAAACTAAATGCGGAAAATTAAGTATGAATTGACAATACTTCGAAATAGAGAAGTGTCAATAACATTAACAGTTTAAGCATTGATCTGTGGTTTAATTTGTTTCACCGTTTAAGTTAAAAACATATGGGTGTTGTGCTATTACAATTGGTGCTACTACAATTAGTGCTACTATTAGTGCTACTACAATTATGGCTACTACAATGCTACTACTAATGCTATTACAATTAGTGCTACTACAATTATGGCTACTACTTTGGTGCTACTACAAATGCTATTACAATTGGTGCTACTACAATTAGTGCTATTACAGTTGGTGCTACTACAATTGGTGCTACTACAAATGCTATTACAATTGGTGCTACTACAAATGCTATTACAATTGGTGCTACTACAATTATGGCTACTACTTTGGTGCTACTACAAATGCTATTACAATTGGTGCTACTACAATTAGTGCTATTACAATTGGTGCTACTACAATTAGTGCTACTACTAATGCTATTACAATTAGTGCTACTACTAATGCTATTACAATTAGTGCTACTACAATTGATGCTACTATTAGTGCTACTACTACTAGTGCTATTATAATTAGTGCTACTACAATTGGTGCTACTACTACTAGTGCTATTACAATCTGTGCTACTACTACTAGTGCTATTACAATTAGTGCTACTACTAATGCTATTACAATTAGTGCTACTATTAGTACTACTACTAGTGCTATTACAATCTGTGCTACTACTACTACGAATCAATAGAAGCAGTCATTGAAACAGAAGTTAAAGAACTTCGAACTAAGAACAGGTCTTGAGCTTGTCTTACCAGGCCGGACAGAGTTGTCGTCAAATCCGCAGGACACCAGCAATAGCGATACTTCTCTTCAGTACAAGAGTCAAATCGAAAGAGTGGGGAGATCCAGAATCTCAAACATTATAAATCCAGAGACTCTGGAAAAGTTTGAAAAATACCAGAATTTCAACCATTATAGATCCAGACTCTGGGGAAAAGAAGATACAGTAATAACAGTGTTACTAGGAGCACTGGAGAAGAATTAATGAGCTTGAAAGTTACCTGATAAAATTGCCAGGAAAACTCAGAGAAAAAGGAGCTCTTTTTGGAAGTGCCCGCATTCTCATAAAACCTTGGAGATTCCAGATTCCGAGACCAAACAACCAACAAATCGAAAATTAACACTTCATGAGGAGAGTCAATGTATTGATTCCTATTGCTACTACTACTAATATTGTCAATACCACTACTACTACTGCTACTACTCCTGCTAGTACTATTGCTACTACCACTACTACTACTACTACTACTATTGCTACTTCCACTACTAGTATTGCTACTACTACTAATATTGTCAATACCACTACTAGTATTGCTACTACTACTGCTACTACTCCTGCTAGTACTATTGCTACTACCACTACTACTACTACTACTACTGCTACCACTACTATTGCTACTACCACTACTAGTATTGATACTACTACTAATACTGCTGCTACTACTACTGCTACTACTACTACTAGTACCACTACAACTGCTACTACTACTATTACTACTACCACTACTAGTATTGCTGCTACTACTACTACTGCCACCACCACCATTACTACTACTGCTTCTTCTACTAGTACTGCTGATACCATACTACTACTATTACCATTATTATTACTACTACAACAACTACTACTGCAACTACTACTTTTACTACTACTATTTCTACTACTATACTACCACTACTGCTATTAATATTATTGTTAAAACAACTACTATTTACTACTACTAATAATAATCTATTTAGTTAATTCTCGAAAGGGTTTTTAAAGATATCTCAATCATTGTCGATAAGAGAACTATTCATGAGTTAGAGATTGGTTGAAAGTCTATTCCAAAAGCCCCTACGACTGCGATAAGCTTGAAACAAAAATCTGTATAAGATACTCGATACATTACCTCAATGCCTTCGAAATCCTCAAGGTCATGACCAAAGTAACACTACTTCATTTATACACTGGTGTCACTGGAGTGACCAAAGTAACGCTACTTCATTTCAAGACTGTCACTGGATTGACCAAAGTAATGCTACTTCATTTCAAGATTGCTAGCAGTGGGGTGACCTATTATGTATCGTGTGATTCGATTAAGTTTTAATTTTAGTCGCGCGATGATTGCATCACAAGTTAAAACCTTTCTGTAGGTAAATTGAACTTGGCGACACTGATTAAGTAAAATCATTGCGTTTAATGACGTCACTTATGCAGCAGAGTTTAAATTAAAGATTTATGTCAGTTGTGTGACATTTTGCTTGTTTATCTACCATAAAATAAAAGCTTCATTTAAGTATTGTGAACTAAGTAGCACTGATTAGGTTTCTTACAACAGACATGTTGCCTAACATTAGTGTTTAAGTTAAAATCTGTCATCATGTATGCATTGTTCAAGTAAAAGTCTTACGTCGTGTGTCTTAAAAAGTGTTGCTTAAGTTAAAATCTGTCATCATGTATGCATTGTTCAAGTAAAAGTCTTACGTCGTGTGTCTTAAAAAGTGTTGCTTAAGTTAACGTCTTACATCACATATGTGAACGACATTGCTTCCGTTAGCTTACGTCATTGTGAACTATTGAATAGTGCTTACATTAAAACTTTCTAAAATGCATCTGGACTAGGAAAATCGCAACGTGTAACCCAAACTGTTGCAGCGTTTGGCATCAGGGACGTAATTGGCGGTCGATCAGTTTCCATTAGCTTGTCTGGCACGCGCAGCATAGAGTTGCATCGAGATGTTTCAAGACGCATGCTGGGAACATACTACTGACTATCAAATCGTTTTTATGTAGCCTTCGCCTATGCAAGTGTTCTAATCCCTCTGAAACATTTGTCAATAACAAGGGTAACAAGATGTTCTAACAGTGGTGCTAATATAGTTATAAACAAAGTCTTCTGAAAGGCGATAATAACACAGATATAATTAATAAAATATGATTATTATTAATTAATATTTCATAAATAATTACAAGTGATGAGAATCCTAATTTATTTTATTAATGATCTTCCAGTAGACACCGCGTGTCTCTCGCACTTGGTTGATATGCAGGCGCTGTAAATGTTTTTTCTCTTCCACAACATTTCGGTCACACAATCTTTCCACAGTTGGAAAACTTCTTACTAAAGGAGAAGACAAATCCGTCTTTAATCTATATTTAGCGAGCTCCCATTCACCCACTTTCTTCTCCAACATAACGTTATCAATATGCATAAGAAGGTCAATAAATTTAACAATAAATTTAAATTTATTGTTAAATGTATTAAATCAATAATCAAATATACATTAAAAATATAATGAAATAGATTACTTGACATCAATATTTCCACAAACCCACATTTGAATAATTCCTGTTTCACAGGCTTATACTAAAATACAATTCAGTAAAATGTCAATACAAATCACAGGTTAGTTTTATCAGAGAACAGTTAATGGATTAAGCATTGCTTCAACAGTCTTTCACTTGCTTTTGCAGCAATGTCAAAATGCCCAGGTCAACACTTGTCTCGCTCCACAGACTTGGAAAACACTGATACTATTTGTCTCTCGAAACCATCTTGAGCACCCTCTTCGCCATGTCAGTTTCTTCAAGCAGAACATAATTACAGTAATTCTCATAACTTCACTGTACTAGAATTTTATCGATGTACTCAGCATACTTTGCCATGATACATCAAAAGCGTATAGCATACTCTCTTACACTTACACACACCACAACAAATGTTCCCATGTCTTCCCGGTCACTCAAGTTTATATAATTAATCAGTGAACCAGTAGATTCAATACACTCATGAAAGGCACGCTTTATCTCTAAAACACATAATCAGGAGACTAGTGCGAAGGTTCAAAGTTTATCACTTGATAACTCCATTCTACCTTACATTCCAGTCTCAAATTAGTTTTTTTGCAATGGTATTCATTAGCCTAAATGCACGCACATGGCATAATAAATACAGCATATCAAAACAATGTCAAGTGTCAACACACCAAATGCGAGCAGCTTAGTTCAAACATTTATATAAATACAAGTCAACTCATATAGTACATCTCTACACAAGTATAACATCTCTACACAAGTATAACATATTAATAGCAACAATACATTAAATATTTCTAAGTCCATTCTCTCTCAATCAATCATTTTAACTCACCATCAAGCTAACGGCCACTTTCAAAACTGGACTTTCTTCTTGCCACTCAAAATTCAAAGTGATAGGACAGTAGATTTCTACAGCAAGTAAACTTTTTAATCTCAGCCCATTGGCTGGTCTCGTTCTTATAAATCATAACCATTGGATACAAAGACTACTCACTACTTTGCATCACGTCTGCAATTCTAGAATATTCTTGTCTCCAGCATTTACTTCAAACTTTAAAAAATACTATCATAAGGAGTGCCCGAGGTCGGGTTACTCTGACAGTTTAACAATTTATATAACAATTAAATTTTAAAATAAAGAGAAGCAAATTTACTCTGTCACACCATCCCTCTGTCGATATATTCTATTTGTTTTCAATGAATTTATTACTTCTAATACGATGTATTCAATCTCCCTAAATCCAATATATTTACTGCCACTAACTCAATGAATTCACATCCCTTAATTTTTATAGTACTTCGTTGTAGTCACTGCCCCTAATTCGTTGTAGTCACTGCCCTTAATTCGTTATAATCACTGCCCTTAATTCGTTGTAGTCACTGCCCTTAATTCGTTATAATCACTGCCCTTAATTCGTTGTAGTCACTGCCCTTAATTCGTTATAATCACTGCCCTTAATTCGTTATAATCACTGCCCCTAATTCAATATAGTAATTACCCTAATTCTATGTAGTCACTACCCCTAAATCAATATACTCACTGCTCATAATTCTTTGCTGTCAGTCTCCCCAATTCTTTGTAGTCACTTCCCCATATTCGTTGTAGTCACTTCCTCTAATTCGTTGGAGTCATTGCTCCTAATTCGAAGTAACGCTACCCTTTTTGCGATGTACTTGCTTCCGCCATTTCCATAGCACATGCTGTTTCTTTCGAAATTTCTACTTGCTAATTTCTGGGTGGTGCTAGACTGAACATATGATGTCGACATTTTTTTACCGTCCTCTGAGAGTGAGCGCCCCTATTTAGTGCTCCAAGCTGAAAAGAGATCAAGAGCAGCTCACTCTTGCAGCAAGAATTACTCCCATGCATTGGTTTGGTTGCACATGGCCTGAGCTTCAGCGAAATTCTCCTTGTTGAAGTCTCAGATCAATCAATAGACATTCAGGTCCCCAACAGGGGGCACAGACAATGGAGTCTTGACAAGGACTATGGCTCTTTCACTTTTTAAGAAGTTATACTCCACACTATAAACATCAGTAAAAATATATATACAGACATTTCATACTTCAGTTTATACACAACATAATAAACATGCCACACGTACATACTAAAATAATGCATTTATCTATCTATCTAGGCATTCATACAGTAGGACCACGACAGTACAAAACAACATAAGCATTCCAACACATGAACTACGATTGTAAGCTATAGATCAGCTTACGTTTTCCATACAATACACATTTGTGACTCCAGAGAAAACTCACATGAACTCTACGACCGAGAAAACACGAGAACATGAAAATAAAGTCTTTGACCGAGAAAACACGAGAACATGAAAATAAAGTCTTTGACCGAGAAAACACGACATACTTTTTAATTTCTTTGTGGTTTCAATCTTAAATTAATGTCTGTCTTTACAGAAACAAAATCTTTAAACAAATAAAATATTACATATTCTTGTTTTTAATTTTCAGTAAATGTTTTGACATTTACTGAATCTCTAAAGGAATAAAAAATATCATATATTTCTATTAGTCAGTCTCGAATGAATTCTTTCTTCCCAAGTATTAAAGATCTAAAGGAACAAAAATTGTCACGAAAGCCTGCACTTACAAGTATTAAATTTGTAAAGAAACGGAGATTATTATTTCTTCATGTCTTTACTGTATATCTCATCTAATACCCAGTCCAAAGATTGTTAAGTCCCCTGAGTTAGTATGGTGCACTTTCATTAGCCTGCCGTCCGCAGCTCACCACCGGGTTGAAATAACGAGCGTGTCACGTGCATGCAGTACAACAGAATATTTATGTTCCATGTTCTTGTGCATGCTAAATTTCCGATCTCGGCTGAAATTTAAATCCACGCTTTTGTTCAAGTTAAATTTCCCATCTCGACTAAAATTTAAATTCGGGGTTTTAGGCTGGTTTGCAATTTCGTTCTCGACTATAATTTTCTTTATCCAGTCTGATTGGTATGCTCGTTACATTTCTACACACGACTAAAGTCAGTCACTTTAAAGGGGAACGCTTCCGGCATTGCCGGTTTCGCGCTAAGGGAGGGCGGGGTCGGGCAGGGTGCTTTGGAATCAAAGGGACAAAATTAAGGGCTAATGGTACGTTACATCTGGTAATGGGTTTAATTGATTTTGCCTTTATGGATTATGCATTTTAATTTCGGGAGAGGTAAAACTATATTATTTTCTGTTGCTTGTTTTCTTTCTTTCTTTTCTTTTAAGTATTATTTGCATTAGTATTGTTCACCCTGTCATGACGATTACTACCATTAGTATTGTTCACCCTGTCATCACGATGACCACCAATAGTATTGTTCACCCTGTCATGACGATTACTACTATAAATGCCATGCTGTTACTTCCTTACACTTGTACGCTCGATTCAGTAAATGACATGTTACGTTCGTTGCACTTGTACGCTCGACTCTTAATAAATGATATTGTTACGTTCGTTACACTTGTACGCTCGACTCTTAATAAATGCCATATTGTTACGTTCGTTACACTTGTACGCTCGACTCTTAATAAATGCCATATTGTTACGTTCGTTACACGTGTACGCTCGACTCTTAATAAATGATATTGTTACGTTCGTTGATATTTCAGTAAACATCAATTTAAAGAAAAATATTTAAAAATGCATAATCTCTGAAAATAAAAATCGAATTCGTCATTGTGAGTTGATGCGCTTATATTTACATCATATTCCTGACTAGAATTTCATTCTAAAACAGTTTTTGTTAGATCGGTGTTTTTGTCAGCAGCCTAGACAGAAAGCAAATAGTCCCTTATATCCATACTGGAAATAATTCCATACTTCGCTATATCAGCAATGGAAATAAGTCTATGGTCCATTATTTCTACACTGGAAATAAGTCCACTGTTCGCTAAATTAGCAATGGAAATAAGTCTATAATCCGCTATATCCACAATGGAAATAAGTCCATGGTCCATTATATCCAGTGGAAATAGGTCCATAATCCTATCAATCTTTCTATCTATCTATCTATCTATCTATCTATCTATCTATCTATCTATCTATCTATCTATCTATCTATCTATCTATCTATCTATCTATCTATCTATCTATCTATCTATCTATCTATCTATCTGTCTATCTATCTATCTGTCTGTCTATCATCTGTCTATCTATCCCTTAGTCTTATCGACCGTTAGGGGGCCACTGATGACCTGCCAACCAGCTTAGCCCATTCCATTCTGTTCTCTGCTAATCTTACTGTATCGCTCAGCTTCAATCTGTCCACTCTGAGATGTTATCTTCCCATATTTTCCTCTGTCTTCCTCTCCTTCGTCCTCCTTGCACAGTACCTTGCATGATTGTTTTGGCAAGCCCTGTTGATCGTATGATATGCCCATACCATTTCAATTTGCGTTTTTCTCACAATGGCCAATAGCTCTTCATAGGGCCCAATAATAATTATAATAATTAAAAATTATAATTATGTTTCCCATTTCCTCATTCGTGACATGATCTCTATACGAAATGCCAAGCGACCTTCGAAAGCATCTTATTTCAGTAGCTTATATCCTCCTTTCGAGATCCACTGTGAGGGTCCATGAGTAATAGGCATATAAAAACACAGATACAACAAAGGAGCGCATCAGTCTGATCTTTGAGATGACTGAGATGTTTCTCTCTTTCTAAACTGTCTTAAGCCTTGCCATTGCTATTATTGGCAGCGCAATCCTGGACAGTATTTCTGATTTTGATCCCTCGTCTCCCACGATGGCTCCTAAGTACTTGAATTTATTAATTGTTTCCAGTTTCTGATCACCAATCATGATGTCATTGCCAATGCCACTGGTGTTGTTGGTCATGAATTTGGTCTTCTCTGCACTGATTTCCATATCAAAAGCAGTGGCTGTTCTGTCCAGATTTTCCACCAACTGAGCTAGCTCCTCCTCATCTCCTGCAGGCCCTCGATGTCATCAGCAAAGCATAAGTTCGTAATTGTTCTGCCTCCAATACTGATAGTTCCTTCAAGGTCTTCCAGAGCATATGTCATGATTCTTTCAAGGAAGACGTTGACGAGATTAGATGAAAGCAAGCAGCCATGTCTGACTCACACTGTTGTCCTGAACCAATCTTCTATTTGGCCTTGAAGCAGATTGCGCTGGTGACCTTGCTGTCAAAGCTTTCTTTTGATCAGGTTGGCATTGATGTTGTACAGCTTCATGGTGGGCTAAAGGGCTGCATGCCACACCCTGACAAACGCCTTCTTAAAATCTACAAGGACATGATAGAGATTTTGTTGGTGCTGCAGGTACTTCTCACATAGTAATCTCAGGTTAAAGATATCTTCAGGTGTACTTCGCCCTGGTCTGAAGCCTGTCTATTCTTCAGCTATGATTTCCTCTGCCTGCGGCTTCAGTCTGTTTATTATGATATTTAGCATGACTGCTTTGGGTGGTCTATAAACTGATTTTGTGATAGTTCTGACATTGCTGCAAATTGCCTTTTTTTCAGGAAAATTATGAGTGACTGAGTCAATGGTGTTGGCCATTCACACTTTAAATAAGTCCATAGTTAGTTATATCCACAATGGGAATAAGTCCATAATTGGTTATATACACACTGGAAATAGGTCCATAGTGCGTTACAATTATCCAGACTGAAGTAAATCGAAAGTTCTTTATATCCACATTGGAAGTGTCCGCTGAAGAAAGCTTGTAAAATGCTCGCTCAATCAATATGTTTATTTTGATAATGTTTCTTGCCTTAGGCAGTGAATCAAGATTCGCAATGCTGTCTCTGTATATTTTGTTTATTTTAAGATTTATTTTTTAAAGTTTACATATTTTTAGATTCATAAATTATTTTGTCTTTTAAGGTGACCTTGAATTACACAAACTCGTACAGGAAAGGTAGCACATATTGCTTTTTCTTACTCCTGTCATATATTTATAAATCGAGTTCTTCAAAACACATCTTTAGAAACCATGCCCACTCTATTATATAAATGTATCATACACACACACACACACAGATAGCACAGATAAACAGACAGACATATAGATAGATAGATAGATAGATAGATATATATTAATTAATTAATATAACAAAGTTTGTTAGCATGCATGTTGTAAAGCTTGTAATCATACATATTTGTTTTGAATTTGTCCATTATACATGTAACCATATATATTTTGTAAGTCAATTCAGTATACTTGTAACTATAGATAGTTTTGAATCAACCCATTATACCTGTAACAATATACATTTTTGAATAAAATTCTTTATACCTGTAAACATAGATATTTTTGAATTAATCCATCATATCTATAACCATATACATTTATGATTCAATCCATCATATCTGTAACCATATTCATTTATGATTCAATCCATCGTTTCTGTAATCATACACATTTTTCAATCAGTCTATACAAATCTGAACCAAGAAGAGCAAACTTGAGTTATATGACAATTTCTGTGAGTACCTTTCGCAGTGTAAACGCTTGATCCTAATGTGTATATATATTTATGCGAGCACCTAGTATAGTGTACACGCTTGACCTTAATGTGTGTATATATATCAACTTGTAGAATCTGTAGAGTGTAGATGAATCTTTTAAGTAGGTAATGAAATATCAAAATGAGCATGTTTGCCTGAGTGTAACTATTTGTTATGTAATAATTTTCTGGGAGAGATACCTCATCACTAATTGATCTCTATCATGGTTTTTCTTTTTTTTTTGTTGTTGAAAGCAACAACTTTTGTTTTCTCCAAATACTTTTCAAGATTTTCTGTTCATACTTTATTCCTTCAATAAGTACTTTAGCTCTATGCTATTTTTTAAAAATAAAATGAACGTCACGCTTAGGCATAGATAAGTCTACATTAATGAAGTATGCCCATACAGCGAAATTAATGACCAGTCTACATTAATGAAGTATGCCCATACAGCGAAATTAATGACCAGTCTACATTAATGAAGTATGCCCATACAGCGAAATTAATGACCATTCAAGAACACTATTTCAAGAGACAAACTATTGACACATTGACAAAGCACCGAATTTATTTATAGATTTCCAGGACGTAAATAGCAATAAACTGATGATTAAAATAAAAAAAACACAAAATTGTCCAAATTTGATTTTATGTAAATGGCTTGCAAGATTTTAATTGCCATCGTAACTATGGGGAAATTAAAGATCTGGCATTAAAATAACTGACCTTTGATCAGCCAGAACAAATAGCTGAAATCGGAAGATGGTGGGTACACAAACCGGAAGGTGTAGGCGCACGCTGTAAATGAATCTGATTTAGATCACGAAATGAAAATGGCATTTATACCTGAATTTGACTGTAGTTAGGATGTATTGGAGTGCAATTTAGATCACGAAATGAAAATGGCATTTATACCTGAATTTGACTGTAGTGAGGATGTATTAGAGTGCAATTAACAAGGTCTCAAAACAAAAATCGTAGAGAATTGTAAAAGAGAAGTGTAATTGGCAATACTAGATATTATGGTGTCTATGGAGTTCCTTGTCACATAGCTAAATATACTTGTCACATTGCTAAATATACTTGTCACATAGCTAAATAAAGTTGTCACATAGCTAAATATACTTGTCACATAGCTAAATATACTTGTCACATTGCTAATTATACTTGTCACATTGATAAATATACTTCTCACTTAGCTAAATATTGCCACCTATACTTGTCACACTGCTAAATATACTTGTCACATAGCTAAATATACTTCTCACATGGCTATATATACTTCTCACATAGCTAAATATACTTCTCACATTGCTAAATATACTTCTCATATCGCTAAATATACTTCTCACATAGCTAAATTTACTTCTCACATGGCTAAATATACTTGTCACAATGCTAAATATACTTCTCACATACAGAACATTTAATATTTCGAGACCATAATATGTCTAGTATTTCTAGTATACAATAAAGTGTACACACACATTACTAGATTTTAATATTTAGTACATAATAGGGTGAGCATGTGTCTTAATATTTTAGTACACAGTAACGTGGACATACACATTACTAGATCTCAACATTTCGGTACATATCGTTTGAATATTATCATAAATATTGTTTTCCAGTTCTGCTGTCTGTACGAAACGCTAACACGTCCTTGACCTTCGAACACATGGGAGATTTTCACATGGCCAGCTTTATGTTGCGCTATCGTGTTCACGAAAGATAGACAACATCAAAGTACTCATTAAAAGTAAACGAGGGTCAAGGTCATTTGCTAAATGATGCTCGAATTTTCACTCACAATGTGACTTATAATCAAGTCTTCCAATAAACGAACTCATTTATGTTCCTAGAAATGCATTCATTTTAATTTTCCACCTGATATATGAAGAGTTCTTGACTTTCGAGCATGTCGGAGTTGTTTTGGAGCTAGCCGGCTTTGAGCATGTGGGAGTTGTTTTGGAGCTAGCCGGCTTTGAGCATGTGGGAGTTGTTTTGGAGCTAGCCGGCTTTGAGCATGTGGGAGTTGTTTTGGAGCTAGCCGGCTTTGAGCATGTGGGAGTTGTTTTGGAGCTAGCCGGCTTTGAGCATGTGGGAGTTGTTTTGGAGCTAGCCGGCTTTGAGCATGTGGGAGTTGTTTTGGAGCTAGCCGGCTTTGAGCATGTGGGAGTTGTTTTGGAGCTAGCCGGCTTTGAGCATGTGGGAGTTGTTTTGGAGCTAGCCGGCTTTGAGCATGTGGGAGTTTTCACTTGGCAAGATTTAAATTGACCAGATCTTACACAGGTTGTGACGTTGAATTTAATTGACCAGATCTTACACAGGTTGTGACGTTGAATTTAATTGACCAGATCTTACACAGGTTGTGACGTTGAATTTAATTGACCAAATCTTACACAGATTGTGTCTGAAGGAACCATACATGTTAAATTCACTAACCATGCATCCGTGCATCTATTCATTAACCCCTTATCTCATTCTCCGTCATAGATTAAATGCAGTCAGAAATTGTAATCTCTTCTTATTTTTCTGCTGAACAATTTTTGATGCTTGTAATCCTCGACTTCAAGAAAATAAGACATTGCCAGAATATGTCTGAAAGAATAAACATCAAAGAAGACATCTTGTGTAAAGTAAGGGTAAGTTCATGTGACAAATTGAGTACAATAAGGGTAAGATAGAATCACGTGACACATTGAGTACGATAAGGGTAAGATAGAATCATGTGACAAATTGAGTACGATAAGGGTAAGTATGTGACACATTGAGTACGATAAGGGTAAGTATGTGACACATTGAGTACGATAAGGGTAAGATAGAATCATTAGTTTGAATTAATGCCATGTCTAAGAAATCATATTTTAAAATATAATTATACTTACATTAAATTAATACCATGTTTAAAAACTCATATTTTAAAATATAACTGTATTTAGTTTACATTTTAATGTCATGATTAAGAAATCATATTTTAAAATAGAATTATACTTACTTCATATTAATACAATGTTTAAGGAATCATATTTTAAAATAGATTTAATTTCAATTAATGCCGTGTTTAAGATATAACATTAAAAAATATAATTATTTTACATTCAATAAATTCAAGAAAATTTTAAGTTCTTTGCAACAATCGTACAATACAAATACAATTTATGTATTTCGATAAACTACTAATACACATAGTGTTCAATAATGCAATGATGTGTGTATCTTACAGTACAAAGACTATTTATACTAAAACACATAGTGTTGAATAATGCAATGATGTGTGTATCTTACAGTACAAAGACTATTTATTTATTTCGATAAACAGCTATAGTTCTATACCTACTATTGTGCCTAATACACATAGCGTTCCTTAATGCAGTGTTTCACATGCCCCTAGCTCTGAATGTTATAAATGTTTAAATACCATTACATTAAAATAAATTTGGTTTGCATACAATGAATGAAATGAATGATACTATTGTATTGTACTTATAAAGCGTACATTTACATTCATATATACTTAATTTTTGCACCAATTGATCTAAAATAAAATAAAATAAAATATTAATTTACATGAATTATTACTTACGTACGGTGGTATAGTAAATTAAGTCAATCACGTCTTTAATCAAAGTAATATGTATTTTTTTGCATGCAATTAGTGCAAAAAATCAGTATTTTTGTAGATTCTATATTAAGTAAACATTCTACAAAAAATGTTCTTACTACTAATTGAAAGTTATGTATATATCCATTCATGTTATAACACGTTAAAATGAAATGAGTTTTAGTTTGTGAAACGATTGCTATAACACGTTAAAATGAAATGAGTTTTAGTTTGTGAAACGATTGCTATAACACGTTAAAATGAAATGCGTTTTAGTTTGTGAAACGATTGTTATAAGTCATTGATGTCAGAATGAATATCTCTATTCGTTACTGGTCAGAGTCCAGGCGAGTTCTTGCAACATGTTAACGAACAGACTATTTTGAATAACTGAATGCTTTGCTAAAAATAAAAATAATTGTTCAGTTACCCAGATGGAATTTCTATGACAGACTTTACGGAATATGAGGACTAATGGGGGGAAACAATCTCCAAAGGAATTTTATTCTCCACGGGATGCAAAAGTGAACAAGGTATAATTCCCTTTCGAGTAAGATAATACAAGACAATTTTTAATGATTTATAATGACACATGAGTCTCCACTGTATTTAATGATTTACAATGACACATGAGTCTCCACTGTATTTAATGACTTACAATGACACATGAGTCTCCACTGTATTTAATGACTTACAATGACACATGAGTCTCCACTGTATTTAATGACTTACAATGACACATGAGTCTCCACTGTATTTAATGACTTACAATGACACACGAGTCTCCACTGTATTTAATGACTTACAATGACACACGAGCCTCCACTGTATTTAATGACTTACAATGACACATGAGTCTCCACTGTATTTAATGACTTACAATGACACACGAGTCTCCACTGTATTTAATGACTTACAATGCCACACGAGTCTCCACTGTATTTAATGACTTACAATGCCACACGAGTCTCCACTGTATTTAATAACTTACAATGACACACGAGTCTCCACTGTATTTAATGACTTACAATGACACACGAGTCTCCACTGTATTTAATGACTTACAATGACACACGAGTCTCCACTGTATTTAATGACTTACAATGACACATGAGTCTCCACTGTATTTAATGACTTACAATGACACATGAGTCTCCACTGTATTTAATGATGCTATTCGGCACTTTAATCTTTGTTGGATTTAACTTTGCCAGTCGGCATTTGAATCTCCGTTGGATTTAACGATGCAAGTCGGCAACAGTGCCGTCTTAACGCATGGGCACGTTGGGCAGTTGTCCGGGGGCCTCATGAGCATATGAGGTCCCATGCTAAGCTATGTATGTTTTATTCCTCTGAGTAGTTGTGTTGATAAGGACCTCAGTGCACTGCTTTGCCCATGGGCCTCTAATGCTGTTAAGACGGTCCTGCTCGGCAAGTGAATCTCGTTTGGATTTAACGATGAAAGTCGGCACTTGAATTTCGTTTGGATTTAACGATGAAAGTCGGCACTTGAATTTCGTTTGGATTTAACGATGAAAGTCGGTACTTGAATCTCGTTTGGATTCCACGATGCTGCACGAGTTATATTTCTCTATAAATATTTAATGGTGTGTAAAAAAAAAATCCGTTATACCAACTACTGCCTCAGTTTTTGCTGGGCCATGTTATTGTGGAAGTGATAATTGACGAAAGAAGTCATGGAGAATTCGTGAAACATCTATCGTATCGCGAACGCGAATGAGAGATGACGTTAATGACACAATCTCCAGGGCTTTGACAGTTTCCTACGAATTGTTGGCATCAGACTAAACATTACAACGCGTGCTCTTATATGTGTGTGTGTGTGTGTGTGTGTGTGTGTGTGTGTGTGTGTGTGTGTGTGTGTGTGTTCTATTACGACAATGGCGGGGATGAAGTTAAATTAGTCTAGCAAGTCTTGAAATAGTGTAGGAATTGAAATTTATCGACAATATATTTCTTTTAATTGAATTTCTATTCATACATCATTAAAACCGATAAATATGGCAAACACCGTCAAGAAGAAATGCAAAAATTATCACTCAGTGAGAGAGGAGTAAAGGCGATTATTCCCATTAGACCTGTGTGCCTTTCAAAGTGCCATTCTGGAAAAAGCATTTGGACAGTCGTATTTCCTTCCTTCCTTCCTTCCTTCCTTCCTTCCTTCCTTCCTTCCTTCCTTCCGTTCTTCCTTCCTTCCGTCCTTCCTTCCTTCCTTCCTTCCTTCCTTCCATCCATCTATCTATCTATCTATCTATCTATCTATCTATCTATCTATCTATCTATCTATCTATCTATCTATCTATCTATCTATCTATCTATCTATCTATCTATCTACAGGCTTTACAACATGCATGCTGACAAACTTTGTTATCTATCTATCTATCTATCTATCTATCTATCTATCTATCTATCTATCTATCTATCTATCTATCTATCTATCTATCTATCTATCTATCTATCTATCTATCTATCTATCTATCTATCTATCTATCTATCTATCTATCTATCTATCTATCTATCTATCTATCTACAGGCTTTACAACATGCATGCTGACAAACTTTGTTATCTATCTATCTATCTATCTATCTATCTATCTATCTATCTATCTATCTATCTATCTATCTATCTATCTATCTATCTATCTATCTATCTATCTATCTATCTATCTATCTATCTATCCATCCATCTGTCAGTCTGTCTATTTGTCAACCGTCTGAAAACCTATCTTTGGAAAGAGCGTTTAGCACAGGCGGTTGATTGGGTCTAAGGCAGCTCCCAACCGAGAAGCAATTAAACGGGCCGTGTGGTAGGCAGGCTTTAGACAGGAACACGGAGAGTGTTCATTCCGATCCAGAAGTGGATTGCGATGCTTGGTGTAAGAGAGATCAGTATGTGGTTACTTTCCCATTAACTGAATGCATTCAGAATGATTTATTACAGTGATAAAAATGAAAGTCACATACCCCTCTTGAAAGGTCCGGAGAACCCCTAGCAATCTCTAAAACCGTGTGACGAAACAACAAAAGCTAACGTCATAAAAATCAAATTAAACAACAGACATCCTTTCATGGAAGTGTTTCAAGTGTGTGGAATAATGGCATGAAACCTGATGAATAGTATCGAAAGTCAGAATTGACTGATTTTTTAATTTAAAAAAATCCTGCCTGACCTACGTAGTATTGTCTTGAATCTCGAGTCAAAACTATATATAACATAAGTGACGTAACATCAAAAGCATCAAAAGGCATTCTCCTCTCTGCAAAAGTCAAATCAAGGGCAGCCCTAAGTTTCAGGCGTATTATTTTTATCTCTAAACTCCATTCTCTCTCACACACATTCGCAACTTACAATTCTTTCAAAGATATTCACTAGCTTGATACACACACAGCATAAGAAATATAGCATCGATCAAAATTCACAAGTATAATGTACAACATAGAAATAATGGTTTAGTTACATAAAGCATTCTCCAATTCAAATCATAGATCAGTAGTAAGCATTTACGAAATATTTGTTAAGTTCATTCTTCCTTTAGCAGTCAGTTAAGTTACCAAAAGCTAATGATCGCCTATATTACAGGACTCGAGTTATGTCAAAATCAAAGTGATTAGAATATAAGAATTTTTTCAACAAAATAACTCTTGGTCCATCCCCATTGTTTGAAGTTGTTATGAACCAATGTTAGAATATTAGTCAGAAAAACCACTCATCCGCTTAGAAATGGGTTGGATTGCACTAGCAAGTTCTATCATATTCGCCACCTGAGTTGTTTACTCCAACTCTCACATTAAAAAATATCAGTAAGTAATAGAAGTAGTGTCCAAGGTCATGTCACTTTGACATTTCATCATTTATATAACAGTTATGTTTAGAAATAAGGATAGGCAATTTACTCCATCACAGATTATATACATTTAAGTTTGGTCAATAGATTGTAGTGTCCTAGATCATGTCACTTTGACATTTCATAATTTATATAACAGTTATGTTTAGAAATAAGGATAGGCAATTTACTACACCACATATTATATACACTTAAGTTTGGTCAATAGATTGTAAACATTCAGTTTTGGTCTATAGATTGTGTACACTAAGGTGTAGTCAATAAATTGTGAACAGTCAAGTGTGGTATAGAGATTGCCGAAACTACACTTAAGTCTGGTCCATAGAACATAAACGCTCAGGTTTGGTATATAGATTGTAAATGCTCAAGTTGATCTATGTGTTTTAAGCATTTAAGTTTGGTCTATAGAGTGTAAACATTCTAGTTGGATCTGCAGAATTTAAACACTCAATTTGGTCTATAGTTTATCAACACTCAATTTGGTCTATAGTTTATCAACACTCAAGTTGGTCTATAGTTTATCAACACTCAAGTTGGTCTATAGTTTATCAACACTCAAGTTGGTCTATAGTTTATCAACACTCAAGTTGGTCTATAGTTTATCAACACTCAAGCTGGTCTATAGTTTATCAACACTCAAGTTGGACCAGTTAGCTTTATATGCAGAGGACATAAATGCAAATTCACTGTCCCCTCCCCCACTATTTAAAAGACTAAAGCATTGTAGCATCTATGGTAAATGCGCATTTGGTATGACCATTTTTGATATATTTATATACGATTTTATAAATCTATAATTCAATAAATACAATTACATTTTCCACGCAATACAAACAAACAAGGAGGAAAAAGATCTTCAGGCCTTTCACTTCAGATAATAATGAAATGTAAACATGTAAAGCGATCACTTCAGATAATAATTATCAATGAAATGTAAACGTGTAAAACGATAGCCTTACATTATAGAACATTTTGCTCGGTCTACTTAAGAAATCTATAGTTATGAAAGATTTGGAAAAAAATGTTTAAATTATATGTACATTGTAATTGCAATACTTGTCTGAATTTCAAAAACCGAATCGATCTAGCCCATTTCTTTACAATGTAGTTCTTGTTAAACTGTGCATTGAAGGTTATAGAGTTAGCTCTACCGATGAAGTTTTAATTAATATTCTTTATGAAATTATCGTTACTGTGAGAGCTAAATCTACATTAGTGTTGCCAAAATTAATCCATATTCAGAATAATTTACACCATCATTTTCTCCAGTTTTATGTCTGTATGCTGATATTTTGCTATGTTTTTATATTAAATCTTTCCATTCTCATTTTCTCCAGTTCTATATCTGTATGCTGATATTTTGCTATGTTTTTATATTAAATCTTTCCATTCTCATCGTGGGTATTTTATCATAAGATTGTGCAGTATGTGCCTTGATTTTGAAAAATACAAGATACCCGCTTTAAAAAAATATATATATATTTAAATGCGATTAGAATTGTTTAAATGTTTTCATTCATAAACATTTTTCTTAAATGTAATAACAGAATATTGTTACCATGAAATATTAGATGATTTTATATTGTAAGTTTTTTGTTCTAAATAAGTTCAAGAATGTCTAATTTCAACACTTAAAATGTAAAAATTGTTTTATACTTCTGACTATTAAAAACAAAACAATTATAAGAAATGTCTAATAAAATTCATTAGATATGATTCTATAATTTACAACTAGCATTATAAATATTTAAAAACAAAAGTGCTGAGCCGTTTTTACGAAAAGGCTACCACCATATACTGGCTAAAAATTAATTGTTTTATCAGATATATATATAAGTGTACTAGTGGTGTGAGTTCTACTATTACATAGTGGTGTGAGTTCTACTGTTACATAGTGGTGTGAGTTCTACTATTACATAGTGGTGTGAGTTCTACTGTTACATAGTGGTGTGAGTTCTACTATTACATAGTGGTGTGAGTTCTACTATTACATAGTGGTGTGAGTTCTACTATTACATAGTGGTGTGAGTTCTACTGTTACATAGTGGTGTGAGTTCTACTATTACATAGTGGTGTGAGTTCTACTATTACATAGTGGTGTGAGTTCTACTATATAGTGGTGTGAGTTCAGTGATGTGAGTTCTACTATTACATAGTGGTGTGTCAGAAAAGATAAGTAGATAGGAAAACAAATATAATAAAGAACAATCAGATTTGATATCCATGTAAAAGGATAATAAGTCTGCTTAATTAATTAAAATGTATTTCAAGTTCTAATTAAGAACTGTGACTTTTATCCATTCACACTATATCAAAGAAGAAGCATATTATGATGAAGGTAATCTAAGTGTGAAATAAGCAAGGCCATAATTAAGTGAAATGAGATTGTTCCTCACCCAGGCAAAAGTTGCTTGACACAAATAGTTTTTTTAAAAAGTGTTTTATCTGCTGAACCGCATGTTAACAAAATATTCTAACATTCACACACACACACACACACACACACACACACACACACACACACACACACACACACACACACACACACACACACACACACACACACACACACACACATACACACACACACACACACACACACACACACACATATATTGATTTTGAAAAACAATATAATAAACCTGAGTTATATATTAAATTAAAACGAAAACGATTATTTTAATATTTCAATAAAGTCGTTCTTAAATGTGAGGGCAGACTATTATTGACGTCATTTAATGATTGTATTCTGTAAGTGTAATGTTACAAATTAATATTTTCAATAAAGTCGTTCTTAAATGCGATGGCAGACTATTATTGACGTCATTTAATGATTGTATTCTATAAGTGTAATGTTACAAATTAATATTTTCAAGAATGCTTATTTTAAACGTTTAAAATATAAAAGACTTTATCCTTACCCAATACTAAAAATAAAAAATTATTAAAATAAATGTCTAATAAAATGAATTAAATGTGATTGTATAAATTACAATGTTAACTAAGGCAAATTTTAAAAATAAAGAGGGTTTTCCAATACCGTAAAAATATTCAGCTCTGCTATGTTAGGCTGGTATTCTCAAAATGGTCAGTAGTTAGTAGTTTCATCGCCAAAAGCATTCATTATTTTTGTTTACTTCCTTGTCCAGGATCAGTAGTTAGTAGTTTCATCGCCAAAAGCATTCATTATTTTTGTTTACTTCCTTGTCCAGGATCAGTAGTTAGTAGTTTCATCGCCAAAAGCATTCATAATTTTTGTTTACTTCCTTGTCCAAGATCAGGATCAGTAGTTAGTAGTTTCATCGCCAAAAGCATTCATAATTTTTGTTTACTTCCTTTGCATAATAACTCGTTTCGTTTGACTTTTATTCTGTCGAGTGACTGAGCACAGTTCCTTTTACTAATCCATTAACCTTTGTGATACGGCACACGAAGGATATTTACACTTTATCCATGTTTATATATTTTACTAATCCATTAACCTTTGTGATACGGCACACGAAGGATATTTACACTTTATCCATGTTTATATATTTTACTAATCCATTAACCTTTGTGATACGGCACACGAAGGATATTTACACTTTATCCATGTTTATATATTTTACTAATCCATTAACCTTTGTCATACGGCACACGAAGGATATTTACACTTTATCCATGTTTATAAATTTTACTAATCCATTAACCTTTGTGATACGGCACACGAAGGATATTTACACTTTATCCATGTTTATATATTTTACTAATCCATTAACCTTTGTCATACGGCACACGAAGGATATTTACACTTTATCCATGTTTATATATTTTACTAATCCATTAACCTTTGTGATACGGCACACGAAGGATATTTACACTTTATCCATGTTTATATATTTTTCTTTTGCATTTTGTTTCAAATTGGAAACAATTATATTTATCAAGGTTTGATATAAATTTGTATATAAATTGTTAGTTTTATCATGTTACAGCACCATATAAACAAACTAGGTATATATTTTGTTTTAAGTCAAAAGTCAATAAAATAAATAATTACAAGAATATTTATTATTACTATTTTCTCAAAACTTTTCAAACTCCTTCCTTATATTAATAAACAGAATGAAAATTTTTATTTTCGATCTGTATTTGGGGTCCTCACTTTAAGTGTGCACTAGGTTTTTACTATGGGTGTGTGTATTTGGGGTCTTTAGGCGTGTATTTTGGGTTTTACTATGGGTTTGTATTTTGGGTCTTTATTTTAGGTGTGTATTTTGGTCCTTTACTTAGTGTGTTTTGGGACTTTACTTTGGGTATATAGTTTGGATCTTTAATTTGGGTGTGTATTTTGGATCTTTACTTGGGGTGTGTATTTGGGGTCTTTGTTTTGGGTGTCTATTTTGAGTATTTTTGAGTGGGTCTGTTATAATGGATCTTTACTCTGAAAATCTATTTATACATTTATTTGGATTGACATTAATTATGATTGAAAGGGGACTAGAAGTTTTCTTCTCAGTTTGTTTGCTGTAATTTGTCGAATGTTTCAATAGGGGCTCTTAAAGCTTCCATAAGTTTGTTTGCTGTAATTTGTTGAATGTTTTAATAGGGGCTCTTAAAGCTTCCATAAGTTTCGTCAGTTGCATTTAGCTATAAATATACTTTGAAAGGGATCCTGTCATCTATACATATAATAAAAATGTTATGTTAGTGGGTTTGAGTAGGCTAAGGTAAAAACGTACTGGATAGATTTTGATTGGACTTTTCCTTTTACATAACTTAGTGTCCTAAATCAAAACAGGCTATGTAACGTCACGCTATCCCATGAGACAACTCGCCAACATCCCTAAAACTATGAAACTGTTCCATTAAAAGTAAAGAGCATGCGCGCAGGCCCCACGAAACTTTCCATTGAAACGCATGCGCATAGCCCTAGCTAATACATTACTGTGATTGATGTGACTTCCGTGCAAAGCAGACCGCGTTTCTCATTCTGTATATTAGACTTTAGGCTACAGTAAATATTGGATTTGTGGACTTTGGTGCGTTTCTCTGTATATTAGATTTTAGGCTATAGTAAATATTGGATTTGTGGACTTTGGTGCGTTTCTCTGTATATTAGATTTTAGGCTATAGTAAATATTGGATTTGGGGACTTTGGTGTGTTTGCATTTTGCCTAACTGAAAGATGTCAAACCACATTTTCTTTCTAAAATTCTATATCTCTCTCTTTTTAATTCTTTCTCCTTCTCTCTTTCTCTTGAGCATGTTCTCTCTCTCTCTCTCTCTCTCTCTCTCTCTCTCTCTCTCTCTCTCAATATAATATTCTCTATTTTTCTTTATTATCAGTCTATCATTTTTCCATTTCCTTTTCTCATTCATTTGTTCCCCCTCCCATCTCTCTCTCAACATCTTATTCTCCCTTTCCTCTATCTTTTCATTTTTGCATTGATGTATTATAGTTCTTACCTGGCGGAAAGAAAAGTACTATAAAATAATTTTACTTTAAGCAGCATATTTTGAAAATTGAAATTTACTAAGGGAAGCTGCATGAAAAGCTAGTTTCTAATAACTTAAAACTACTCCATAATCAAACATAAATAAACAATACGTTAAAAAGTATAAAGTATAACCATGTATGATAAACGTAATTTTATAATATATACAAGAAAGAGTAAAGTTTTGTATAATTTTGTATAATGACAGCTAGTACTTTTCCCACCAAAATCTGCCACCGAATCATGTATAAATTAAACGAAAGATTAGAAAAATGCAAAATGAGTACAATTCTCTATAGCTTAAACAGTAATAAGTTTACACTGTTAAAATAGTCTTGCTATCTATTTAGCCATACTGGAAACAACGTAAACATTCTTTTATGATCCACTTCAAAACGAGTTCTTGACAAACAACTTCCAACAACTGTGTACATCAGTCACACACACGAAGTCTGAGATCACTGTGTGGTGTTGCAAGTTGACGCTACTCCTCAGCACATTATAACCTATTACTAGTTTTATTAAAGTGTGATGTCAACATATCACGCATTATAACCTATTACTAGTTTTATTAAAGGGTGATGTCAACATCTCACGCATTATAACCTATTACTAGTTTTATTAAAGTGTGATGTCACCATATCACGCATTATAACCTATTACTAGTTTTATTAAAAAGTGTGATGTCAACATCTCACGCATTATAACCTACTACTAGTTTTATTAAAGTGTGATGTCAACATCTCACGCATTTCGCTAAGTAGAACAGGCGAACAATTTAATAACTACATGAAACATCTAAGCTGCAATGTCCGGATCGATATTACGAATCTGACTAACGGTTGGAGCTTCTTTGGTGTACATTTCATCACGTGCTGCCTTAATAATAATTATTCATCTTGAAGGACGTGCATTCTGCCATTACCCCTTGTGTTTCGGATTCTGTCTGTGAGATTGTTCATTCCAGACAGTTCTTGACAAAACTCTCAACGTCAACAAAATGTATTATTGTTATAGCACATTGGTATAATGATCGTCTTGTTAGCAAGTCACACTAATGAGTTTACAGTATCGCTAACTTGGATAGCAGGTCACACTAATGAGTTTACAGTATCGCTAACTTGGATAGCAGGTCACACTAATGAGTTTACAGTATCGCTAACTAGGATAGCAGGTCACACTAATGAGTTTACAGCATCGCTATTGAAACGCGTCTAAACACATCTAAATACGTATAGGTATCCAAACACGTCTAAACACGGCTGGACAATCATATACAACCAAACAAGTCTAGATATCCTATAATATCTAAATACATCTAGACATCTAAACAAGTCTAGATTTCTAAATACATTTAAAATACGTCTAGATATCTAAACACAGTAAATATGTCTAGACATCTAAACAAATCTAAAAAGAACAAGGTATCTAAACACATCTAAACACGTCTAGATATCTAAACATATCTAAATACGACTAGATATTCAAACTCATCTAAACACGTCAAGATATCTAAACACATCTAAACACGTCTAGATATTCAAACTCATCTAAACACGTCTAGATATCTAAACACGTCTAGATATCTAAACACATCTAAATACGTCTATATATGAAACACATCTAAGTACGTCTAGATACTCAAACGCATTTAAACACGTCCAGATATCCAAACACGTCTAGATATTCAAAACACATCTAAATACGTCTAGACGTCCAAACACATCTAAAAACTTTCAGATATCCAAACACGTCTAAACACGCCTGGGCAATCATATACAACCAAACAAGTCTAGATATCCTATAATATCTAAACACATCTAGACATCCAAACACATCTAAAAACTTTCAGATATCCAAACACGTCTAAACACGCCTGGACAATCATATACAACCAAACAAGTCTAGATATCCTATAATATCTAAATACATCTAGACATCCAAACACAATAAGACGTCTAGATATCCAAATTGATCTAAACACGTCTAAACATTCCAAATACATCTAGACTTCTAAACACATTTAAACACGTCGAGTCATCTACACATCTAAATACGTCTAGCTATCTAAACACATATAGATATCTAAATATATCCAGACATCTAAACACCTCAACACTTCACATCTAAACACGTCTAGACATCTAAATACATCTAGATATGTATCCACATCTAGAAATCTAAACCCGTCTACATATCTGGACATCTAAACATATTTCGGCATTTATTGAAACACACTGTTGATTTAAACACTTTAAAACTTTTTAAAACCATAAGACTAAGCTACATACATATCCAGTCACGTATGTCTCAACCCTATCTACCATATGTAGTTACTTTTGTCTCAGCATTATCTACCATTTTACGTATATAGTTACTTTTGAATCAGCCCTATCTATCATGTTTACATATCTAGTTACTTCTGTCTCAGCATTATCTACCATTTTACATTTCTAGTTACTTTTGTCTCAGCATTATCTACCATCTGTACATACCTAGTTCTTTTGTCTCAGCATTATCTACCATCTGTACATACCTAGTTCTTTTGTCTCAGCATTATCTACCATCTGTACATATCTAGTTCTTTTGTCTCAGCATTATCTACCATCTGTACATACCTAGTTCTTTTGTCTCAGCATTATCTACCATCTGTACATATCTAGTTCTTTTGTCTCAGCATTATCTACCATCTGTACATACCTAGTTCTTTTGTCTCAGCATTATCTACCATTTTACAAATCTAGTTAGTTTTGACTCAGCATTTTACATATCTAGTAAAATCTGTCTCAACATTATCTACCATTTTACATATCTAGTTCCTTTTGTCTCAGCAATATGTACCATTTTACATATCTAGTTCCTTTTGTCTCAGCAATATGTACCATTTTACATATCTAGTTACTTTTGTCTCAGAATTATCTATCTTGTTTACATGTTTAGTTATTGTCTCAGCATTATCTACCCTGTTTACATGTCTAGTCACTGTCTCAGCATTATCTACCACTTTACATATCTAGTCATTGTCTCAACATTATCTACCCTGTTTACATGTCTAGTCACTGTCTCAGCATTATCTACCCTGTTTACTTTACATGTGTAGTCACTGTCTCACCATTATCTACCCTGTTTACATGCCTAGTCACTGCCTCAGCAGTATTATCTAATGTTTATATATCGAGTCATTTTCTCAGCACTATCTACTATTTTTATAGTATATTCGCTAAAGAAAGAGAACCCGTAGTATTTACAGTTTGATAGCATATTACAATCTGTTGACACAAAATAATTCCATAAAATACTTGTCTTTTGATAACCGAATGCTTATAGCTGACTTAAACGTTATTAATATATTCACAATACTGCAGGCCTAACACTTATTGCAAGCCTAGTATGAATTCTAACACAACTTGCATTATATTACTGACAGAAAATGTCCATGTATGGCTACAAGCGAGCGATACAGAGACGATGAAGTTTGCAATTTCATCTGTGCATGAGAAACACACGCTCATACATCGGATTATTCGACGTTCAGTTTCGAAATAGGAGCAGCAACAACATTTACCCACTTTGAGATGCATGCTTGAAAGCAAATCTACAACGTGTCTGCTCTTAGGAAATGTCCAAAGGAAATCTACAACGTGTCTGCTCTTATGAAATGTCCAAAGCAAATCTACAACGGATCTGCTCTTATGAAATGTCCAAAGCAAATCTACAACGGATCTGCTCTTATGAAATGTCCAAAGCAAATCTACAACGGATCTGCTCTTAGGAAATGTCCAAAGGAAATCACAAGGAGTCAGTGGATTGGATACCCATAGGTCTTTACTTAACCGAAAGGTTCTTACTCATCCCACCCGGCCGGGTTACGGATGTCAGGCGCACGTCACTGAGTGGGCATCCACTTACCTCTTGAATATAATTCAACCGGAATCCAATAAAATCCTTTGCTTGAAATTTATCAATACATGGCTGTCTGTGTAATTAGAGTTGGATGGGGTGGGAGGAGAAAAACTTCAAAAAAATATCTCAGAAACAATCCATTTCTGCCATTCGTATTTCTTCAACTTGAAATTAAAAGAAAAAAAAAGAAGGGCAATCACTGACTTGTATTTCTGTCACTTATTCAGTTTGCCGAAAGAAGTTGTTAGCATAAGCTCCGAACAGAGGCACGAGAACAGTCATTGATAGCAATCGTTCGCCTCGCTTTCAATGCTTCTTCCGGCTGATAGAGTACTGCACAATACAAGCCAACAAACTGCAGGAAATCTCACTGCAAATTGGTTGCAAAGCAGAAACTTAGCTGTTCGTCAAATCAAGCGTCCATTTTCTTTAGGTTTGAAATCAACTGCTATAGACTTAAAGCGAGCAAACATTTATGGCAGACAATTGTTGATTATAGAAATCACATACAGAGAAAGAAACGTCAAATGATTTGAGTATACGGTGTATAGAGCACATTTCAGAACTCGTATTATCAGCTCACAACGCCTTAAAACGAAAATGAATAAAGAAAGGAAAAATATAAATGAGCGTCTGTGTTAAAGTGGACGTAACGCCTTAAAACGAAAATGAATAAAGAAAGGAAAAATATAACTGAGCGTCTGTGTTAAAGTGGACGTAACGCATTAAAACGAAAATGAATAAAGAAAGGAAAAATATAACTGAGCGTCTGTGTTAAAGTGGACGTAACGCATTAAAACGAAAATGAATAAAGAAAGGAAAAATATAACTGAACGTCTGCTAAGATGTGATTGATATGATGGAGGGATGACGGTGGGTACTAGATTGAACATTTTTACTTTAGATCTGATCCGAAATTGAGAAAATTGCACATCAATTTCTTGACAACTTCATGATACATTTAATTTGGTTTGGTGCAGAGGTACAACAACACCCACATACTGACTTCAGTGTTACACACTTTCATTTTACAGTTGTACAGATGCGCTTTTCTAGTCTTACTTTTGTGTACATCAATATGGTTTGCAAGTTAGATCATTTGTTGATATGTGCTTTTTACAGATTTTGCTAGCTGCTCTCTGTTCAATATTCTTGTAATATAAGCATGGGTCCCCTGGCAGTTCTACCATATAAGAATTTGAAGGATGGAAATTGGGTCGAATTTGTGGCACTTCATGCAATGCAAACAAACATGCTGGCAAAGATGTATTCCAATCACGTGATCTTTCCATGCACGGCTTTCTCAAGAACTTGGTAAGAGTAGCATTCACATTTTCAACTTAACTATTTCACATAGGATGGTAAGGAGTAGTTTTAGATGGCTTTACTCTCAAATAGTTGATTAATCTCCTCCATTAACTCACTCATGATTTGAGAACAAGATTTTTCCAGAAATCCTACTTGTGAGAAAGTGGTGAGCAGAACCTTTGCTACTGAAGCGGTACAAATAGAACTAAGCAAGACTGCTTCAGGGTATCGAATAGCATAATCAATGATGGTGAGAATCCACACAAGCTAATGTTTTGCTTGGTTCTAGATGACCCGCAAAGGGTGGGTCATGAGCCAAATGCAACATGTTTGCTCGATAGCTCAGAGGTACCCCCAACTGACTGCTATCAGTCCCTTCCTGTTTATGAATCAAGAGACCATCCTTCCAGTGAAACTCAATAGCTTTGCAAGAAAATTTTAAAATGTACGATCCTGATACATAGATAGATAGATAGAAGACAGATGGATGGATGGATGGATGGATAGACAGACAGATAGATAGATAGACAGACAGATAGAAAGATAGAAAGATAGATATATAGATAGATAGATAAACAGATGGAGGATGGATTAATGAATGAACAGATGGACAAATAGATAGATAGACAGATGGAGGATGGATTAATGGATGGACAGACGGACAGATAGATAGATAGATATTTCTCTATATATATATAGATAGATAGATAGATAGACAGATGGAGGATGGATTAATGGATGGACAGATGAACAGAAAGATAGATAGACAGATAGATAGATAAATAGATAAATAGATAGATAGATAGATAGATAGATCATGCATAGATTTACTTTGTATACTAATACAATTATGGTGTCTCACAGTGCAGTTCATTTTAAAACATTCTAATACTTGTCGCACCACAGAGCCATAGTGGCAGACACAATTATCTTCTCCATCGACGTTACGCCATACACAAAGGACACTGAATCAAAAGCGAATCCGGGAATTAGATTGATTTACAAGGTTATTCACATCAATCCCCTTGGTACAGTGGCACAGCGCTGCTACTGACATTACTCTGGTATCCCTTTTTTATTCACAGCAAAGTCTACTTATCAAAATGATAGTCGGTGTCTTTTATATATTGATTTTTGTTGAATTATTTGATTGATAATGGATTGATTGGTGTTCGAAGTAATGAATGGAGTAATGTAGAGAATAATGGCACTTCTGCTTGTTATTCACCCTTATCGTTTTTTTGCATTTTTGTCAGTTGTTCTGAGATTCTGCGTCTCAACCTTCTCCAGCAAAAGTCTGGTTCTTAAAGTCGAGAGACAAACTTTTATTTAAACGCTGTTTTAAGAAGAAATGCATGCTTTAAATATCACAACTACACATATAAGCTAATAATACTGATGAAAAAACAAGCTCTAGATAATTAGATCACTTGCAAAGATAACATAGTTGTTAAATTATGATAATATTTATAAGACAAAGTTAACTGAGAAATAAAACCTGAATTCACACTAACTCTTCAAAATGAAATACAAGTTTACAAATAATCCAGTTCATTCAGATGTGATACAAGTTTACAAATAATTCAGTTCGTTAAGACGGATACAAATCTGCACTAGTTTACAATGATATTCAAATTTGCAACTAATCTAATGCACTAAGATCAGATACAACTTTGTAAATAATCTAGTATATTACAATGGAATAGAAGTAATTATTATTATAATTAAAATGTATGCTTATAATAAATAGCTTTGTAAGATTAGAGATATGTTGCAAACGACAGCTCAGTAAAAAGAGATATTTTTGCAAATATACTAGTTCCACTAGATGAGATACGTATTTGCAAAACAATTGTTCATAAATATTTTGTAATTACACTGGTTCCTTACGACAACATATAGAGTTGCAAATGTAGTAACTAGTTCCTTAAGACAAAAACATATTTACAAACCTACCAGCTCTTTAAGAAGAGATAATTATTTGCAAATGCATTAGTTCCTTAATTCAAGAAATATATTTACAAACATACCAGCTCTTTAAGAAGAGATAATTATTTGCAAATGCATTAGTTCCTTAAGGCAAGAAATATATATTACAAACAAAATTACAGGCTCTTTAAGAAGAGATACGTATATATACACTAATTACTCAAATGAGATATGTTCTTGAAAATATATAAATTATGTTAATTATGAAGATGAGGCAGAATTATTTGCAAACACTAGTTTTTATTTTTGTTTTATTTTAATTTTTTGCTGCCTAAGTTAATTTTCAGCGAAATCTCAGTGCTTTACAATTTCAACAATATTTTCTAGTACGAGTATATTTACTTGTGTAATGACATTTATATAGATTTTCACTGATTTCTTAAGTAACAAATTAGTACGGGATGGGTAGAATGTTCAGTGATTTCTTAAGTAACAGATTTGTACGAGATGGATAGAATGTTCAGTGATTTCTTAAGTAACAGATTTGTACGAGATGGATAGAATGTTCAGTGATTTCTTAAGTAACAGATTTGTACGAGATGGATAGAATATTCAGTGATTTCTTAAGTAACAGATTAGTACGAGATGGGTAGAATGTTCAGTGATTTCTTAAGTAACAGATTTGTAATATACGTGCATAAAGTTGTGTTTGCTTTGTCAGTAGTAGAATAGTAAGAAATTTGCGGAACTACTGAATTTCTACATTTCTCTAAGAATCCTTGAGGAAGCTCTTATCATGAATAATCTTTCAGTTTTTGGTGGAGGTATAGTAAATATTCTTGTAGAAAAATCTGAATTTGAGAATCACTAAGTGCTCTTGCACAACTTCACAAACTGCGGGAACTGAAACAACCGTGATATTTAATTTTTTAAATTAAATTTTAATAAATAACTTAATAATAAAGAAAAAGTAAAAAGTTTGATCGATGGAATGCCGAAGGCAACTCTCTCGAAAAATGAAACCAATAGGGTGACTAAAATTTCAGTGGAGTGCTTATTATTTCAATTATGCCACACGTCTCTGAGTTACAGAGAAACCGGTGTTTTTAGATTTACGAGAAAGAATAAGAGGAGTTAAAAGAGTATACTACCAGTGGTGTATATTACAGGGAATTCAGTATACTCCATTTGAGTATACTTCCAGTGGTGTATATTACAGGGAATTCAGTATACTCCATTTGAGTATACTTCCAGTTGTGTATATTACAGGGAATTCAGTATACTCCATTTGAGTATACTACCAGTGGTGTATATTACACGGAATTCAGTATACTCCATTTGAGTATACTTCCAGTGGTGTATATTACAGGGAATTCAGTATACTCCATTTGAGTATACTTCCAGTGGTGTATATTACAGGGAATTCAGTATACTCCATTTGAGTATACTTCCAGTGGTGTATATTACAGGGAATTCAGTATACTCCATTTGAGTATACTTCCAGTGGTGTATATTACAGGGAATTCAGTATACTCCATTTGAGTATACTTCCAGTGGTGTATATTACAGGGAATTCAGTATACTGCATTAGAGTAAAGAGTAGGGAATTTAGTTAACTCTTTTACACTGTATACTGAAATAAAAAATAAAAATCAGGACAATGCATAATTGTATCTTTAATTTTATTTTCAAACAAAACAACACAGCTTGTATATGTACCTTTAATTTTATTTACAAGCAAACAATTCGACAGCCAGGCATATAACTATGTGTCATGTGTGGATCTCCCATTGAAATAAGCCATGACGAGTCGAACGTGAACTAACCTGTTCTTAGAATACCCGAAATCAGCCTTGTCTTTCAACCCCTCTCTCTCTCTCTCTCTCTCTCTCTCTCTCTCTCTCTCTCTCTCTCTCTCTCTCTCTCTCTCTCTCTCTCTCTCTCTCTCTCCACTACACAAGCTCAAACTTGTTCCAGTCTTTCATCTAAGCAGGCGAGGTTTTGCAAAAAGCAGCCTTCTATTTTCGGTTA
The DNA here is from genome assembly GCA_028829895.1 of Sinotaia quadrata. Taxonomy (NCBI): domain Eukaryota; kingdom Metazoa; phylum Mollusca; class Gastropoda; order Architaenioglossa; family Viviparidae; genus Sinotaia; species Sinotaia quadrata. The sequence goes on along the minus strand of CM054177.1, from coordinate 30,150,402 downwards.
TTGGCTGTTTTCTCCTGCCTAATTATTTGTTTTTCTTGAAGGCGTGGATAAGGGTCAGGCCTGGGATGTGAGATTGTCGATGTCCTCAGAGCTATAGAGGATACAAAATGAGCTTTTACCAAATGGGTTTTGTTTTATTATTTGTTTTCGGATTGGCCTCGCATTCCTTCTCGTCTTTGATTGCGGTGCTGACATTAGGAGCTCATGGAATGCTTCCATCAAAGGTCTGAGACAATTTTCTTTAGGAAACGTGTTGAATTTGCTCATTAGGGGAGTGTCTCATTGAGGCAATATTACAAGGGTACAGCTTTATTCCACAAATGCATTCTGCATATAGTAGTAATTCGATTTTCTGAGTTTGTGTTGCAACGCGCAATGGGGTTTTGTCGATTGACGAAGTTAACGTTGTACAGCCTAGAACTCTGTTCATTATTTCTGCAAAGGGCAATAACTCATTAATTTTGCTTTAGCGTTAGTCCGCTTACGTGCACACTGTAGAGTTGCCAGTCAGTTCAGTTACATCAGTCAATATGACATTGTTAAGTTTATCATGTTACACATATGAGCAGTAATTTCATTTATTAATTTAACTAATACTATATTATGTTTTAAAAGTATATGAATTTTAACCCAACATGAAATTGCTGGAGGTACTGAGCTAATAACAACTATTTTAGATGCTGAGTTGAAATAGATTACAGGAGGTACTGAACTAACAGGAATTACTAGAGATACTGAACTAGAATAGATTGCTTAAGGTACCGAGCTAGAATCTAGAATACATGAATAGAAGTACTGAACTAACAGTAAATTGCTGGAAGTACAGAGCTAACAATAAATTGCTGGAGGTACTGAACTAGAATAGATTGCTGGAGGTACTGAACTAGAATAGATTGCTGGAAGTATAGAGCTGGAATAGATTACTGGAAGTATTGAGCGAACAATAAATTGCTGGAGGTATTAAACTAGAATAGATTGCTTGAAGTATAGAGCTGGAATAGATTGTTTGAAATATAGAGCTAGAATAGATTGCTGGAAGCTCAGAGCTAGAAGAGATTACCGGACGTACTAAGCTAACAATAAATTGCTGGAGGCACTGAACTAGAATATACTGCTGGAGACACCAAGCTAATAATAAATTACTAGAGTTACTGAACTAACAGTAAATTGCTGGAAGTATTAAGCTAACAATAAATTGCTAGAGGTACTGAACTAGAGTAGATTCTGGAAGTATTAAGCTAACAATAAATTGCTAGAGGTACTGAACTAGAATAGATTCTGGAAGTACTAAGCTAACAATAAATTGCTGGAGGCACTGAGCTTATATCCTAACACACAATTCAACAGATTAGTGTCAATATAAACCACAGGATCTTTCTTATCAGAGAACAGAAATGGAATTAGAGAGAGATAAGCGATAATAGTTTGTACATAACCTTCTCTGGATGATGCCACACTAGCCTTTCACGCACTTTCATAACAATGTCACAAGTTTATTGTTCACAATAGAATTGTCAATTCTTTATGAGTTGCTCTTGCACGCTGTGGAATGTTCCATGAGCCACTGAACTCTCGAGACTAATCTGGGCACTCCTTCTCCATATTAGTTCTCTCAAGCAGATCATCAATGTAGCAATTTCTAGTAACTTTCTTATACCAGAAATTCTAGTATGTAGTCAAGCATTCTGTGTCGTCATACTTTAAATTAGTGCAGTGTATCTTTACGCTTATATACTGGGGGTAGAGATTTCTCGAATCTACCATGGTCATGGTGATTTATAAATTAATAAACCAGGGAATTCTAGAAATTCCAGAGATTCTAGAATAAAAGGCTATTTCTTCCCATTAAGTCCACCTTTCATGACCAGATTTCTGTCACACAAAATTCAAAGTGCTTAGAAAGTAAAACTATTTCAACAAGTAAACTTTGATCTCTTCCATTGGCTGGTCTAGTTCTTGTAAATCTTAGCCATTGGATACTAAAAACTACTCGTCCACATAAGGCTGGTTTAGATTATATCAGCAAGTTCCAGCACATTTTCTACCTGAGTTATTACTCCAAAAATATCATTATATGCAGTGCCCAAGTTCGCATTAATATTGGCCATAAAGATATAATTATTAAATATAGAAATAGGGATAGGCAACTTTACTCACCCCAGTATCAATACATCAATCTACAACATGAGTCACATCATACACAGTATCAATACATCAATCCACAACATGAATCACATCATAAACAGTATCAATACATCAATCTACAACATGAGTCACATCATACACAGTATCAATACATCAATCCACAACATGAGTCACATGATAAACAGTATCAAAACACCAATCTTTGGCACTAGTCAAGACATAAAACAGTACCAGTGCATCAATACACAACATGAGTCACGACATAAACAGAATCAATACATCGATCCACAACATGAGTAACAAAATAAACGGTATCATTACATTAATCCAAAAAAATGAATCATGACATCAGGAAATAATCAGTATAAATACATCAATCCAACAAATGAGTCACGACATAATATCAACACATCAAACCACAACATGAATCATGATACAATCAGTATCAATATTGTTAAGTATATTAACAGTCTTGCACATATATTAAAAACTTAAGTTGGTGTATCAGGGCTCGTTAAAATATAAACTGAATTTTATTACTCATTTAGTAGGAAGTTTCTAACTGAAAAAATGTTATGCCACATGAAAACATCTTATTATTGTGTAAGAGTGAGTTTTACGACACCCTTAAAATCCACTAAGTGAGAGACAGGTTGGTCTTGAGAATAGTTATTAATAACTATAAATTTAGATTCTCCATCACTTGTAATTAGTTATGAGATGTTAATAAATAAATAATAATTATAACTAGTGAAGGGTGCCCAGAAGTATCACACTATGAATATATATCAGAAGCTAATTTAGTTAACTTCGAAGCAAATGTGACCTTTAAAAGCTAATTTATATATAGAGATATATATTTCAGAAGATAATTTAGTTAACCTCCAAACACGTCTGACCTGTAAAAGCTAGTTCATGTAAAAAGACATATTTCATAAGTTAATTTAGTAAATTTCGAAGCAAGTCTGACCTTTTAAATAAGTCTATGTTGAGTTTTCCCTCCAACTGAAGACACGAATCAATCGAGGACGTGACGTAGTTTATAAATTTATTCAGAAATCTTAAATGAATCATTCGAGTTTCTTCCTTCAGCGGTATTTAAAATACGTCATCACTGGGTATTAAAAATGTGCATTTTGCGAAAATATGAAATGCATTAGTATATTATGTTTTATTTATTATTTTTCTATGTTCATTTAAAACGCTGACTGTAGTAATAATGTTTCAATCTTTCCATTTTGATTTCCTTGAAAACGTTTCACAGCTTGTCTGTCGTCTGCTACCTGGGGTGACCTATTATTCAAGCACTTAGCGTAGAGGCATTTCGGCCTAACACACTAATTCACCTTTAGACTCGGATGCGGTAATCGACTCCGGTTATGTCAGGTTGATGGTCTGGTATTTAATTTAATTAATTTTCACTCTTCGTGGTCCCTAAGCAGTGAAATTGAAATAAAAATGACGAAACAAACAATTATGCTATATTGACGATAACTTTGCAAGAAGACTAAGTCGTCTGCTACCTGGGGTGATCCACATTCATGCAATTAGTTAGGTCACGTCGACCTAACGCACTGTTTCGCGTAAAGGGGCAATGACCTGGTGTTTATTGTGATGAATAGTCTTGGCTAGTCGCTAACTCCACCTGTAAAATCTTTCAATGAACAAATACGAACAATAACACTAACTTTGCAACAAGACGCCACACTACAGTTATAACTGTCGATGTATTAATACTAACGTGAAAAGAGAGTTTACAATTACAGTTAACAATGCTACACTAACGTGAAAAGATAGATTACAATTACAGCTAACAAGAATATCTGTCTATCTATCTATCTATCTATTTATCTATCTATCTATCTATCTATCTGTCTGTCTGTCTGTCTGTCTATCTATCTATCCCTTACTCTTGTCGACATATGTCACATATCGGTGCTAAGGCATTTCAGTATACAAGCAATGTATCTTTTTGTCGTTGCTGAGCATGTATGCATTATCTGATTTATAAATCTGTTGTCGCTCAGACGAGTTTAAAGCTATCTCATACATAAAGTTTGACATCATCTCATACATAGAGTTTGATGTCATCTTGGACAACTATGATTTCATCATCGTGCCAATGCATTGGACTTTTCCACTTGGTCAGTACATGGGAAAATTTGACGTGCTGATTCGGTTTAACGAGATTACAGAAGTCATGGAACTCTCGAACAAATTGTCTTCAACATCATCAACCCGGACATGAGTACACGTACTTGTAGTGTGAGGCACACACGCATCAACACATACACCTAATACTTATGTAAACACGTTTGTCTGCAGTCCAGGTTAACAAAATGTCTGCAGTCTAAATATACATTTAGCACAAATGTCTGCAGTCTAGGTATAAAGTTAACACAAATGTATGCAGTCTAAATATACATTTAGCATAAATGTCTGCAGTCTAAATATACATTTAGCATAAATGTCTGCAGTCTAGGTATAAAGTTAACACAAATGTCTGCAGTCTAAATATACATTTAGCACAAATATCTGCAGTCTAGGTATACAGTTAACACACATGTCTGCAGTCTAAATATACATTTAGCACAAATGTCTGCAGTCTAGGTATACAGTTAACACAAATGTATGGAGTCTTGGTATACAGTAAGCACAAATACGTCTACAATCCATGTAAATGTCTGCAGTCTAGATATACATACATCTATAATCCTTGTAAGCACAAATGCTTGCAGTCTAGGTATACACTCATCTACAGTCCATGTAAACCAACTGCCTACTATGTAGATATACGCATGTCTACAATCTACGTCAACAAAAATATATGTAGTCTAGGTACACATATACATATACAATCCACTCCAAATACATGCGTTTATAGATGACTTTCGTACACACATACCATAAAGTCCACAAGTGAAAAGTTGTTTCTACATTTGTGTAAAACCAAAAAGAAATATTATTCGTATGACGGAAAGACACTCATCCATAAAAACCACTCGTCTAGAAAAGATGGAATAACTCATTCCTTTTGGAAAAGCTAAAGTGATTACACTTTTCTGGAAACACTCATAAAAAATGTGCTGAGTAATGCAAACTCTCATAACACTGTTAATAAAGTGTGTTGCCACGGTAAAATAGGTCCTGTGTCTTTAATATGTAGTCACTTCAGCCTTTCTAGACGAGAAAGTTCGTGGACAGTGTCTAATCTAGAGAGTAGCATTCATTTCATTCCACACTAATGCCCTCCCTTTATCAAAATGTTCATGTCTCCGCGAAATCAATGGCTAATAAATAAACTGCAGGCAGCAAGTACTCTTCTCAATGCGGGCCATTGCTTGAAAACCCCATTCCACAAAAGGAAACCAGCGATACTTGACCAACTTTAATTATTCGACTGGCTTGGAAAAGAAGGAAGCGTATTTGTATCACGTGATCATCAATCTCTTCAATAAATGTCATTCTAGAAATCGGACTTAGATTGTGTTGTCCCCAGCATCACTACTACCACCAACACCGCCAACAACAACCTAGACAAATTGATGCTGCGATTGAAATCAAGAAGTAACTGGCACAAATTCCTGACAACTAGAAAAACGTGACACCTGAAGCACTACATGACAAATGAAGTACTTGAGCTAATAATGTAGTTGGGACGTTGGGGTGTGTGTGTGTGTGTGTGTGTGTGTGTGTGTGTGTGTGTGTGTGTGTGTGTGTGTGTGTGTGTGTGTGTGAGTGAGTGTGTGTGCACATTCATTCACTCTTTTCCGAAATGCCTTCTATTTATACGTATTCTTGTGACGTAATTTCCACATGACGTCTTATGACTCAAATGCCGCACTAAACCAAGTGCAAACATAGTTTATTCAAAAGCTAAAACTCACTGAGAGCTACAGTCTTCATTGATATCACCTGAGTAGTACGCGGATGTCAACGACACAACTCTAGTGCACACCGTCACTTAAAATTACTTTCTAAACAGATGTAGTCAGTTACCTAAACTCTGACTGCACTAACTCGCATAAACCTGCACTTGCCTTCATTTATTTAATTAGGAGTATTTCCTATGGTTTCGTATAACTTGAAATGTAAAGACAGCGTGACGTCAGCATTACAGTGACGTCCAAGATGACGGATGGATAGATGGATGGATGGATAGATAGATAGATAGATAGATATTAATCCATCAAAGTGACTATGCGTGTAGGTTTAATTAGAGCAGCAATAACGAAATACACTCCAGTAAATAAATAAATATTTTTTAAATAAAATTATTAATATGTGTCATTAAAACTGAGAAAATTATTTATTTTTTTTACCTTAGTGAGGCCTATCAAAAAGCCTTCTGTTCACCATTGTGGTTCCAATGGTAAAAGACTTCCATCTCACATGACACGGAACGATTTAATTTTACTTGATTTTCATCTTGATAATGAAAAATTTGATCGACTATTTTAATTTTTTACATTTTGGGACTTACTATTCCACTTACAAATTAAATCACTATACTATTTAAACTTACAAATTAAATCACTTACTTTACTATTTCCACTTACAAATTAAATCACTTTCTTTAGTATTTCCACTTACAAATTAAATCACTTACTTTATTATTTCCACTTACAAATTAAATCACTTACTTTATTATTTCCACTTACAAATTAAATCACTTACTTTACTATTTCCACTTA